>CM061486.1:76142924-76150424 GCA_030867185.1 Tagetes erecta
TAGCCATGCATAAGAAGAGAGGCACCAACACTGACTAGTAACCAATAACACGCACATAACATCATCAAACCCTCTCGATTACCAACAAGGCAACTTTTTGGATGGCGCATGATTGTGTTAATGGAATTTTCATCACCATTGGCGTCACTCTTCAACGAAACCCACCAGCACAGACTAGCCATGCATAAGAAGAGAGGCACCAACACTGACTAGTAACCAATAACACGCACATAACATCATCAAACCCTCTCGATTAGCACATAGGCAACCTTTTGGATGACGCATGATTGTGTTAATGGAATTTTCATCACCATTGGCGTCACTCTTCAACGAAACCCACCAGCACAGACTAGCCATGCATAAGAAGAGAGGCACCAACACTGACTAGTAACCAATAACACGCACATAACATCATCAAACTCCCCCCTCATGCCTTGTATTGGGTGGCAACCCTAGAGCCTTGGACATCGAGTACAAGCCACAACTCGTGTGTGCACCCCCTTGCCTTCCAACTCTAGGGTCTACATCCAACAAGGCTACCGGTGGTGTGGGGGGAAGGCACACCACCGGCATTTGTTGTCCTGAAACCTTATCCCTCAAGGCAACTTTTTGGATGACGCATGATTGTGTTAATGGAATTTTCATCACCATTGGCGTCACTCTTCAACGAAACCCACCAGCACAGACTAGCCATGCATAAGAAGAGAGGCACCAACACTGACTAGTAACCAATAACACGCACATAACATCATCAAACCCTCTCGATTAGCACATAGGCAACCTTTTGGATGACGCATGATTGTGTTAATGGAATTTTCATCACCATTGGCGTCACTCTTCAACGAAACCCACCAGCACAGACTAGCCATGCATAAGAAGAGAGGCACCAACACTGACTAGTAACCAATAACACGCACATAACATCATCAAACTCCCCCCTCATGCCTTGTATTGGGTGGCAACCCTAGAGCCTTGGACATCGAGTACAAGCCACAACTCGTGTGTGCACCCCCTTGCCTTCCAACTCTAGGGTCTACATCCAACAAGGCTACCGGTGGTGTGGGGGCACTACAACAAAAATGGGTTTTTAGGACCTTTTGTGTGGGACGCTTGTAAAACATGGTCCTAAAAAACTACTTAACAGGACGAATGAGCTCTTGGGGTCCTTTTATAATATACGCTACTAAACAGGTGTCCTAAAAAGCTATTTAATAGGATGAATGATTCTTTAGGGTCCTATTATCATATAACTTAATAAGACACTTAGAATATAGATCCTAATAAAGTAATTTATAAAACATTAAGTTGTTGGTGTCCTATTATGTGTTAATGTAATAGGACACCGGATCAAATGAGGTCTTATTATAACATTACTTAATAGGACACTTTGTAGTTGAGTCTTAAATGTTTGGTGTTATAGGACATTTTCTAGTTGAAGTCATATTAGAATATGAGTTAATAGGACACTTGACACTTGGGTATTATAACTTTAACCTTTATAGGACGCTTAGTCATTGTGGTTTTATAATAACGCATTGTAATAGGACACTTAATATTTGAGTCATAAAACATTAATTTTGTAGGACGCTTATTTGCTAGAGTTTTAATATATCATAGCTTAATAGGACACTTGACACTTAGGTTTTATACTTTAACCTTTATAGAACAACTCATCTATCATTTTCCACTACTAGAAAATACACATTTCATGACATGCATTGTGTTTCATAAGAGGGGGTAGATGTAGGGGTGTTCAAAACCGGATGTCCGAAAATTCATATAGTGGATTTTTGTATCCGAATCCATATCCGAAATTTCGGATATCCAATTTTTCGGATACATAATCGAGTAATAATCCAAATAAGTTCTAGGCCAAAAATAGTACGAAAGAAACAATGTAAGAGACTTGTGATTTGAAACCTGGTATTTTCAGGATAACCCTGTTAAATCGAGCTAAGCTATTTTAATTTTTATACATATTTGTATTTAATAAAATGTTCTCATTTATAAAAATTTTATAGCATTTAAATATTATGTAAAATGAGGGGACCTTTTGCAAATTAACTAAAGTTAAAAAAAACAAACAAAGACCCAACCCTCCATACCACCCGTACTCGTCTTAAAAAAAACCCCACTTAAATCGATAAACCTGCGCATTCAGTGTTCACAAAATAGGGCTCCGCACAAAATCGATATATGTCGTTGCTCCTCTCCTCCGACCTCCATTGCATGCTCTTCCGACCTTCGTTGCTGCGCCGTTGCTCCTCCGTCCCTCCGCTTACTCTGATAATTCGTTGATCCTTGCTCAGTCGTATCAATCATCCTTGTGTTTAATCTCATTTTTTCGATCGAAAAGGTTAGTTCATTAAGGATTTATCATATGTCCGTTGATTCAATTTGCGATTGAACGTATATAGTGTTCTATCTGATGATTGGAGTAGAATGCTAATAAAACTGTATGGTCATTTTGATGCTTTGAACTGCAACAAGTCACACAAACCTATAGATATATTTATTAACTTTTAAGAAGCTAAAATCTGCTTACAAGATTTTTTTGCGCGTTCGATGAGCATACTAAAACCAGTGAAGTATGCCAATTAAATTGTTTCTTCTGCTCTGCTTTTTGTAATTTAGATTTTGTAATTTGTAGTTGATGTGGAGTTTGTGTAAGTAGTGTTTGGAATTTAGCCTATGACTTACGGTTGACAAAGGATTTCCGTTTGTGTATCGACATGTGGTTGGAAGATTCAGGCAAGTGCGATTGGAGCAAATGAGGTGGCGAATTAGGTCAAAGTTCAAAGAGCATGAACGTTACATGTGATACAGGTAACCACTTCAATAAGTTCAAATACGTTGGACTTTTTCTTTGTTGATATCGTGTTTTATTGAAGTTGTAGGCTTTCTTCAATTCTATCAGAGACAAAAGAGACGATCAATCGATTCCGGCAGCTTTTATAAGAAATCCAGCTAAATCTTCTCCGGTGTCGGTTTTCTTCTCTGTGGCTTCTTTAGTGTATTGTAACAAGTTTGGCTTTTTCATGTATGATGTTGTCTTAGGTTGATCTGGAAGATCCTGACTTGAATAAACACATGTTGTTTTATATTACAGCATATGTATACTACTTTTTAATTGAATTTTTATGACATAATGCAGGAACCCTTATGCTTATGGATGGTTTCCATGCCTATAGAATGGAGTTGTAAGAGCAACACATGTACATCTCTTCACACGTGTGATTGTTTTGAATGATTATTATATACAATAGTGAAATTTAATATACTATTTGTTTAAAACTATTAAAGCGAAAACACACTGATTATGTATTTAGATGCAATGTGAATGAAGTTTGAATTTTTTGTTCGATCATTTGACGGTTAAGTTTCTCTTTTCGATTGCTTGAAGCCTTCAAATCCCATATGTTATGTTTACAATAAACATTTAAAGATTACAACTCTTCATCAAATGAGTAATTGTTAAATTGAGATTTCAATTAGATGTACTTGAAACTCTATATTAACCATCAATCGAGCCTTGCAAAAATAAGGTTGTTCCCAGGAGGAGACGTGATGAACAGATCCAGACTCTTCATTGATGAAAAAGCGGACCATGAAGATGTTGCACCACACGATCGCAACATAAACAAAGTTTTGAAGGTACAAAAACGTCTGGTTTGGATCGGGCTAGGCTTGGGCCATTAATCAGGTCTAATCGACGATTAATTGTGATATTTTACAGGTGTTTCAAATGGGGTTTCAAAGGGGGCTGAATGGACATATATTGCAACAATATTTGTCAGTGATGTTGAGCGATGGGAAAATTAGATTAATGTGAGATTTTATGGTGAAGAAAAAGTAAAATGTATCCTGAATTTAGGGTAATGTTCTCCAAGCTTCTGCAAAAGGAAGTGATTTGTGAACTCGAGGCTTACATTAGGCTCATGTTTTCTAATTGAAAGGTACGGATGTGCATTTACTTCAATTTTGCAGACCGTCAAGAATGACATCAATATGCAACAAAGAAAACATCTAAACCGGATATTATTACATTACAAACAACAATATACAATTTGATAGCATTTTTCAAAGAGTACATTAGGATTTTGTTAAATACCAAAGATAAAGATACAACATACATGAGGCCAAACCTGTTGTTAACAGTCAAAGACTGCAAGTAAGTAAACCACATTGAAATGAGTGAGTGTAACATAGTTTGTAATAAATGTAAATTGTGAGGTGCTTTTTTTGTTGCTGTAGGTCTGCGTTGTTTATTGTAGCTAGGGTGTGTAGAAAATCTTATTAGATTGTAATTTGTTGTTTTTGCAAAGATTTGTATAAAATACATACCCTTTCTCATAACAAAGATTTAGTAAACATGGATTTAGAAACATGTCATCTAGACTACCAGTGGTTGTCTGATCCCAGAGATGAACTCCTGCAATAGTGCTAATGATTTTGTGAACGTTCTTTAGTTGATATGCAGGTGTTTTCTTTGCGGTTTCTTCAAATACGCGTTATCATGTTATTAATGGGACGAAGAGCTTGGTGAAGGCTTCTAAGATGAGGTAAAGTTTATCAGTCCATTTCTTTCCCTAGATGCGTGTTGTTTATTCTTCAAAATTCACTTTCTCACTTTCTACAAGAAGTTTACCTTTTTTAACATTGAGTATGCTATAGGTGTCTGATTCACAAAAGTTCTAGCAGTTTATGATATGCATGCATGCTAAATGGATGATAATGGATGACGAGTATGTAATAATGGGATTTTCCAACATTAATCTAAGATCTTTGGTTGGTTCAAAAGACACAGAGTTAGCCATCGGTTTGATTTTTTGCAAAAATTTACCATCTCATGTATCTCATTATATAAGTTACATTTGCTAGTTTTCTATATAATATCAGGGCTTACTCATTGTTAGTAAGCCTTGTTTCAGTCTTTTTTGAAGACTTTTTGTGGTTTGGGTAGGGCATAACAGGTTTTATTTGGTTGTAGTTGAAGCATTACAGGTTTTGTACATGTCTTAGAATAGTGCTGCACAGTTAACAAATTAGAAAACTAATAATGGTGAACACACAAAAGTGTATTGATATTGGCTTTCCAAATTTTGGCAAAAGTAACATATGGTTTTGTTTATTTTAATTGCTTATTGTTGATCATATTATTTGTCACCAAATGAGTTATTTTTCAGATTTCAAGATTGTGTGGTGCATCTATCGCATGGCCTTGTGCTTTCATCTCAGTATGTATTTGTAAAACATGAGATAAGTATAATTTTAATAACATGGAACTTATCGCTTATACATGGGTGGTTTATTTGTAGGTAGTCCGTGAAAATTGAGGACGCATTGATGACTTGGATTTTATGTTCATCGCTTCTTTCATTGCTTTTAATTTCTTTGTTAAATGTTACAAGACTTTATGTTGGATAATGTTTTAACTTATTTATATTTAGTGGTTTTGTTATGAACAAGCTTATTTAAAATATAATAAATTTTTATTTCTTTCCTTAGTTGATTTTATATACACAGTAAGTATTAGGCTCTTATATATTGATGGTTTTTTTATTGTTTAATTAAAACCATTAGTTGGATCGATGTCTATAACCATATTGTAAAATTGTGTGTGGATGTTTAAGAAAGCGTTGTATCATATGACTTGTTAGGACTTTGAAATTGTCCAATTAAACTTGTTAGAACTTTGTAAAAGTGTCCTTATATGTTTTTTAGGACGCTTTTTTGGTTGTTCAGAGCTAGACATATATTGCGACCATAAAATTAATTGGTTCCATAATCTTATTTGGGATATTAGGACCCTTTTCTTGGTACTAAAGTATCTATAGTGTTACATTATAAGGGTCCTATAAATTAACTTTTAAGGACGCTTGTACGTGTATCAAAAGATTAAAAGTAGGTAACCACATATTATAACACTGTAAAAGTGTCATTATATGTTTTTATTAGGACGCTTTTGGGTTTTTCATAGTCATATTATGCGACCATAAGATTGGTTTCATAATCTGATTTGAGATATTAGGACGCTTTTTAAGTTACAAGACTTATTACAACCCCTTTACATGAAACGCTTTTACTATTGGTCCTATTAAATGAAAGGTCCTATAAAACCATGTTTTGTTGTAGTGGGGGAAGGCACACCACCGACATTTGTTGTCCTGAAACCTTATCCCTCGTGTGGCGCCACTAGAGCCTTGGACATCTTGCCTTCGAACTCTAGGGACTAAAGCCAATAATAAGGCCACCGATGATGTTTAAAACGCGCGTCAGGGGGCCACCATCGATTGATGTTTCCATCTCAGGACACCCACTACCCCCTATATATACATTCTGCACAAAAAGTAAAGTGACAGGAACAGACATTAAATTTTTTTAAGATGCATAATTTTTGAAGTCATACTCATGGAGTGTGCCACAGGCTTGCCCACACCAAGGCAACAAGGGGCACTTTGGGGGGGGGGAGGAGGCCTCATTGTGCATGATATGTGCCACAGCCTTGCCCACAACAAGGCAACAAGGGGCATTTTGGGGGGGAGGAGGCCTCATTGTGCATGATATGTGCCACAGCCTTGCCCACACCAAGGCAACAAAGGGCATTTTGGGGGGGAGGAGGCCTCATTGTGCATGATATGTGCCAAAACCTTGCCCACACCAAGGCAACAAGGGGCACTTTGGGGGGGGGGGGAGGAGGCCTCATTGTGCATGATATGTGCCACAGCCTTGCCCACAACAAGGCAACAAGGGGCATTTTGGGGGGGAGGAGGCCTCATTGTGCATGATATGTGCCACAGCCTTGCCCACACCAAGGCAACAAAGGGCATTTTGGGGGGGAGGAGGCCTCATTGTGCATGATATGTGCCAAAACCTTGCCCACAACAAGGCAACAAGGGGCATTTTGGGGGGGAGGAGGCCTCATTGTGCATGATATGTGCCACAGCCTTGCCCACACCAAGGCAACAAGGGGCATTTTGGGGGGGGGGAGGAGGCCTCATTGTGCATGATATGTGCCACAGCCTTGCCCACACCAAGGCAACAAGGGGCATTTTGGGGGGGAGGAGGCCTCATTGTGCATGATATGTGCCACAGCCTTGCCCACACCAAGGCAACAAGGGGCATTTTGGGGGGGGAGGAGGCCTCATTGTGCATGATATGTGCCACAGCCTTGCCCACACCAAGGCAACAAGGGGCATTTTGGGGGGGAGGAGGCCTCATTGTGCATGATATGTGCCACAGCCTTGCCCACACCAAGGCAACAAGGGGCATTTTGGGGGGGGAGGAGGCCTCATTGTGGGCACAACAAGCATGATATGTGCCATAGCATTGCCCACACCAAGGCAACAAGGGGCATTTTGGGGGGGAGGAGGCCTCATTGTGGGCACAACAAGCATGATATGTGCCATAGCGTTGCCCACACCAAGGCAACAAGGGGCATTTTGGGGGGGAGGAGGCCTCATTGTGCATGATATGTGCCACAGCCTTGCCCACACCAAG
>CM061486.1:76160424-76165424 GCA_030867185.1 Tagetes erecta
CTTGGGTATTATAACTTTAACCTTTATAGGACGCTTAGTCATTGTGGTTTTATAATAACGCATTGTAATAGGACACTTAATATTTGAGTCATAAAACATTAATTTTGTAGGACGCTTATTTGCTAGAGTTTTAATATATCATAGCTTAATAGGACACTTGACACTTAGGTTTTATACTTTAACCTTTATAGAACAACTCATCTATCATTTTCCACTACTAGAAAATACACATTTCATGACATGCATTGTGTTTCATAAGAGGGGGTAGATGTAGGGGTGTTCAAAACCGGATGTCCGAAAATTCATATAGTGGATTTTTGTATCCGAATCCATATCCGAAATTTCGGATATCCAATTTTTCGGATACATAATCGAGTAATAATCCAAATAAGTTCTAGGCCAAAAATAGTACGAAAGAAACAATGTAAGAGACTTGTGATTTGAAACCTGGTATTTTCAGGATAACCCTGTTAAATCGAGCTAAGCTATTTTAATTTTTATACATATTTGTATTTAATAAAATGTTCTCATTTATAAAAATTTTATAGCATTTAAATATTATGTAAAATGAGGGGACCTTTTGCAAATTAACTAAAGTTAAAAAAAACAAACAAAGACCCAACCCTCCATACCACCCGTACTCGTCTTAAAAAAAACCCCACTTAAATCGATAAACCTGCGCATTCAGTGTTCACAAAATAGGGCTCCGCACAAAATCGATATATGTCGTTGCTCCTCTCCTCCGACCTCCATTGCATGCTCTTCCGACCTTCGTTGCTGCGCCGTTGCTCCTCCGTCCCTCCGCTTACTCTGATAATTCGTTGATCCTTGCTCAGTCGTATCAATCATCCTTGTGTTTAATCTCATTTTTTCGATCGAAAAGGTTAGTTCATTAAGGATTTATCATATGTCCGTTGATTCAATTTGCGATTGAACGTATATAGTGTTCTATCTGATGATTGGAGTAGAATGCTAATAAAACTGTATGGTCATTTTGATGCTTTGAACTGCAACAAGTCACACAAACCTATAGATATATTTATTAACTTTTAAGAAGCTAAAATCTGCTTACAAGATTTTTTTGCGCGTTCGATGAGCATACTAAAACCAGTGAAGTATGCCAATTAAATTGTTTCTTCTGCTCTGCTTTTTGTAATTTAGATTTTGTAATTTGTAGTTGATGTGGAGTTTGTGTAAGTAGTGTTTGGAATTTAGCCTATGACTTACGGTTGACAAAGGATTTCCGTTTGTGTATCGACATGTGGTTGGAAGATTCAGGCAAGTGCGATTGGAGCAAATGAGGTGGCGAATTAGGTCAAAGTTCAAAGAGCATGAACGTTACATGTGATACAGGTAACCACTTCAATAAGTTCAAATACGTTGGACTTTTTCTTTGTTGATATCGTGTTTTATTGAAGTTGTAGGCTTTCTTCAATTCTATCAGAGACAAAAGAGACGATCAATCGATTCCGGCAGCTTTTATAAGAAATCCAGCTAAATCTTCTCCGGTGTCGGTTTTCTTCTCTGTGGCTTCTTTAGTGTATTGTAACAAGTTTGGCTTTTTCATGTATGATGTTGTCTTAGGTTGATCTGGAAGATCCTGACTTGAATAAACACATGTTGTTTTATATTACAGCATATGTATACTACTTTTTAATTGAATTTTTATGACATAATGCAGGAACCCTTATGCTTATGGATGGTTTCCATGCCTATAGAATGGAGTTGTAAGAGCAACACATGTACATCTCTTCACACGTGTGATTGTTTTGAATGATTATTATATACAATAGTGAAATTTAATATACTATTTGTTTAAAACTATTAAAGCGAAAACACACTGATTATGTATTTAGATGCAATGTGAATGAAGTTTGAATTTTTTGTTCGATCATTTGACGGTTAAGTTTCTCTTTTCGATTGCTTGAAGCCTTCAAATCCCATATGTTATGTTTACAATAAACATTTAAAGATTACAACTCTTCATCAAATGAGTAATTGTTAAATTGAGATTTCAATTAGATGTACTTGAAACTCTATATTAACCATCAATCGAGCCTTGCAAAAATAAGGTTGTTCCCAGGAGGAGACGTGATGAACAGATCCAGACTCTTCATTGATGAAAAAGCGGACCATGAAGATGTTGCACCACACGATCGCAACATAAACAAAGTTTTGAAGGTACAAAAACGTCTGGTTTGGATCGGGCTAGGCTTGGGCCATTAATCAGGTCTAATCGACGATTAATTGTGATATTTTACAGGTGTTTCAAATAGGGTTTCAAAGGGGGCTGAATGGACATATATTGCAACAATATTTGTCAGTGATGTTGAGCGATGGGAAAATTAGATTAATGTGAGATTTTATGGTGAAGAAAAAGTAAAATGTATCCTGAATTTAGGGTAATGTTCTCCAAGCTTCTGCAAAAGGAAGTGATTTGTGAACTCGAGGCTTACATTAGGCTCATGTTTTCTAATTGAAAGGTACGGATGTGCATTTACTTCAATTTTGCAGACCGTCAAGAATGACATCAATATGCAACAAAGAAAACATCTAAACCGGATATTATTACATTACAAACAACAATATACAATTTGATAGCATTTTTCAAAGAGTACATTAGGATTTTGTTAAATACCAAAGATAAAGATACAACATACATGAGGCCAAACCTGTTGTTAACAGTCAAAGACTGCAAGTAAGTAAACCACATTGAAATGAGTGAGTGTAACATAGTTTGTAATAAATGTAAATTGTGAGGTGCTTTTTTTGTTGCTGTAGGTCTGCGTTGTTTATTGTAGCTAGGGTGTGTAGAAAATCTTATTAGATTGTAATTTGTTGTTTTTGCAAAGATTTGTATAAAATACATACCCTTTCTCATAACAAAGATTTAGTAAACATGGATTTAGAAACATGTCATCTAGACTACCAGTGGTTGTCTGATCCCAGAGATGAACTCCTGCAATAGTGCTAATGATTTTGTGAACGTTCTTTAGTTGATATGCAGGTGTTTTCTTTGCGGTTTCTTCAAATACGCGTTATCATGTTATTAATGGGACGAAGAGCTTGGTGAAGGCTTCTAAGATGAGGTAAAGTTTATCAGTCCATTTCTTTCCCTAGATGCGTGTTGTTTATTCTTCAAAATTCACTTTCTCACTTTCTACAAGAAGTTTACCTTTTTTAACATTGAGTATGCTATAGGTGTCTGATTCACAAAAGTTCTAGCAGTTTATGATATGCATGCATGCTAAATGGATGATAATGGATGACGAGTATGTAATAATGGGATTTTCCAACATTAATCTAAGATCTTTGGTTGGTTCAAAAGACACAGAGTTAGCCATCGGTTTGATTTTTTGCAAAAATTTACCATCTCATGTATCTCATTATATAAGTTACATTTGCTAGTTTTCTATATAATATCAGGGCTTACTCATTGTTAGTAAGCCTTGTTTCAGTCTTTTTTGAAGACTTTTTGTGGTTTGGGTAGGGCATAACAGGTTTTATTTGGTTGTAGTTGAAGCATTACAGGTTTTGTACATGTCTTAGAATAGTGCTGCACAGTTAACAAATTAGAAAACTAATAATGGTGAACACACAAAAGTGTATTGATATTGGCTTTCCAAATTTTGGCAAAAGTAACATATGGTTTTGTTTATTTTAATTGCTTATTGTTGATCATATTATTTGTCACCAAATGAGTTATTTTTCAGATTTCAAGATTGTGTGGTGCATCTATCGCATGGCCTTGTGCTTTCATCTCAGTATGTATTTGTAAAACATGAGATAAGTATAATTTTAATAACATGGAACTTATCGCTTATACATGGGTGGTTTATTTGTAGGTAGTCCGTGAAAATTGAGGACGCATTGATGACTTGGATTTTATGTTCATCGCTTCTTTCATTGCTTTTAATTTCTTTGTTAAATGTTACAAGACTTTATGTTGGATAATGTTTTAACTTATTTATATTTAGTGGTTTTGTTATGAACAAGCTTATTTAAAATATAATAAATTTTTATTTCTTTCCTTAGTTGATTTTATATACACAGTAAGTATTAGGCTCTTATATATTGATGGTTTTTTTATTGTTTAATTAAAACCATTAGTTGGATCGATGTCTATAACCATATTGTAAAATTGTGTGTGGATGTTTAAGAAAGCGTTGTATCATATGACTTGTTAGGACTTTGAAATTGTCCAATTAAACTTGTTAGAACTTTGTAAAAGTGTCCTTATATGTTTTTTAGGACGCTTTTTTGGTTGTTCAGAGCTAGACATATATTGCGACCATAAAATTAATTGGTTCCATAATCTTATTTGGGATATTAGGACCCTTTTCTTGGTACTAAAGTATCTATAGTGTTACATTATAAGGGTCCTATAAATTAACTTTTAAGGACGCTTGTACGTGTATCAAAAGATTAAAAGTAGGTAACCACATATTATAACACTGTAAAAGTGTCATTATATGTTTTTATTAGGACGCTTTTGGGTTTTTCATAGTCATATTATGCGACCATAAGATTGGTTTCATAATCTGATTTGAGATATTAGGACGCTTTTTAAGTTACAAGACTTATTACAACCCCTTTACATGAAACGCTTTTACTATTGGTCCTATTAAATGAAAGGTCCTATAAAACCATGTTTTGTTGTAGTGGGGGAAGGCACACCACCGACATTTGTTGTCCTGAAACCTTATCCCTCGTGTGGCGCCACTAGAGCCTTGGACATCTTGCCTTCGAACTCTAGGGACTAAAGCCAATAATAAGGCCACCGATGATGTTTAAAACGCGCGTCAGGGGGCCACCATCGATTGATGTTTCCATCTCAGGACACCCACTACCCCCTATATATACATTCTGCACAAAAAGTAAAGTGACAGGAACAGACATTAAATTTTTTTAAGATGCATAATTTTTGAAGTCATACTCATGGAGTGTGCCACAGGCTTGCCCACACCAAGGCAACAAGGGGCACTTTGGGGGGGGGGAGG
>CM061486.1:76185424-76187924 GCA_030867185.1 Tagetes erecta
CCATTGGCGTCACTCTTCAACGAAACCCACCAGCACAGACTAGCCATGCATAAGAAGAGAGGCACCAACACTGACTAGTAACCAATAACACGCACATAACATCATCAAACCCTCTCGATTACCAACAAGGCAACTTTTTGGATGGCGCATGATTGTGTTAATGGAATTTTCATCACCATTGGCGTCACTCTTCAACGAAACCCACCAGCACAGACTAGCCATGCATAAGAAGAGAGGCACCAACACTGACTAGTAACCAATAACACGCACATAACATCATCAAACCCTCTCGATTAGCACATAGGCAACCTTTTGGATGACGCATGATTGTGTTAATGGAATTTTCATCACCATTGGCGTCACTCTTCAACGAAACCCACCAGCACAGACTAGCCATGCATAAGAAGAGAGGCACCAACACTGACTAGTAACCAATAACACGCACATAACATCATCAAACTCCCCCCTCATGCCTTGTATTGGGTGGCAACCCTAGAGCCTTGGACATCGAGTACAAGCCACAACTCGTGTGTGCACCCCCTTGCCTTCCAACTCTAGGGTCTACATCCAACAAGGCTACCGGTGGTGTGGGGGGAAGGCACACCACCGGCATTTGTTGTCCTGAAACCTTATCCCTCAAGGCAACTTTTTGGATGGCGCATGATTGTGTTAATGGAATTTTCATCACCATTGGCGTCACTCTTCAACGAAACCCACCAGCACAGACTAGCCATGCATAAGAAGAGAGGCACCAACACTGACTAGTAACCAATAACACGCACATAACATCATCAAACCCTCTCGATTAGCACATAGGCAACCTTTTGGATGACGCATGATTGTGTTAATGGAATTTTCATCACCATTGGCGTCACTCTTCAACGAAACCCACCAGCACAGACTAGCCATGCATAAGAAGAGAGGCACCAACACTGACTAGTAACCAATAACACGCACATAACATCATCAAACTCCCCCCTCATGCCTTGTATTGGGTGGCAACCCTAGAGCCTTGGACATCGAGTACAAGCCACAACTCGTGTGTGCACCCCCTTGCCTTCCAACTCTAGGGTCTACATCCAACAAGGCTACCGGTGGTGTGGGGGGAAGGCACACCACCGGCATTTGTTGTCCTGAAACCTTATCCCTCAAGGCAACTTTTTGGATGGCGCATGATTGTGTTAATGGAATTTTCATCACCATTGGCGTCACTCTTCAACGAAACCCACCAGCACAGACTAGCCATGCATAAGTAGAGAGGCACCAACACTGACTAGTAACCAATAACACGCACATAACATCATCAAACCCTCTCGATTAGCACATAGGCAACCTTTTGGATGACGCATGATTGTGTTAATGGAATTTTCATCACCATTGGCGTCACTCTTCAACGAAACCCACCAGCACAGACTAGCCATGCATAAGAAGAGAGGCACCAACACTGACTAGTAACCAATAACACGCACATAACATCATCAAACTCCCCCCTCATGCCTTGTATTGGGTGGCAACCCTAGAGCCTTGGACATCGAGTACAAGCCACAACTCGTGTGTGCACCCCCTTGCCTTCCAACTCTAGGGTCTACATCCAACAAGGCTACCGGTGGTGTGGGGGGAAGGCACACCACCGGCATTTGTTGTCCTGAAACCTTATCCCTCGTGTGGCGCCACTAGAGCCTTGGACATCTTGCCTTCGAACTCTAGGGACTAAAGCCAATAATAAGGCCACCGATGATGTTTAAAACTTGCGTCAGGGGGCCACCATCGATTGATGTTTCCATCTCAGGACACCCACTACCCCCTATATATACATTCTGCACAAAAAGTAAAGTGACAGGAACAGACATTAAATTTTTTTAAGATGCATAATTTTTGAAGTCATACTCATGGAGTGTGCCACAGGCTTGCCCACACCAAGGCAACAAGGGGCATTTTGGGGGGGGGGGGGAGGAGGCCTCATTGTGCATGATATGTGCCACAGCCTTGCCCACAACAAGGCAACAAGGGGCATTTTGGGGGGGAGGAGGCCTCATTGTGCATGATATGTGCCACAGCCTTGCCCACACCAAGGCAACAAAGGGCATTTTGGGGGGGAGGAGGCCTCATTGTGCATGATATGTGCCACAACCTTGCCCACAACAAGGCAACAAGGGGCATTTTGGGGGGGGAGGAGGCCTCATTGTGCATGATATGTGCCACAGCCTTGCCCACACCAAGGCAACAAGGGGCATTTTGGGGGGGGAGGAGGCCTCATTGTGCATGATATGTGCCACAGCCTTGCCCACAACAAGGCAACAAGGGGCATTTTGGGGGGGAGGAGGCCTCATTGTGCATGATATGTGCCACAGCCTTGCCCACACCAAGGCAACAAGGGGCATTTTGGGGGGGGAGGAGGCCTCATTGTGCATGATATGTGCCACAACCTTGCCCACACCAAGGCAACAAGGGGCATTTTGGGGGGGGAGGAGGCCTCATTGTGCATGATATGTGCCACAGC
>CM061486.1:76207924-76210424 GCA_030867185.1 Tagetes erecta
AACCAATAACACGCACATAACATCATCAAACTCCCCCCTCATGCCTTGTATTGGGTGGCAACCCTAGAGCCTTGGACATCGAGTACAAGCCACAACTCGTGTGTGCACCCCCTTGCCTTCCAACTCTAGGGTCTACATCCAACAAGGCTACCGGTGGTGTGGGGGGAAGGCACACCACCGGCATTTGTTGTCCTGAAACCTTATCCCTCAAGGCAACTTTTTGGATGGCGCATGATTGTGTTAATGGAATTTTCATCACCATTGGCGTCACTCTTCAACGAAACCCACCAGCACAGACTAGCCATGCATAAGAAGAGAGGCACCAACACTGACTAGTAACCAATAACACGCACATAACATCATCAAACCCTCTCGATTAGCACATAGGCAACCTTTTGGATGACGCATGATTGTGTTAATGGAATTTTCATCACCATTGGCGTCACTCTTCAACGAAACCCACCAGCACAGACTAGCCATGCATAAGAAGAGAGGCACCAACACTGACTAGTAACCAATAACACGCACATAACATCATCAAACTCCCCCCTCATGCCTTGTATTGGGTGGCAACCCTAGAGCCTTGGACATCGAGTACAAGCCACAACTCGTGTGTGCACCCCCTTGCCTTCCAACTCTAGGGTCTACATCCAACAAGGCTACCGGTGGTGTGGGGGGAAGGCACACCACCGGCATTTGTTGTCCTGAAACCTTATCCCTCGTGTGGCGCCACTAGAGCCTTGGACATCTTGCCTTCGAACTCTAGGGACTAAAGCCAATAATAAGGCCACCGATGATGTTTAAAACGCGCGTCAGGGGGCCACCATCGATTGATGTATCCATCTCAGGACACCCACTACCCCCTATATATACATTCTGCACAAAAAGTAAAGTGACAGGAACAGACATTAAATTTTTTTAAGATGCATAATTTTTGAAGTCATACTCATGGAGTGTGCCACAGGCTTGCCCACACCAAGGCAACAAGGGGCATTTTGGGGGGGGGGAGGAGGCCTCATTGTGCATGATATGTGCCACAGCCTTGCCCACAACAAGGCAACAAGGGGCATTTTGGGGGGGAGGAGGCCTCATTGTGCATGATATGTGCCACAGCCTTGCCCACACCAAGGCAACAAAGGGCATTTTGGGGGGGAGGAGGCCTCATTGTGCATGATATGTGCCACAACCTTGCCCACAACAAGGCAACAAGGGGCATTTTGGGGGGGGGAGGAGGCCTCATTGTGCATGATATGTGCCACAGCCTTGCCCACACCAAGGCAACAAGGGGCATTTTGGGGGGGGGAGGAGGCCTCATTATGCATGATATGTGCCACAGCCTTGCCCACAACAAGGCAACAAGGGGCATTTTGGGGGGAGGAGGCCTCATTGTGCATGATATGTGCCACAGCCTTGCCCACACCAAGGCAACAAGGGGCATTTTGGGGGGGGAGGAGGCCTCATTGTGCATGATATGTGCCACAGCCTTGCCCACACCAAGGCAACAAGGGGCATTTTGGGGGGGGGGGAGGAGGCCTCATTGTGCATGATATGTGCCACAGCCTTGCCCACACCAAGGCAACAAGGGGCATTTTGGGGGGGGAGGAGGCCTCATTGTGCATGATATGTGCCACAGCCTTGCCCACACCAAGGCAACAAGGGGCATTTTGGGGGGGGAGGAGTCCTCATTGTGCATGATATGTGCCACAGCCTTGCCCACACCAAGGCAACAAGGGGCATTTTGGGGGGGGAGGAGGCCTCATTGTGCATGATATGTGCCACAGCCTTGCCCACACCAAGGCAACAAGGGGCATTTTGGGGGGGGGAGGAGGCCTCATTGTGCATGATATGTGCCACAGCCTTGCCCACACCAAGGCAACAAGGGGCATTTTGGGGGGGGAGGAGGCCTCATTGTGCATGATATGTGCCACAGCCTTGCCCACACCAAGGCAACAAGGGGCATTTTGGGGGGGGAGGAGGCCTCATTGTGCATGATATGTGCCACAGCCTTGCCCACACCAAGGCAACAAGGGGCATTTTGGGGGGGAGGAGGCCTCATTGTGCATGATATGTGCCACAGCCTTGCCCACACCAAGGCAACAAGGGGCATTTTGGGGGGGGAGGAGGCCTCATTGTGGGCACAACAAGCATGATATGTGCCATAGCGTTGCCCACACCAAGGCAACAAGGGGCATTTTGGGGGGGAGGAGGCCTCATTGTGGGCACAACAAGCATGATATGTGCCATAGCGTTGCCCACACCAAGGCAACAAGGGGCATTTTGGGGGGGAGGAGGCCTCATTGTGCATGATATGTGCCACAGCCTTGCCCACACCAAGGCAACAAGGGGCATTTTAAGGGGGAGGAGGCCTCATTGTGGGCACAACAAGCATGATATGTGTCACAGCCTTGCCCACACCAAGGCAACAAGGGGCATTTTGGGGGGAGGAGGCATCGTTGTGCATGATATGTGCCACAGCCTTGCCCACAACAAGGCAACAAGG
>CM061486.1:76230424-76232924 GCA_030867185.1 Tagetes erecta
CAACAAGGCTACCGGTGGTGTGGGGGGAAGGCACACCACCGGCATTTGTTGTCCTGAAACCTTATCCCTCAAGGCAACTTTTTGGATGGCGCATGATTGTGTTAATGGAATTTTCATCACCATTGGCGTCACTCTTCAACGAAACCCACCAGCACAGACTAGCCATGCATAAGAAGAGAGGCACCAACACTGACTAGTAACCAATAACACGCACATAACATCATCAAACCCTCTCGATTAGCACATAGGCAACCTTTTGGATGACGCATGATTGTGTTAATGGAATTTTCATCACCATTGGCGTCACTCTTCAACGAAACCCACCAGCACAGACTAGCCATGCATAAGAAGAGAGGCACCAACACTGACTAGTAACCAATAACACGCACATAACATCATCAAACTCCCCCCTCATGCCTTGTATTGGGTGGCAACCCTAGAGCCTTGGACATCGAGTACAAGCCACAACTCGTGTGTGCACCCCCTTGCCTTCCAACTCTAGGGTCTACATCCAACAAGGCTACCGGTGGTGTGGGGGGAAGGCACACCACCGGCATTTGTTGTCCTGAAACCTTATCCCTCGTGTGGCGCCACTAGAGCCTTGGACATCTTGCCTTCGAACTCTAGGGACTAAAGCCAATAATAAGGCCACCGATGATGTTTAAAACGCGCGTCAGGGGGCCACCATCGATTGATGTTTCCATCTCAGGACACCCACTACCCCCTATATATACATTCTGCACAAAAAGTAAAGTGACAGGAACAGACATTAAATTTTTTTAAGATGCATAATTTTTGAAGTCATACTCATGGAGTGTGCCACAGGCTTGCCCACACCAAGGCAACAAGGGGCATTTTGGGGGGGGGGGGGAGGAGGCCTCATTGTGCATGATATGTGCCACAGCCTTGCCCACAACAAGGCAACAAGGGGCATTTTGGGGGGGAGGAGGCCTCATTGTGCATGATATGTGCCACAGCCTTGCCCACACCAAGGCAACAAAGGGCATTTTGGGGGGGAGGAGGCCTCATTGTGCATGATATGTGCCACAACCTTGCCCACAACAAGGCAACAAGGGGCATTTTGGGGGGGGAGGAGGCCTCATTGTGCATGATATGTGCCACAGCCTTGCCCACACCAAGGCAACAAGGGGCATTTTGGGGGGGGAGGAGGCCTCATTGTGCATGATATGTGCCACAGCCTTGCCCACAACAAGGCAACAAGGGGCATTTTGGGGGGGAGGAGGCCTCATTGTGCATGATATGTGCCACAGCCTTGCCGACACCAAGGCAACAAGGGGCATTTTGGGGGGGGAGGAGGCCTCATTGTGCATGATATGTGCCACAGCCTTGCCCACACCAAGGCAACAAGGGGCATTTTGGGGGGGGGGGGGGGGGAGGAGGCCTCATTGTGCATGATATGTGCCACAGCCTTGCCCACACCAAGGCAACAAGGGGCATTTTGGGGGGGGGAGGAGGCCTCATTGTGCATGATATGTGCCACAGCCTTGCCCACACCAAGGCAACAAGGGGCATTTTGGGGGGGGAGGAGGCCTCATTGTGCATGATATGTGCCACAGCCTTGCCCACACCAAGGCAACAAGGGGCATTTTGGGGGGGGGGGGGGGAGGAGGCCTCATTGTGCATGATATGTGCCACAGCCTTGCCCACACCAAGGCAACAAGGGGCATTTTGGGGGGGGAGGAGGCCTCATTGTGGGCACAACAAGCATGATATGTGCCATAGCGTTGCCCACACCAAGGCAACAAGGGGCATTTTGGGGGGGAGGAGGCCTCATTGTGGGCACAACAAGCATGATATGTGCCATAGCGTTGCCCACACCAAGGCAACAAGGGGCATTTTGGGGGGGAGGAGGCCTCATTGTGCATGATATGTGCCACAGCCTTGCCCACACCAAGGCAACAAGGGGCATTTTGGGGGGGGAGGAGGCCTCATTGTGCATGATATGTGCCACAGCCTTGCCCACACCAAGGCAACAAGGGGCATTTTAAGGGGGAGGAGGCCTCATTGTGGGCACAACAAGCGTGATATGTGTCACAGCCTTGCCCACACCAAGGCAACAAGGGGCATTTTGGGGGGAGGAGGCATCGTTGTGCATGATATGTGCCACAGCCTTGCCCACAACAAGGCAACAAGGGGCATTTGGGGGGGGGGGAGGGGCATCGGTGTGGGCATAACTTCGATGATAGCTACTCGTCGGGTCACAATCACGTGTTGATGTTCGAGAATCCAAGCTAGCGCTAGTTTGATAGGCAACATGGTTAGGGGGGCGCTTGGATCTATGTAACCTTGTCTCCCTTGGTCGCTCCCCCACACATGGGCGCGCCTGGGTGTGAAGCCCCATACCCCCCTATATATACATTCTGCACAAAAAGTAGAGTGACAGGAACAAACATTAGTTTTTGTCAAGATGCATAATTTTTGAAAACCCCATCAAACGACGTCGGATTGCCACGAAATTTTACATGGGCCCTCGTGATGT
>CM061486.1:76252924-76255424 GCA_030867185.1 Tagetes erecta
AGAAGAGAGGCACCAACACTGACTAGTAACCAATAACACGCACATAACATCATCAAACTCCCCCCTCATGCCTTGTATTGGGTGGCAACCCTAGAGCCTTGGACATCGAGTACAAGCCACAACTCGTGTGTGCACCCCCTTGCCTTCCAACTCTAGGGTCTACATCCAACAAGGCTACCGATGGTGTGGGGGGAAGGCACACCACCGGCATTTGTTGTCCTGAAACCTTATCCCTCAAGGCAACTTTTTGGATGGCGCATGATTGTGTTAATGGAATTTTCATCACCATTGGCGTCACTCTTCAACAAAACCCACCAGCACAGACTAGCCATGCATAAGAAGAGAGGCACCAACACTGACTAGTAACCAATAACACGCACATAACATCATCAAACCCTCTCGATTAGCACATAGGCAACCTTTTGGATGACGCATGATTGTGTTAATGGAATTTTCATCACCATTGGCGTCACTCTTCAACGAAACCCACCAGCACAGACTAGCCATGCATAAGAAGAGAGGCACCAACACTGACTAGTAACCAATAACACGCACATAACATCATCAAACTCCCCCCTCATGCCTTGTATTGGGTGGCAACCCTAGAGCCTTGGACATCGAGTACAAGCCACAACTCGTGTGTGCACCCCCTTGCCTTCCAACTCTAGGGTCTACATCCAACAAGGCTACCGGTGGTGTGGGGGGAAGGCACACCACCGGCATTTGTTGTCCTGAAACCTTATCCCTCGTGTGGCGCCACTAGAGCCTTGGACATCTTGCCTTCGAACTCTAGGGACTAAAGCCAATAATAAGGCCACCGATGATGTTTAAAACGCGCGTCAGGGGGCCACCATCGATTGATGTTTCCATCTCAGGACACCCACTACCCCCTATATATACATTCTGCACAAAAAGTAAAGTGACAGGAACAGACATTAAATTTTTTTAAGATGCATAATTTTTGAAGTCATACTCATGGAGTGTGCCACAGGCTTGCCCACACCAAGGCAACAAGGGGCATTTTGGGGGGGGGGGGGGGAGGAGGCCTCATTGTGCATGATATGTGCCACAGCCTTGCCCACAACAAGGCAGCAAGGGGCATTTTGGGGGGGAGGAGGCCTCATTGTGCATGATATGTGCCACAGCCTTGCCCACACCAAGGCAACAAAGGGCATTTTGGGGGGGAGGAGGCCTCATTGTGCATGATATGTGCCACAACCTTGCCCACAACAAGGCAACAAGGGGCATTTTGGGGGGGGAGGAGGCCTCATTGTGCATGATATGTGCCACAGCCTTGCCCACACCAAGGCAACAAGGGGCATTTTGGGGGGGGAGGAGGCCTCATTGTGCATGATATGTGCCACAGCCTTGCCCACAACAAGGCAACAAGGGGCATTTTGGGGGGGGAGGAGGCCTCATTGTGCATGATATGTGCCACAGCCTTGCCCACACCAAGGCAACAAGGGGCATTTTGGGGGGGGAGGAGGCCTCATTGTGCATGATATGTGCCACAGCCTTGCCCACACCAAGGCAACAAGGGGCATTTTGGGGGGGGAGGAGGCCTCATTGTGCATGATATGTGCCACAGCCTTGCCCACACCAAGGCAACAAGGGGCATTTTGGGGGGGGAGGAGGCCTCATTGTGCATGATATGTGCCACAGCCTTGCCCACACCAAGGCAACAAGGGGCATTTTGGGGGGGGAGGAGGCCTCATTGTGCATGATATGTGCCACAGCCTTGCCCACACCAAGGCAACAAGGGGCATTTTGGGGGGGGGGAGGAGGCCTCATTGTGCATGATATGTGCCACAGCCTTGCCCACACCAAGGCAACAAGGGGCATTTTGGGGGGGGGAGGAGGCCTCATTGTGCATGATATGTGCCACAGCCTTGCCCACACCAAGGCAACAAGGGGCATTTTGGGGGGGGAGGAGGCCTCATTGTGCATGATATGTGCCACAGCCTTGCCCACACCAAGGCAACAAGGGGCATTTTGGGGGGGGAGGAGGCCTCATTGTGCATGATATGTGCCACAGCCTTGCCCACACCAAGGCAACAAGGGGCATTTTGGGGGGAGGAGGCCTCATTGTGCATGATATGTGCCACAGCCTTGCCCACACCAAGGCAACAAGGGGCATTTTGGGGGGGGAGGAGGCCTCATTGTGGGCACAACAAGCATGATATGTGCCATAGCGTTGCCCACACCAAGGCAACAAGGGGCATTTTGGGGGGGAGGAGGCCTCATTGTGGGCACAACAAGCATGATATGTGCCATAGCGTTGCCCACACCAAGGCAACAAGGGGCATTTTGGGGGGGAGGAGGCCTCATTGTGCATGATATGTGCCACAGCCTTGCCCACACCAAGGCAACAAGGGGCATTTTAAGGGGGAGGAGGCCTCATTGTGGGCACAACAAGCATGATATGTGTCACAGCCTTGCCCACACCAAGGCAACAAGGGGCATTTTGGGGGGGAGGAGGCATCGTTGTGCATGATATGTG
>CM061486.1:76275424-76277924 GCA_030867185.1 Tagetes erecta
CCTTCCAACTCTAAGGTCTACATCCAACAAGGCTACCGGTGGTGTGGGGGGAAGGCACACCACCGGCATTTGTTGTCCTGAAACCTTATCCCTCAAGGCAACTTTTTGGATGGCGCATGATTGTGTTAATGGAATTTTCATCACCATTGGCGTCACTCTTCAACGAAACCCACCAGCACAGACTAGCCATGCATAAGAAGAGAGGCACCAACACTGACTAGTAACCAATAACACGCACATAACATCATCAAACCCTCTCGATTAGCACATAGGCAACCTTTTGGATGACGCATGATTGTGTTAATGGAATTTTCATCACCATTGGCGTCACTCTTCAACGAAACCCACCAGCACAGACTAGCCATGCATAAGAAGAGATGCACCAACACTGACTAGTAACCAATAACACGCACATAACATCATCAAACTCCCCCCTCATGCCTTGTATTGGCTGGCAACCCTAGAGCCTTGGACATCGAGTACAAGCCACAACTCGTGTGTGCACCCCCTTGCCTTCCAACTCTAGGGTCTACATCCAACAAGGCTACCGGTGGTGTGGGGGGAAGGCACACCACCGGCATTTGTTGTCCTGAAACCTTATCCCTCGTGTGGCGCCACTAGAGCCTTGGACATCTTGCCTTCGAACTCTAGGGACTAAAGCCAATAATAAGGCCACCGATGATGTTTAAAACGCGCGTCAGGGGGCCACCATCGATTGATGTTTCCATCTCAGGACACCCACTACCCCCTATATATACATTCTGCACAAAAAGTAAAGTGACAGGAACAGACATTAAATTTTTTTAAGATGCATAATTTTTGAAGTCATACTCATGGAGTGTGCCACAGGCTTGCCCACACCAAGGCAACAAGGGGCATTTTGGGGGGGGGGAGGAGGCCTCATTGTGCATGATATGTGCCACAGCCTTGCCCACAACAAGGCAACAAGGGGCATTTTGGGGGGGAGGAGGCCTCATTGTGCATGATATGTGCCACAGCCTTGCCCACACCAAGGCAACAAAGGGCATTTTGGGGGGGAGGAGGCCTCATTGTGCATGATATGTGCCACAACCTTGCCCACAACAAGGCAACAAGGGGCATTTTGGGGGGGGGAGGAGGCCTCATTGTGCATGATATGTGCCACAGCCTTGCCCACACCAAGGCAACAAGGGGCATTTTGGGGGGGGAGGAGGCCTCATTGTGCATGATATGTGCCACAGCCTTGCCCACAACAAGGCAACAAGGGGCATTTTGGGGGGGAGGAGGCCTCATTGTGCATGATATGTGCCACAGCCTTGCCCACACCAAGGCAACAAGGGGCATTTTGGGGGGGGAGGAGGCCTCATTGTGCATGATATGTGCCACAGCCTTGCCCACACCAAGGCAACAAGGGGCATTTTGGGGGGGGAGGAGGCCTCATTGTGCATGATATGTGCCACAGCCTTGCCCACACCAAGGCAACAAGGGGCATTTTGGGGGGGGAGGAGGCCTCATTGTGCATGATATGTGCCACAGCCTTGCCCACACCAAGGCAACAAGGGGCATTTTGGGGGGGGGGGGGGGAGGAGGCCTCATTGTGCATGATATGTGCCACAGCCTTGCCCACACCAAGGCAACAAGGGGCATTTTGGGGGGGGAGGAGGCCTCATTGTGCATGATATGTGCCACAGCCTTGCCCACACCAAGGCAACAAGGGGCATTTTGGGGGGGGGGAGGAGGCCTCATTGTGCATGATATGTGCCACAGCCTTGCCCACACCAAGGCAACAAGGGGCATTTTGGGGGGGGGGAGGAGGCCTCATTGTGCATGATATGTGCCACAGCCTTGCCCACACCAAGGCAACAAGGGGCATTTTGGGGGGGGAGGAGGCCTCATTGTGCATGATATGTGCCACAGCCTTGCCCACACCAAGGCAACAAGGGGCATTTTGGGGGGGGAGGAGGCCTCATTGTGCATGATATGTGCCACAGCCTTGCCCACACCAAGGCAACAAGGGGCATTTTGGGGGGGGGAGGAGGCCTCATTGTGCATGATATGTGCCACAGCCTTGCCCACACCAAGGCAACAAGGGGCATTTTGGGGGGGGGAGGAGGCCTCATTGTGCATGATATGTGCCACAGCCTTGCCCACACCAAGGCAACAAGGGGCATTTTGGGGGGGGAGGAGGCCTCATTGTGCATGATATGTGCCACAGCCTTGCCCACACCAAGGCAACAAGGGGCATTTTGGGGGGGGAGGAGGCCTCATTGTGCATGATATGTGCCACAGCCTTGCCCACACCAAGGCAACAAGGGGCATTTTGGGGGGGGAGGAGGCCTCATTGTGCATGATATGTGCCACAGCCTTGCCCACACCAAGGCAACAAGGGGCATTTTGGGGGGGAGGAGGCCTCATTGTGCATGATATGTGCCACAGCCTTGCCCACACCAAGGCAACAAGGGGCATTTTGGGGGGGGAGGAGGCCTCATTGTGGGCACAACAAGCATGATATGTGCCATAG
>CM061486.1:76287924-76290424 GCA_030867185.1 Tagetes erecta
TGGCGCATGATTGTGTTAATGGAATTTTCATCACCATTGGCGTCACTCTTCAACGAAACCCACCAGCACAGACTAGCCATGCATAAGAAGAGAGGCACCAACACTGACTAGTAACCAATAACACGCACATAACATCATCAAACTCCCCCCTCATGCCTTGTATTGGGTGGCAACCCTAGAGCCTTGGACATCGAGTACAAGCCACAACTCGTGTGTGCACCCCCTTGCCTTCCAACTCTAGGGTCTACATCCAACAAGGCTACCGGTGGTGTGGGGGGAAGGCACACCACCGGCATTTGTTGTCCTGAAACCTTATCCCTCGTGTGGCGCCACTAGAGCCTTGGACATCTTGCCTTCGAACTCTAGGGACTAAAGCCAATAATAAGGCCACCGATGATGTTTAAAACGCGCGTCAGGGGGCCACCATCGATTGATGTTTCCATCTCAGGACACCCATTACCCCCTATATATACATTCTGCACAAAAAGTAAAGTGACAGGAACAGACATTAAATTTTTTTAAGATGCATAATTTTTGAAGTCATACTCATGGAGTGTGCCACAGGCTTGCCCACACCAAGGCAACAAGGGGCATTTTGGGGGGGGGGGGAGGAGGCCTCATTGTGCATGATATGTGCCACAGCCTTGCCCACAACAAGGCAACAAGGGGCATTTTGGGGGGGAGGAGGCCTCATTGTGCATGATATGTGCCACAGCCTTGCCCACACCAAGGCAACAAAGGGCATTTTGGGGGGGAGGAGGCCTCATTGTGCATGATATGTGCCACAACCTTGCCCACAACAAGGCAACAAGGGGCATTTTGGGGGGGGGAGGAGGCCTCATTGTGCATGATATGTGCCACAGCCTTGCCCACACCAAGGCAACAAGGGGCATTTTGGGGGGGGGTAGGAGGCCTCATTGTGCATGATATGTGCCACAGCCTTGCCCACAACAAGGCAACAAGGGGCATTTTGGGGGGGAGGAGGCCTCATTGTGCATGATATGTGCCACAGCCTTGCCCACACCAAGGCAACAAGGGGCATTTTGGGGGGGGAGGAGGCCTCATTGTGCATGATATGTGCCACAGCCTTGCCCACACCAAGGCAACAAGGGGCATTTTGGGGGGGGGGAGGAGGCCTCATTGTGCATGATATGTGCCACAGCCTTGCCCACACCAAGGCAACAAGGGGCATTTTGGGGGGGGGGAGGAGGCCTCATTGTGCATGATATGTGCCACAGCCTTGCCCACACCAAGGCAACAAGGGGCATTTTGGGGGGGGAGGAGGCCTCATTGTGCATGATATGTGCCACAGCCTTGCCCACACCAAGGCAACAAGGGGCATTTTGGGGGGGGAGGAGGCCTCATTGTGCATGATATGTGCCACAGCCTTGCCCACACCAAGGCAACAAGGGGCATTTTGGGGGGGGAGGAGGCCTCATTGTGCATGATATGTGCCACAGCCTTGCCCACACCAAGGCAACAAGGGGCATTTTGGGGGGGGAGGAGGCCTCATTGTGCATGATATGTGCCACAGCCTTGCCCACACCAAGGCAACAAGGGGCATTTTGGGGGGGGGGAGGAGGCCTCATTGTGCATGATATGTGCCACAGCCTTGCCCACACCAAGGCAACAAGGGGCATTTTGGGGGGGAGGAGGCCTCATTGTGCATGATATGTGCCACAGCCTTGCCCACACCAAGGCAACAAGGGGCATTTTGGGGGGGGGAGGAGGCCTCATTGTGGGCACAACAAGCATGATATGTGCCATAGCGTTGCCCACACCAAGGCAACAAGGGGCATTTTGGGGGGGAGGAGGCCTCATTGTGGGCACAACAAGCATGATATGTGCCATAGCGTTGCCCACACCAAGGCAACAAGGGGCATTTTGGGGGGAGGAGGCCTCATTGTGCATGATATGTGCCACAGCCTTGCCCACACCAAGGCAACAAGGGGCATTTTAAGGGGGAGGAGGCCTCATTGTGGGCACAACAAGCATGATATGTGTCACAGCCTTGCCCACACCAAGGCAACAAGGGGCATTTTGGGGGGGAGGAGGCATCGTTGTGCATGATATGTGCCACAGCCTTGCCCACAACAAGGCAACAAGGGGCATTTGGGGGGGGGGGGGGAGGGGCATCGGTGTGGGCATAACTTCGATGATAGCTACTCGTCGGGTCACAATCACGTGTTGATGTTCGAGAATCCAAGCTAGCGCTAGTTTGATAGGCAACATGGTTAGGGGGGCGCTTGGATCTATGTAACCTTGTCTCCCTTGGTCGCTCCCCCACACATGGGCGCGCCTGGGTGTGAAGCCCCATACCCCCCTATATATACATTCTGCACAAAAAGTAGAGTGACAGGAACAAACATTAGTTTTTGTCAAGATGCATAATTTTTGAAAACCCCATCAAACGACGTCGTATTGCCACAAAATTTTACATGGGCCCTCGTGATGTATAGAAATGAGGATCCGATCATGAAAATATAGTTTTCGGGTCGGG
>CM061486.1:76310424-76312924 GCA_030867185.1 Tagetes erecta
ACATAGGCAACCTTTTGGATGACGCATGATTGTGTTAATGGAATTTTCATCACCATTGGCGTCACTCTTCAACGAAACCCACCAGCACAGACTAGCCATGCATAAGAAGAGAGGCACCAACACTGACTAGTAACCAATAACACGCACATAACATCATCAAACTCCCCCCTCATGCCTTGTATTGGGTGGCAACCCTAGAGCCTTGGACATCGAGTACAAGCCACAACTCGTGTGTGCACCCCCTTGCCTTCCAACTCTAGGGTCTACATCCAACAAGGCTACCGGTGGTGTGGGGGGAAGGCACACCACCGGCATTTGTTGTCCTGAAACCTTATCCCTCGTGTGGCGCCACTAGAGCCTTGGACATCTTGCCTTCGAACTCTAGGGACTAAAGCCAATAATAAGGCCACCGATGATGTTTAAAACGCGCGTCAGGGGGCCACCATCGATTGATGTTTCCATCTCAGGACACCCACTACCCCCTATATATACATTCTGCACAAAAAGTAAAGTGACAGGAACAGACATTAAATTTTTTTAAGATGCATAATTTTTGAAGTCATACTCATGGAGTGTGCCACAGGCTTGCCCACACCAAGGCAACAAGGGGCATTTGGGGGGGGGGGGGAGGAGGCCTCATTGTGCATGATATGTGCCACAGCCTTGCCCACAACAAGGCAACAAGGGGCATTTTGGGGGGGAGGAGGCCTCATTGTGCATGATATGTGCCACAGCCTTGCCCACACCAAGGCAACAAAGGGCATTTTGGGGGGGAGGAGGCCTCATTGTGCATGATATGTGCCACAACCTTGCCCACAACAAGGCAACAAGGGGCATTTTGGGGGGGGGGGAGGAGGCCTCATTGTGCATGATATGTGCCACAGCCTTGCCCACACCAAGGCAACAAGGGGCATTTTGGGGGGGGAGGAGGCCTCATTGTGCATGATATGTGCCACAGCCTTGCCCACAACAAGGCAACAAGGGGCATTTTGGGGGGGAGGAGGCCTCATTGTGCATGATATGTGCCACAGCCTTGCCCACACCAAGGCAACAAGGGGCATTTTGGGGGGGGAGGAGGCCTCATTGTGCATGATATGTGCCACAGCCTTGCCCACACCAAGGCAACAAGGGGCATTTTGGGGGGGGGAGGAGGCCTCATTGTGCATGATATGTGCCACAGCCTTGCCCACACCAAGGCAACAAGGGGCATTTTGGGGGGGGAGGAGGCCTCATTGTGCATGATATGTGCCACAGCCTTGCCCACACCAAGGCAACAAGGGGCATTTTGGGGGGGGGAGGAGGCCTCATTGTGCATGATATGTGCCACAGCCTTGCCCACACCAAGGCAACAAGGGGCATTTTGGGGGGGGAGGAGGCCTCATTGTGCATGATATGTGCCACAGCCTTGCCCACACCAAGGCAACAAGGGGCATTTTGGGGGGGGAGGAGGCCTCATTGTGCATGATATGTGCCACAGCCTTGCCCACACCAAGGCAACAAGGGGCATTTTGGGGGGGGGGAGGAGGCCTCATTGTGCATGATATGTGCCACAGCCTTGCCCACACCAAGGCAACAAGGGGCATTTTGGGGGGGGAGGAGGCCTCATTGTGCATGATATGTGCCACAGCCTTGCCCACACCAAGGCAACAAGGGGCATTTTAGGGGGGGAGGAGGCCTCATTGTGCATGATATGTGCCACAGCCTTGCCCACACCAAGGCAACAAGGGGCATTTTGGGGGGGGGAGGAGGCCTCATTGTGCATGATATGTGCCACAGCCTTGCCCACACCAAGGCAACAAGGGGCATTTTGGGGGGGGGGGAGGAGGCCTCATTGTGCATGATATGTGCCACAGCCTTGCCCACACCAAGGCAACAAGGGGCATTTTGGGGGGGAGGAGGCCTCATTGTGCATGATATGTGCCACAGCCTTGCCCACACCAAGGCAACAAGGGGCATTTTGGGGGGGGAGGAGGCCTCATTGTGGGCACAACAAGCATGATATGTGCCATAGCGTTGCCCACACCAAGGCAACAAGGGGCATTTTGGGGGGGAGGAGGCCTCATTGTGGGCACAACAAGCATGATATGTGCCATAGCGTTGCCCACACCAAGGCAACAAGGGGCATTTTGGGGGGGTGGAGGCCTCATTGTGCATGATATGTGCCACAGCCTTGCCCACACCAAGGCAACAAGGGGCATTTTAAGGGGGAGGAGGCCTCATTGTGGGCACAACAAGCATGATATGTGTCACAGCCTTGCCCACACCAAGGCAACAAGGGGCATTTTGGGGGGGAGGAGGCATCGTTGTGCATGATATGTGCCACAGCCTTGCCCACAACAAGGCAACAAGGGGCATTTGGGGGGGGGGAGGGGCATCGGTGTGGGCATAACTTCGATGATAGCTACTCGTCGGGTCACAATCACGTGTTGATGTTCGAGAATCCAAGCTAGCGCTAGTTTGATAGGCAACATGGTTAGGGGGGCGCTTGGATCTATGTAAC
>CM061486.1:76342924-76345424 GCA_030867185.1 Tagetes erecta
AGAGGCACCAACACTGACTAGTAACCAATAACACGCACATAACATCATCAAACCCTCTCGATTAGCACATAGGCAACCTTTTGGATGACGCATGATTGTGTTAATGGAATTTTCATCACCATTGGCGTCACTCTTCAACGAAACCCACCAGCACAGACTAGCCATGCATAAGAAGAGAGGCACCAACACTGACTAGTAACCAATAACACGCACATAACATCATCAAACTCCCCCCTCATGCCTTGTATTGGGTGGCAACCCTAGAGCCTTGGACATCGAGTACAAGCCACAACTCGTGTGTGCACCCCCTTGCCTTCCAACTCTAGGGTCTACATCCAACAAGGCTACCGGTGGTGTGGGGGGAAGGCACACCACCGGCATTTGTTGTCCTGAAACCTTATCCCTCAAGGCAACTTTTTGGATGGCGCATGATTGTGTTAATGGAATTTTCATCACCATTGGCGTCACTCTTCAACGAAACCCACCAGCACAGACTAGCCATGCATAAGAAGAGAGGCACCAACACTGACTAGTAACCAATAACACGCACATAACATCATCAAACCCTCTCGATTAGCACATAGGCAACCTTTTGGATGACGCATGATTGTGTTAATGGAATTTTCATCACCATTGGCGTCACTCTTCAACGAAACCCACCAGCACAGACTAGCCATGCATAAGAAGAGAGGCACCAACACTGACTAGTAACCAATAACACGCACATAACATCATCAAACTCCCCCCTCATGCCTTGTATTGGGTGGCAACCCTAGAGCCTTGGACATCGAGTACAAGCCACAACTCGTGTGTGCACCCCCTTGCCTTCCAACTCTAGGGTCTACATCCAACAAGGCTACCGGTGGTGTGGGGGGAAGGCACACCACCGGCATTTGTTGTCCTGAAACCTTATCCCTCGTGTGGCGCCACTAGAGCCTTGGACATCTTGCCTTCGAACTCTAGGGACTAAAGCCAATAATAAGGCCACCGATGATGTTTAAAACGCGCGTCAGGGGGCCACCATCGATTGATGTTTCCATCTCAGGACACCCACTACCCCCTATATATACATTCTGCACAAAAAGTAAAGTGACAGGAACAGACATTAAATTTTTTTAAGATGCATAATTTTTGAAGTCATACTCATGGAGTGTGCCACAGGCTTGCCCACACCAAGGCAACAAGGGGCATTTTGGGGGGGGGGGGGGAGGAGGCCTCATTGTGCATGATATGTGCCACAGCCTTGCCCACAACAAGGCAACAAGGGGCATTTTGGGGGGGAGGAGGCCTCATTGTGCATGATATGTGCCACAGCCTTGCCCACACCAAGGCAACAAAGGGCATTTTGGGGGGGAGGAGGCCTCATTGTGCATGATATGTGCCACAACCTTGCCCACAACAAGGCAACAAGGGGCATTTTGGGGGGGGAGGAGGCCTCATTGTGCATGATATGTGCCACAGCCTTGCCCACACCAAGGCAACAAGGGGCATTTTGGGGGGGGAGGAGGCCTCATTGTGCATGATATGTGCCACAGCCTTGCCCACAACAAGGCAACAAGGGGCATTTTGGGGGGGAGGAGGCCTCATTGTGCATGATATGTGCCACAGCCTTGCCCACACCAAGGCAACAAGGGGCATTTTGGGGGGGGAGGAGGCCTCATTGTGCATGATATGTGCCACAGCCTTGCCCACACCAAGGCAACAAGGGGCATTTTGGGGGGGGGGGAGGAGGCCTCATTGTGCATGATATGTGCCACAGCCTTGCCCACACCAAGGCAACAAGGGGCATTTTGGGGGGGGAGGAGGCCTCATTGTGCATGATATGTGCCACAGCCTTGCCCACACCAAGGCAACAAGGGGCATTTTGGGGGGGGGAGGAGGCCTCATTGTGCATGATATGTGCCACAGCCTTGCCCACACCAAGGCAACAAGGGGCATTTTGGGGGGGGGGGGGAGGAGGCCTCATTGTGCATGATATGTGCCACAGCCTTGCCCACACCAAGGCAACAAGGGGCATTTTGGGGGGGAGGAGGCCTCATTGTGCATGATATGTGCCACAGCCTTGCCCACACCAAGGCAACAAGGGGCATTTTGGGGGGGGAGGAGGCCTCATTGTGGGCACAACAAGCATGATATGTGCCATAGCGTTGCCCACACCAAGGCAACAAGGGGCATTTTGGGGGGGAGGAGGCCTCATTGTGGGCACAACAAGCATGATATGTGCCATAGCGTTGCCCACACCAAGGCAACAAGGGGCATTTTGGGGGGGAGGAGGCCTCATTGTGCATGATATGTGCCACAGCCTTGCCCACACCAAGGCAACAAGGGGCATTTTGGGGGGGGAGGAGGCCTCATTGTGCATGATATGTGCCACAGCCTTGCCCACACCAAGGCAACAAGGGGCATTTTAAGGGGGAGGAGGCCTCATTGTGGGCACAACAAGCATGATATGTGTCACAGCCTTGCCCACACCAAGGCAACAAGGGGCATTTTGGGGGGG
>CM061486.1:76365424-76367924 GCA_030867185.1 Tagetes erecta
CGTCACTCTTCAACAAAACCCACCAGCACAGACTAGCCATGCATAAGAAGAGAGGCACCAACACTGACTAGTAACCAATAACACGCACATAACATCATCAAACCCTCTCGATTACCAACAAGGCAACTTTTTGGATGGCGCATGATTGTGTTAATGGAATTTTCATCACCATTGGCGTCACTCTTCAACGAAACCCACCAGCACAGACTAGCCATGCATAAGAAGAGAGGCACCAACACTGACTAGTAACCAATAACACGCACATAACATCATCAAACCCTCTCGATTAGCACATAGGCAACCTTTTGGATGACGCATGATTGTGTTAATGGAATTTTCATCACCATTGGCGTCACTCTTCAACGAAACCCACCAGCACAGACTAGCCATGCATAAGAAGAGAGGCACCAACACTGACTAGTAACCAATAACACGCACATAACATCATCAAACTCCCCCCTCATGCCTTGTATTGGGTGGCAACCCTAGAGCCTTGGACATCGAGTACAAGCCACAACTCGTGTGTGCACCCCCTTGCCTTCCAACTCTAGGGTCTACATCCAACAAGGCTACCGATGGTGTGGGGGGAAGGCACACCACCGGCATTTGTTGTCCTGAAACCTTATCCCTCAAGGCAACTTTTTGGATGGCGCATGATTGTGTTAATGGAATTTTCATCACCATTGGCGTCACTCTTCAACAAAACCCACCAGCACAGACTAGCCATGCATAAGAAGAGAGGCACCAACACTGACTAGTAACCAATAACACGCACATAACATCATCAAACCCTCTCGATTAGCACATAGGCAACCTTTTGGATGACGCATGATTGTGTTAATGGAATTTTCATCACCATTGGCGTCACTCTTCAACGAAACCCACCAGCACAGACTAGCCATGCATAAGAAGAGAGGCACCAACACTGACTAGTAACCAATAACACGCACATAACATCATCAAACTCCCCCCTCATGCCTTGTATTGGGTGGCAACCCTAGAGCCTTGGACATCGAGTACAAGCCACAACTCGTGTGTGCACCCCCTTGCCTTCCAACTCTAGGGTCTACATCCAACAAGGCTACCGGTGGTGTGGGGGGAAGGCACACCACCGGCATTTGTTGTCCTGAAACCTTATCCCTCGTGTGGCGCCACTAGAGCCTTGGACATCTTGCCTTCGAACTCTAGGGACTAAAGCCAATAATAAGGCCACCGATGATGTTTAAAACGCGCGTCAGGGGGCCACCATCGATTGATGTTTCCATCTCAGGACACCCACTACCCCCTATATATACATTCTGCACAAAAAGTAAAGTGACAGGAACAGACATTAAATTTTTTTAAGATGCATAATTTTTGAAGTCATACTCATGGAGTGTGCCACAGGCTTGCCCACACCAAGGCAACAAGGGGCATTTTGGGGGGGGGGGGGAGGAGGCCTCATTGTGCATGATATGTGCCACAGCCTTGCACACAACAAGGCAACAAGGGGCATTTTGGGGGGGAGGAGGCCTCATTGTGCATGATATGTGCCACAGCCTTGCCCACACCAAGGCAACAAAGGGCATTTTGGGGGGGAGGAGGCCTCATTGTGCATGATATGTGCCACAACCTTGCCCACAACAAGGCAACAAGGGGCATTTTGGGGGGGGAGGAGGCCTCATTGTGCATGATATGTGCCACAGCCTTGCCCACACCAAGGCAACAAGGGGCATTTTGGGGGGGGAGGAGGCCTCATTGTGCATGATATGTGCCACAGCCTTGCCCACAACAAGGCAACAAGGGGCATTTTGGGGGGGAGGAGGCCTCATTGTGCATGATATGTGCCACAGCCTTGCCCACACCAAGGCAACAAGGGGCATTTTGGGGGGGGAGGAGGCCTCATTGTGCATGATATGTGCCACAGCCTTGCCCACACCAAGGCAACAAGGGGCATTTTGGGGGGGGGGAGGAGGCCTCATTGTGCATGATATGTGCCACAGCCTTGCCCACACCAAGGCAACAAGGGGCATTTTGGGGGGGGAGGAGGCCTCATTGTGCATGATATGTGCCACAGCCTTGCCCACACCAAGGCAACAAGGGGCATTTTGGGGGGGGAGGAGGCCTCATTGTGCATGATATGTGCCACAGCCTTGCCCACACCAAGGCAACAAGGGGCATTTTGGGGGGGGAGGAGGCCTCATTGTGCATGATATGTGCCACAGCCTTGCCCACACCAAGGCAACAAGGGGCATTTTGGGGGGGGGGAGGAGGCCTCATTGTGCATGATATGTGCCACAGCCTTGCCCACACCAAGGCAACAAGGGGCATTTTGGGGGGGGAGGAGGCCTCATTGTGCATGATATGTGCCACAGCCTTGCCCACACCAAGGCAACAAGGGGCATTTTGGGGGGGGAGGAGGCCTCATTGTGCATGATATGTGCCACAGCCTTGCCCACACCAAGGCAACAAGGGGCATTTTGGGGGGAGGAGGCCTCATTGTGCATGATATGTGCCACAG
>CM061486.1:76387924-76390424 GCA_030867185.1 Tagetes erecta
CGTCACTCTTCAACGAAACCCACCAGCACAGACTAGCCATGCATAAGAAGAGAGGCACCAACACTGACTAGTAACCAATAACACGCACATAACATCATCAAACCCTCTCGATTACCAACAAGGCAACTTTTTGGATGGCGCATGATTGTGTTAATGGAATTTTCATCACCATTGGCGTCACTCTTCAACGAAACCCACCAGCACAGACTAGCCATGCATAAGAAGAGAGGCACCAACACTGACTAGTAACCAATAACACGCACATAACATCATCAAACCCTCTCGATTAGCACATAGGCAACCTTTTGGATGACGCATGATTGTGTTAATGGAATTTTCATCACCATTGGCGTCACTCTTCAACGAAACCCACCAGCACAGACTAGCAATGCATAAGAAGAGAGGCACCAACACTGACTAGTAACCAATAACACGCACATAACATCATCAAACTCCCCCCTCATGCCTTGTATTGGGTGGCAACCCTAGAGCCTTGGACATCGAGTACAAGCCACAACTCGTGTGTGCACCCCCTTGCCTTCCAACTCTAGGGTCTACATCCAACAAGGCTACCGGTGGTGTGGGGGGAAGGCACACCACCGGCATTTGTTGTCCTGAAACCTTATCCCTCAAGGCAACTTTTTGGATGGCGCATGATTGTGTTAATGGAATTTTCATCACCATTGGCGTCACTCTTCAACGAAACCCACCAGCACAGACTAGCCATGCATAAGAAGAGAGGCACCAACACTGACTAGTAACCAATAACACGCACATAACATCATCAAACCCTCTCGATTAGCACATAGGCAACCTTTTGGATGACGCATGATTGTGTTAATGGAATTTTCATCACCATTGGCGTCACTCTTCAACGAAACCCACCAGCACAGACTAGCCATGCATAAGAAGAGAGGCACCAACACTGACTAGTAACCAATAACACGCACATAACATCATCAAACTCCCCCCTCATGCCTTGTATTGGCTGGCAACCCTAGAGCCTTGGACATCGAGTACAAGCCACAACTCGTGTGTGCACCCCCTTGCCTTCCAACTCTAGGGTCTACATCCAACAAGGCTACCGGTGGTGTGGGGGGAAGGCACACCACCGGCATTTGTTGTCCTGAAACCTTATCCCTCGTGTGGCGCCACTAGAGCCTTGGACATCTTGCCTTCGAACTCTAGGGACTAAAGCCAATAATAAGGCCACCGATGATGTTTAAAACGCGCGTCAGGGGGCCACCATCGATTGATGTTTCCATCTCAGGACACCCACTACCCCCTATATATACATTCTGCACAAAAAGTAAAGTGACAGGAACAGACATTAAATTTTTTTAAGATGCATAATTTTTGAAGTCATACTCATGGAGTGTGCCACAGGCTTGCCCACACCAAGGCAACAAGGGGCATTTTGGGGGGGGGGGGGAGGAGGCCTCATTGTGCATGATATGTGCCACAGCCTTGCCCACAACAAGGCAACAAGGGGCATTTTGGGGGGGAGGAGGCCTCATTGTGCATGATATGTGCCACAGCCTTGCCCACAGCAAGGCAACAAAGGGCATTTTGGGGGGGAGGAGGCCTCATTGTGCATGATATGTGCCACAACCTTGCCCACAACAAGGCAACAAGGGGCATTTTGGGGGGGGGAGGAGGCCTCATTGTGCATGATATGTGCCACAGCCTTGCCCACACCAAGGCAACAAGGGGCATTTTGGGGGGGGAGGAGGCCTCATTGTGCATGATATGTGCCACAGCCTTGCCCACAACAAGGCAACAAGGGGCATTTTGGGGGGGAGGAGGCCTCATTGTGCATGATATGTGCCACAGCCTTGCCCACACCAAGGCAACAAGGGGCATTTTGGGGGGGGAGGAGGCCTCATTGTGCATGATATGTGCCACAGCCTTGCCCACACCAAGGCAACAAGGGGCATTTTGAGGGGGGAGGAGGCCTCATTGTGCATGATATGTGCCACAGCCTTGCCCACACCAAGGCAACAAGGGGCATTTTGGGGGGGGGAGGAGGCCTCATTGTGCATGATATGTGCCACAGCCTTGCCCACACCAAGGCAACAAGGGGCATTTTGGGGGGGGAGGAGGCCTCATTGTGCATGATATGTGCCACAGCCTTGCCCACACCAAGGCAACAAGGGGCATTTTGGGGGGGGAGGAGGCCTCATTGTGCATGATATGTGCCACAGCCTTGCCCACACCAAGGCAACAAGGGGCATTTTGGGGGGGGGAGGAGGCCTCATTGTGCATGATATGTGCCACAGCCTTGCCCACACCAAGGCAACAAGGGGCATTTTGGGGGGGGGAGGAGGCCTCATTGTGCATGATATGTGCCACAGCCTTGCCCACACCAAGGCAACAAGGGGCATTTTGGGGGGGGGGAGGAGGCCTCATTGTGCATGATATGTGCCACAGCCTTGCCCACACCAAGGCAACAAGGGGCATTTTGGGGGGGAGGAGGCCTCATTGTGCATGATATGTGCCA
>CM061486.1:76400424-76402924 GCA_030867185.1 Tagetes erecta
GGCCACCATCGATTGATGTTTCCATCTCAGGACACCCACTACCCCCTATATATACATTCTGCACAAAAAGTAAAGTGACAGGAACAGACATTAAATTTTTTTAAGATGCATAATTTTTGAAGTCATACTCATGGAGTGTGCCACAGGCTAGCCCACACCAAGGCAACAAGGGGCATTTGGGGGGGGGGAGGAGGCCTCATTGTGCATGATATGTGCCACAGCCTTGCCCACAACAAGGCAACAAGGGGCATTTTGGGGGGGAGGAGGCCTCATTGTGCATGATATGTGCCACAGCCTTGCCCACACCAAGGCAACAAAGGGCATTTTGGGGGGGAGGAGGCCTCATTGTGCATGATATGTGCCACAACCTTGCCCACAACAAGGCAACAAGGGGCATTTTGGGGGGGGGGAGGAGGCCTCATTGTGCATGATATGTGCCACAGCCTTGCCCACACCAAGGCAACAAGGGGCATTTTGGGGGGGGGAGGAGGCCTCATTGTGCATGATATGTGCCACAGCCTTGCCCACAACAAGGCAACAAGGGGCATTTTGGGGGGGAGGAGGCCTCATTGTGCATGATATGTGCCACAGCCTTGCCCACACCAAGGCAACAAGGGGCATTTTGGGGGGGGAGGAGGCCTCATTGTGCATGATATGTGCCACAGCCTTGCCCACACCAAGGCAACAAGGGGCATTTTGGGGGGGGGAGGAGGCCTCATTGTGCATGATATGTGCCACAGCCTTGCCCACACCAAGGCAACAAGGGGCATTTTGGGGGGGGAGGAGGCCTCATTGTGCATGATATGTGCCACAGCCTTGCCCACACCAAGGCAACAAGGGGCATTTTGGGGGGGGAGGAGGCCTCATTGTGCATGATATGTGCCACAGCCTTGCCCACACCAAGGCAACAAGGGGCATTTTGGGGGGGGGAGGAGGCCTCATTGTGCATGATATGTGCCACAGCCTTGCCCACACCAAGGCAACAAGGGGCATTTTGGGGGGGGAGGAGGCCTCATTGTGCATGATATGTGCCACAGCCTTGCCCACACCAAGGCAACAAGGGGCATTTTGGGGGGGGAGGAGGCCTCATTGTGCATGATATGTGCCACAGCCTTGCCCACACCAAGGCAACAAGGGGCATTTTGGGGGGGGAGGAGGCCTCATTGTGCATGATATGTGCCACAGCCTTGCCCACACCAAGGCAACAAGGGGCATTTTGGGGGGGGGAGGAGGCCTCATTGTGCATGATATGTGCCACAGCCTTGCCCACACCAAGGCAACAAGGGGCATTTTGGGGGGGGAGGAGGCCTCATTGTGCATGATATGTGCCACAGCCTTGCCCACACCAAGGCAACAAGGGGCATTTTGGGGGGGAGGAGGCCTCATTGTGCATGATATGTGCCACAGCCTTGCCCACACCAAGGCAACAAGGGGCATTTTGGGGGGGGGAGGAGGCCTCATTGTGGGCACAACAAGCATGATATGTGCCATAGCGTTGCCCACACCAAGGCAACAAGGGGCATTTTGGGGGGGAGGAGGCCTCATTGTGGGCACAACAAGCATGATATGTGCCATAGCGTTGCCCACACCAAGGCAACAAGGGGCATTTTGGGGGGGAGGAGGCCTCATTGTGCATGATATGTGCCACAGCCTTGCCCACACCAAGGCAACAAGGGGCATTTTAAGGGGGAGGAGGCCTCATTGTGGGCACAACAAGCATGATATGTGTCACAGCCTTGCCCACACCAAGGCAACAAGGGGCATTTTGGGGGGGAGGAGGCATCGTTGTGCATGATATGTGCCACAGCCTTGCCCACAACAAGGCAACAAGGGGCATTTGGGGGGGGGGGGAGGGGCATCGGTGTGGGCATAACTTCGATGATAGCTACTCGTCGGGTCACAATCACGTGTTGATGTTCGAGAATCCAAGCTAGCGCTAGTTTGATAGGCAACATGGTTAGGGGGGCGCTTGGATCTATGTAACCTTGTCTCCCTTGGTCGCTCCCCCACACATGGGCGCGCCTGGGTGTGAAGCCCCATACCCCCCTATATATACATTCTGCACAAAAAGTAGAGTGACAGGAACAAACATTAGTTTTTGTCAAGATGCATAATTTTTGAAAACCCCATCAAACGACGTCGGATTGCCACGAAATTTTACATGGGCCCTCGTGATGTATAGAAATGAGGATCCGATCATGAAAATATAGTTTTCGGGTCGGGAGGGTCCTCGGGGTGTGCCCGGTGGTCCCGAGACATCCTCGGAGTGAGATTGCTAGAACTTTCTTGTAACTCCACCAAACTTGAGGTGGTCTATCTAGAGCCTATTTATGTTGATTTGGCGCAATGACTTGATGCTCGACGGGTCAAAAAGTTGATCATGCCGTTTTTAAACACGATGCCCCGTTGCGACATGCGTGTGTTATTCGGATACCCACAAAACTTTACATAGTCGTTTGCGTACTCTTTGGGCTTCCTTGAGATTGCACGAAACTTTACA
>CM061486.1:76410424-76412924 GCA_030867185.1 Tagetes erecta
CAAAACCCACCAGCACAGACTAGCCATGCATAAAAAGAGAGGCACCAACACTGACTAGTAACCAATACCACGCACATAACATCATCAAAACCATCTCAATTAGCAACTAGGCAACTTTTTGAATGACGCATGATTGTGTTAATGGAATTTTCATCACCATTGGCGTCACTCTTCAACGAAACCCACCAGCACAGACTAGCCATGCATAAGAAGAGAGGCACCAACACTGACTAGTAACCAATAACACGCACATAACATCATCAAACCCTCTCGATTACCAACAAGGCAACTTTTTGGATGGCGCATGATTGTGTTAATGGAATTTTCATCACCATTGGCGTCACTCTTCAACGAAACCCACCAGCACAGACTAGCCATGCATAAGAAGAGAGGCACCAACACTGACTAGTAACCAATAACACGCACATAACATCATCAAACCCTCTCGATTAGCACATAGGCAACCTTTTGGATGACGCATGATTGTGTTAATGGAATTTTCATCACCATTGGCGTCACTCTTCAACGAAACCCACCAGCACAGACTAGCCATGCATAAGAAGAGAGGCACCAACACTGACTAGTAACCAATAACACGCACATAACATCATCAAACTCCCCCCTCATGCCTTGTATTGGGTGGCAACCCTAGAGCCTTGGACATCGAGTACAAGCCACAACTCGTGTGTGCACCCCCTTGCCTTCCAACTCTAAGGTCTACATCCAACAAGGCTACCGGTGGTGTGGGGGGAAGGCACACCACCGGCATTTGTTGTCCTGAAACCTTATCCCTCAAGGCAACTTTTTGGATGGCGCATGATTGTGTTAATGGAATTTTCATCACCATTGGCGTCACTCTTCAACGAAACCCACCAGCACAGACTAGCCATGCATAAGAAGAGAGGCACCAACACTGACTAGTAACCAATAACACGCACATAACATCATCAAACCCTCTCGATTAGCACATAGGCAACCTTTTGGATGACGCATGATTGTGTTAATGGAATTTTCATCACCATTGGCGTCACTCTTCAACGAAACCCACCAGCACAGACTAGCCATGCATAAGAAGAGAGGCACCAACACTGACTAGTAACCAATAACACGCACATAACATCATCAAACTCCCCCCTCATGCCTTGTATTGGCTGGCAACCCTAGAGCCTTGGACATCGAGTACAAGCCACAACTCGTGTGTGCACCCCCTTGCCTTCCAACTCTAGGGTCTACATCCAACAAGGCTACCGGTGGTGTGGGGGGAAGGCACACCACCGGCATTTGTTGTCCTGAAACCTTATCCCTCGTGTGGCGCCACTAGAGCCTTGGACATCTTGCCTTCGAACTCTAGGGACTAAAGCCAATAATAAGGCCACCGATGATGTTTAAAACGCGCGTCAGGGGGCCACCATCGATTGATGTTTCCATCTCAGGACACCCACTACCCCCTATATATACATTCTGCACAAAAAGTAAAGTGACAGGAACAGACATTCAATTTTTTTAAGATGCATAATTTTTGAAGTCATACTCATGGAGTGTGCCACAGGCTTGCCCACACCAAGGCAACAAGGGGCATTTTGGGGGGGGGGGAGGAGGCCTCATTGTGCATGATATGTGCCACAGCCTTGCCCACAACAAGGCAACAAGGGGCATTTTGGGGGGGAGGAGGCCTCATTGTGCATGATATGTGCCACAGCCTTGCCCACACCAAGGCAACAAAGGGCATTTTGGGGGGGAGGAGGCCTCATTGTGCATGATATGTGCCACAACCTTGCCCACAACAAGGCAACAAGGGGCATTTTGGGGGGGGGGGAGGAGGCCTCATTGTGCATGATATGTGCCACAGCCTTGCCCACACCAAGGCAACAAGGGGCATTTTGGGGGGGGAGGAGGCCTCATTGTGCATGATATGTGCCACAGCCTTGCCCACAACAAGGCAACAAGGGGCATTTTGGGGGGGAGGAGGCCTCATTGTGCATGATATGTGCCACAGCCTTGCCCACACCAAGGCAACAAGGGGCATTTTGGGGGGGGAGGAGGCCTCATTGTGCATGATATGTGCCACAGCCTTGCCCACACCAAGGCAACAAGGGGCATTTTGGGGGGGGAGGAGGCCTCATTGTGCATGATATGTGCCACAGCCTTGCCCACACCAAGGCAACAAGGGGCATTTTGGGGGGGGAGGAGGCCTCATTGTGCATGATATGTGCCACAGCCTTGCCCACACCAAGGCAACAAGGGGCATTTTGGGGGGGGGGAGGAGGCCTCATTGTGCATGATATGTGCCACAGCCTTGCCCACACCAAGGCAACAAGGGGCATTTTGGGGGGGGAGGAGGCCTCATTGTGCATGATATGTGCCACAGCCTTGCCCACACCAAGGCAACAAGGGGCATTTTGGGGGGGGAGGAGGCCTCATTGTGCATGATATGTGCCACAGCCTTGCCCACACCAAGGCAACAAGGGGCATTTTGGGGGGGGGGAGGAGGCCTCATTGT
>CM061486.1:76432924-76435424 GCA_030867185.1 Tagetes erecta
CATCACTCTTCAACAAAACCCACCAGCACAGACTAGCCATGCATAAAAAGAGAGGCACCAACACTGACTAGTAACCAATACCACGCACATAACATCATCAAAACCATCTCAATTAGCAACTAGGCAACTTTTTGAATGACGCATGATTGTGTTAATGGAATTTTCATCACCATTGGCGTCACTCTTCAACGAAACCCACCAGCACAGACTAGCCATGCATAAGAAGAGAGGCACCAACACTGACTAGTAACCAATAACACGCACATAACATCATCAAACCCTCTCGATTACCAACAAGGCAACTTTTTGGATGGCGCATGATTGTGTTAATGGAATTTTCATCACCATTGGCGTCACTCTTCAACGAAACCCACCAGCACAGACTAGCCATGCATAAGAAGAGAGGCACCAACACTGACTAGTAACCAATAACACGCACATAACATCATCAAACCCTCTCGATTAGCACATAGGCAACCTTTTGGATGACGCATGATTGTGTTAATGGAATTTTCATCACCATTGGCGTCACTCTTCAACGAAACCCACCAGCACAGACTAGCCATGCATAAGAAGAGAGGCACCAACACTGAGTAGTAACCAATAACACGCACATAACATCATCAAACTCCCCCCTCATGCCTTGTATTGGGTGGCAACCCTAGAGCCTTGGACATCGAGTACAAGCCACAACTCGTGTGTGCACCCCCTTGCCTTCCAACTCTAGGGTCTACATCCAACAAGGCTACCGGTGGTGTGGGGGGAAGGCACACCACCGGCATTTGTTGTCCTGAAACCTTATCCCTCAAGGCAACTTTTTGGATGGCGCATGATTGTGTTAATGGAATTTTCATCACCATTGGCGTCACTCTTCAACGAAACCCACCAGCACAGACTAGCCATGCATAAGAAGAGAGGCACCAACACTGACTAGTAACCAATAACACGCACATAACATCATCAAACCCTCTCGATTAGCACATAGGCAACCTTTTGGATGACGCATGATTGTGTTAATGGAATTTTCATCACCATTGGCGTCACTCTTCAACGAAACCCACCAGCACAGACTAGCCATGCATAAGAAGAGAGGCACCAACACTGACTAGTAACCAATAACACGCACATAACATCATCAAACTCCCCCCTCATGCCTTGTATTGGGTGGCAACCCTAGAGCCTTGGACATCGAGTACAAGCCACAACTCGTGTGTGCACCCCCTTGCCTTCCAACTCTAGGGTCTACATCCAACAAGGCTACCGGTGGTGTGGGGGGAAGGCACACCACCGGCATTTGTTGTCCTGAAACCTTATCCCTCAAGGCAACTTTTTGGATGGCGCATGATTGTGTTAATGGAATTTTCATCACCATTGGCGTCACTCTTCAACGAAACCCACCAGCACAGACTAGCCATGCATAAGAAGAGAGGCACCAACACTGACTAGTAACCAATAACACGCACATAACATCATCAAACCCTCTCGATTACCAACAAGGCAACTTTTTGGATGGCGCATGATTGTGTTAATGGAATTTTCATCACCATTGGCGTCACTCTTCAACGAAACCCACCAGCACAGACTAGCCATGCATAAGAAGAGAGGCACCAACACTGACTAGTAACCAATAACACGCACATAACATCATCAAACTCCCCCCTCATGCCTTGTATTGGGTGGCAACCCTAGAGCCTTGGACATCGAGTACAAGCCACAACTCGTGTGTGCACCCCCTTGCCTTCCAACTCTAGGGTCTACATCCAACAAGGCTACCGGTGGTGTGGGGGGAAGGCACACCACCGGCATTTGTTGTCCTGAAACCTTATCCCTCGTGTGGCGCCACTAGAGCCTTGGACATCTTGCCTTCGAACTCTAGGGACTAAAGCCAATAATAAGGCCACCGATGATGTTTAAAACGCGCGTCAGGGGGCCACCATCGATTGATGTTTCCATCTCAGGACACCCATTACCCCCTATATATACATTCTGCACAAAAAGTAAAGTGACAGGAACAGACATTAAATTTTTTTAAGATGCATAATTTTTGAAGTCATACTCATGGAGTGTGCCACAGGCTTGCCCACACCAAGGCAACAAGGGGCATTTTGGGGGGGGGAGGAGGCCTCATTGTGCATGATATGTGCCACAGCCTTGCCCACAACAAGGCAACAAGGGGCATTTTGGGGGGGAGGAGGCCTCATTGTGCATGATATGTGCCACAGCCTTGCCCACACCAAGGCAACAAAGGGCATTTTGGGGGGGAGGAGGCCTCATTGTGCATGATATGTGCCACAACCTTGCCCACAACAAGGCAACAAGGGGCATTTTGGGGGGGGAGGAGGCCTCATTGTGCATGATATGTGCCACAGCCTTGCCCACACCAAGGCAACAAGGGGCATTTTGGGGGGGGGGAGGAGGCCTCATTGTGCATGATATGTGCCACAGCCTTGCCCACAACAAGGCAACAAGGGGCATTTTGGGGGGGAGGAGGCCTCATTGT
>CM061486.1:76445424-76447924 GCA_030867185.1 Tagetes erecta
TGGCAACCCTAGAGCCTTGGACATCGAGTACAAGCCACAACTTGTGTGTGCACCCCCTTGCCTTCCAACTCTAGGGTCTACATCCAACAAGGCTACCGGTGGTGTGGGGGGAAGGCACACCACCGGCATTTGTTGTCCTGAAACCTTATCCCTCAAGGCAACTTTTTGGATGGCGCATGATTGTGTTAATGGAATTTTCATCACCATTGGCGTCACTCTTCAACGAAACCCACCAGCACAGACTAGCCATGCATAAGAAGAGAGGCACCAACACTGACTAGTAACCAATAACACGCACATAACATCATCAAACCCTCTCGATTAGCACATAGGCAACCTTTTGGATGACGCATGATTGTGTTAATGGAATTTTCATCACCATTGGCGTCACTCTTCAACGAAACCCACCAGCACAGACTAGCCATGCATAAGAAGAGAGGCACCAACACTGACTAGTAACCAATAACACGCACATAACATCATCAAACTCCCCCCTCATGCCTTGTATTGGCTGGCAACCCTAGAGCCTTGGACATCGAGTACAAGCCACAACTCGTGTGTGCACCCCCTTGCCTTCCAACTCTAGGGTCTACATCCAACAAGGCTACCGGTGGTGTGGGGGGAAGGCACACCACCGGCATTTGTTGTCCTGAAACCTTATCCCTCGTGTGGCGCCACTAGAGCCTTGGACATCTTGCCTTCGAACTCTAGGGACTAAAGCCAATAATAAGGCCACCGATGATGTTTAAAACGCGCGTCAGGGGGCCACCATCGATTGATGTTTCCATCTCAGGACACCCACTACCCCCTATATATACATTCTGCACAAAAAGTAAAGTGACAGGAACAGACATTAAATTTTTTTAAGATGCATAATTTTTGAAGTCATACTCATGGAGTGTGCCACAGGCTTGCCCACACCAAGGCAACAAGGGGCATTTTGGGGGGGGGGAGGAGGCCTCATTGTGCATGATATGTGCCACAGCCTTGCCCACAACAAGGCAACAAGGGGCATTTTGGGGGGGAGGAGGCCTCATTGTGCATGATATGTGCCACAGCCTTGCCCACACCAAGGCAACAAAGGGCATTTTGGGGGGGAGGAGGCCTCATTGTGCATGATATGTGCCACAACCTTGCCCACAACAAGGCAACAAGGGGCATTTTGGGGGGGGAGGAGGCCTCATTGTGCATGATATGTGCCACAGCCTTGCCCACACCAAGGCAACAAGGGGCATTTTGGGGGGGGGAGGAGGCCTCATTGTGCATGATATGTGCCACAGCCTTGCCCACAACAAGGCAACAAGGGGCATTTTGGGGGGGAGGAGGCCTCATTGTGCATGATATGTGCCACAGCCTTGCCCACACCAAGGCAACAAGGGGCATTTTGGGGGGGAGGAGGCCTCATTGTGCATGATATGTGCCACAGCCTTGCCCACACCAAGGCAACAAGGGGCATTTTGGGGGGGGAGGAGGCCTCATTGTGCATGATATGTGCCACAGCCTTGCCCACACCAAGGCAACAAGGGGCATTTTGGGGGGGGAGGAGGCCTCATTGTGCATGATATGTGCCACAGCCTTGCCCACACCAAGGCAACAAGGGGCATTTTGGGGGGGGGAGGAGGCCTCATTGTGCATGATATGTGCCACAGCCTTGCCCACACCAAGGCAACAAGGGGCATTTTGGGGGGGGAGGAGGCCTCATTGTGCATGATATGTGCCACAGCCTTGCCCACACCAAGGCAACAAGGGGCATTTTGGGGGGGGGAGGAGGCCTCATTGTGCATGATATGTGCCACAGCCTTGCCCACACCAAGGCAACAAGGGGCATTTTGGGGGGGGGGGAGGAGGCCTCATTGTGCATGATATGTGCCACAGCCTTGCCCACACCAAGGCAACAAGGGGCATTTTGGGGGGGGAGGAGGCCTCATTGTGCATGATATGTGCCACAGCCTTGCCCACACCAAGGCAACAAGGGGCATTTTGGGGGGAGGAGGCCTCATTGTGCATGATATGTGCCACAGCCTTGCCCACACCAAGGCAACAAGGGGCATTTGGGGGGGGGAGGAGGCCTCATTGTGGGCACAACAAGCATGATATGTGCCATAGCGTTGCCCACACCAAGGCAACAAGGGGCATTTTGGGGGGGAGGAGGCCTCATTGTGGGCACAACAAGCATGATATGTGCCATAGCGTTGCCCACACCAAGGCAACAAGGGGCATTTTGGGGGGGAGGAGGCCTCATTGTGCATGATATGTGCCACAGCCTTGCCCACACCAAGGCAACAAGGGGCATTTTAAGGGGGAGGAGGCCTCATTGTGGGCACAACAAGCATGATATGTGTCACAGCCTTGCCCACACCAAGGCAACAAGGGGCATTTTGGGGGGGAGGAGGCATCGTTGTGCATGATATGTGCCACAGCCTTGCCCACAACAAGGCAACAAGGGGCATTTGGGGGGGGGGAGGGGCATCGGTGTGGGCATAACTTCGATGATAGCTAC
>CM061486.1:76467924-76470424 GCA_030867185.1 Tagetes erecta
ATTGGGTGGCAACCCTAGAGCCTTGGACATCGAGTACAAGCCACAACTCGTGTGTGCACCCCCTTGCCTTCCAACTCTAGGGTCTACATCCAACAAGGCTACCGGTGGTGTGGGGGGAAGGCACACCACCGGCATTTGTTGTCCTGAAACCTTATCCCTCAAGGCAACTTTTTGGATGGCGCATGATTGTGTTAATGGAATTTTCATCACCATTGGCGTCACTCTTCAACGAAACCCACCAGCACAGACTAGCCATGCATAAGAAGAGAGGCACCAACACTGACTAGTAACCAATAACACGCACATAACATCATCAAACCCTCTCGATTAGCACATAGGCAACCTTTTGGATGACGCATGATTGTGTTAATGGAATTTTCATCACCATTGGCGTCACTCTTCAACGAAACCCACCAGCACAGACTAGCCATGCATAAGAAGAGAGGCACCAACACTGACTAGTAACCAATAACACGCACATAACATCATCAAACTCCCCCCTCATGCCTTGTATTGGGTGGCAACCCTAGAGCCTTGGACATCGAGTACAAGCCACAACTCGTGTGTGCACCCCCTTGCCTTCCAACTCTAGGGTCTACATCCAACAAGGCTACCGGTGGTGTGGGGGGAAGGCACACCACCGGCATTTGTTGTCCTGAAACCTTATCCCTCAAGGCAACTTTTTGGATGGCGCATGATTGTGTTAATGGAATTTTCATCACCATTGGCGTCACTCTTCAACGAAACCCACCAGCACAGACTAGCCATGCATAAGAAGAGAGGCACCAACACTGACTAGTAACCAATAACACGCACATAACATCATCAAACCCTCTCGATTACCAACAAGGCAACTTTTTGGATGGCGCATGATTGTGTTAATGGAATTTTCATCACCATTGGCGTCACTCTTCAACGAAACCCACCAGCACAGACTAGCCATGCATAAGAAGAGAGGCACCAACACTGACTAGTAACCAATAACACGCACATAACATCATCAAACTCCCCCCTCATGCCTTGTATTGGGTGGCAACCCTAGAGCCTTGGACATCGAGTACAAGCCACAACTCGTGTGTGCACCCCCTTGCCTTCCAACTCTAGGGTCTACATCCAACAAGGCTACCGGTGGTGTGGGGGGAAGGCACACCACCGGCATTTGTTGTCCTGAAACCTTATCCCTCGTGTGGCGCCACTAGAGCCTTGGACATCTTGCCTTCGAACTCTAGGGACTAAAGCCAATAATAAGGCCACCGATGATGTTTAAAACGCGCGTCAGGGGGCCACCATCGATTGATGTTTCCATCTCAGGACACCCATTACCCCCTATATATACATTCTGCACAAAAAGTAAAGTGACAGGAACAGACATTAAATTTTTTTAAGATGCATAATTTTTGAAGTCATACTCATGGAGTGTGCCACAGGCTTGCCCACACCAAGGCAACAAGGGGCATTTTGGGGGGGGGAGGAGGCCTCATTGTGCATGATATGTGCCACAGCCTTGCCCACAACAAGGCAACAAGGGGCATTTTGGGGGGGAGGAGGCCTCATTGTGCATGATATGTGCCACAGCCTTGCCCACACCAAGGCAACAAAGGGCATTTTGGGGGGGAGGAGGCCTCATTGTGCATGATATGTGCCACAACCTTGCCCACAACAAGGCAACAAGGGGCATTTTGGGGGGGGAGGAGGCCTCATTGTGCATGATATGTGCCACAGCCTTGCCCACACCAAGGCAACAAGGGGCATTTTGGGGGGGGGGAGGAGGCCTCATTGTGCATGATATGCGCCACAGCCTTGCCCACAACAAGGCAACAAGGGGCATTTTGGGGGGGAGGAGGCCTCATTGTGCATGATATGTGCCACAGCCTTGCCCACACCAAGGCAACAAGGGGCATTTTGGGGGGGGAGGAGGCCTCATTGTGCATGATATGTGCCACAGCCTTGCCCACACCAAGGCAACAAGGGGCATTTTGGGGGGGGGAGGAGGCCTCATTGTGCATGATATGTGCCACAGCCTTGCCCACACCAAGGCAACAAGGGGCATTTTGGGGGGGGGAGGAGGCCTCATTGTGCATGATATGTGCCACAGCCTTGCCCACACCAAGGCAACAAGGGGCATTTTGGGGGGGAGGAGGCCTCATTGTGCATGATATGTGCCACAGCCTTGCCCACACCAAGGCAACAAGGGGCATTTTGGGGGGGGAGGAGGCCTCATTGTGCATGATATGTGCCACAGCCTTGCCCACACCAAGGCAACAAGGGGCATTTTGGGGGGGGAGGAGGCCTCATTGTGCATGATATGTGCCACAGCCTTGCCCACACCAAGGCAACAAGGGGCATTTTGGGGGGGGAGGAGGCCTCATTGTGCATGATATGTGCCACAGCCTTGCCCACACCAAGGCAACAAGGGGCATTTTGGGGGGGGAGGAGGCCTCATTGTGCATGATATGTGCCACAGCCTTGCCCACACCAAGGCAACAAGGGGCATTTTGGG
>CM061486.1:76490424-76492924 GCA_030867185.1 Tagetes erecta
AAAGAGAGGCACCAACACTGACTAGTAACCAATACCACGCACATAACATCATCAAAACCATCTCAATTAGCAACTAGGCAACTTTTTGAATGACGCATGATTGTGTTAATGGAATTTTCATCACCATTGGCGTCACTCTTCAACGAAACCCACCAGCACAGACTAGCCATGCATAAGAAGAGAGGCACCAACACTGACTAGTAACCAATAACACGCACATAACATCATCAAACCCTCTCGATTACCAACAAGGCAACTTTTTGGATGGCGCATGATTGTGTTAATGGAATTTTCATCACCATTGGCGTCACTCTTCAACGAAACCCACCAGCACAGACTAGCCATGCATAAGAAGAGAGGCACCAACACTGACTAGTAACCAATAACACGCACATAACATCATCAAACCCTCTCGATTAGCACATAGGCAACCTTTTGGATGACGCATGATTGTGTTAATGGAATTTTCATCACCATTGGCGTCACTCTTCAACGAAACCCACCAGCACAGACTAGCCATGCATAAGAAGAGAGGCACCAACACTGACTAGTAACCAATAACACGCACATAACATCATCAAACTCCCCCCTCATGCCTTGTATTGGGTGGCAACCCTAGAGCCTTGGACATCGAGTACAAGCCACAACTCGTGTGTGCACCCCCTTGCCTTCCAACTCTAGGGTCTACATCTAACAAGGCTACCGGTGGTGTGGGGGGAAGGCACACCACCGGCATTTGTTGTCCTGAAACCTTATCCCTCAAGGCAACTTTTTGGATGGCGCATGATTGTGTTAATGGAATTTTCATCACCATTGGCGTCACTCTTCAACGAAACCCACCAGCACAGACAAGCCATGCATAAGAAGAGAGGCACCAACACTGACTAGTAACCAATAACACGCACATAACATCATCAAACCCTCTCGATTAGCACATAGGCAACCTTTTGGATGACGCATGATTGTGTTAATGGAATTTTCATCACCATTGGCGTCACTCTTCAACGAAACCCACCAGCACAGACTAGCCATGCATAAGAAGAGAGGCACCAACACTGACTAGTAACCAATAACACGCACATAACATCATCAAACTCCCCCCTCATGCCTTGTATTGGGTGGCAACCCTAGAGCCTTGGACATCGAGTACAAGCCACAACTCGTGTGTGCACCCCCTTGCCTTCCAACTCTAGGGTCTACATCCAACAAGGCTACCGGTGGTGTGGGGGGAAGGCACACCACCGGCATTTGTTGTCCTGAAACCTTATCCCTCGTGTGGCGCCACTAGAGCCTTGGACATCTTGCCTTCGAACTCTAGGGACTAAAGCCAATAATAAGGCCACCGATGATGTTTAAAACGCGCGTCAGGGGGCCACCATCGATTGATGTTTCCATCTCAGGACACCCACTACCCCCTATATATACATTCTGCACAAAAAGTAAAGTGACAGGAACAGACATCAAATTTTTTTAAGATGCATAATTTTTGAAGTCATACTCATGGAGTGTGCCACAGGCTTGCCCACACCAAGGCAACAAGGGGCATTTGGGGGGGGGGGGGGAGGAGGCCTCATTGTGCATGATATGTGCCACAGCCTTGCCCACAACAAGGCAACAAGGGGCATTTTGGGGGGGAGGAGGCCTCATTGTGCATGATATGTGCCACAGCCTTGCCCACACCAAAGCAACAAAGGGCATTTTGGGGGGGAGGAGGCCTCATTGTGCATGATATGTGCCACAACCTTGCCCACAACAAGGCAACAAGGGGCATTTTGGGGGGGGGGAGGAGGCCTCATTGTGCATGATATGTGCCACAGCCTTGCCCACACCAAGGCAACAAGGGGCATTTTGGGGGGGGAGGAGGCCTCATTGTGCATGATATGTGCCACAGCCTTGCCCACAACAAGGCAACAAGGGGCATTTTGGGGGGGAGGAGGCCTCATTGTGCATGATATGTGCCACAGCCTTGCCCACACCAAGGCAACAAGGGGCATTTTGGGGGGGGAGGAGGCCTCATTGTGCATGATATGTGCCACAGCCTTGCCCACACCAAGGCAACAAGGGGCATTTTGGGGGGGGAGGAGGCCTCATTGTGCATGATATGTGCCACAGCCTTGCCCACACCAAGGCAACAAGGGGCATTTTGGGGGGGGAGGAGGCCTCATTGTGCATGATATGTGCCACAGCCTTGCCCACACCAAGGCAACAAGGGGCATTTTGGGGGGGGGGAGGAGGCCTCATTGTGCATGATATGTGCCACAGCCTTGCCCACACCAAGGCAACAAGGGGCATTTTGGGGGGGAGGAGGCCTCATTGTGCATGATATGTGCCACAGCCTTGCCCACACCAAGGCAACAAGGGGCATTTTGGGGGGGGAGGAGGCCTCATTGTGCATGATATGTGCCACAGCCTTGCCCACACCAAGGCAACAAGGGGCATTTTGGGGGGGGGAGGAGGCCTCATTGTGCATGATATGTGCCACAGCCTTGCCCACACCAAG
>CM061486.1:76502924-76505424 GCA_030867185.1 Tagetes erecta
GCATTTGTTGTCCTGAAACCTTATCCCTCAAGGCAACTTTTTGGATGGCGCATGATTGTGTTAATGGAATTTTCATCACCATTGGCGTCACTCTTCAACGAAACCCACCAGCACAGACTAGCCATGCATAAGAAGAGAGGCACCAACACTGACTAGTAACCAATAACACGCACATAACATCATCAAACCCTCTCGATTACCAACAAGGCAACTTTTTGGATGGCGCATGATTGTGTTAATGTAATTTTCATCACCATTGGCGTCACTCTTCAACGAAACCCACCAGTACAGACTAGCCATGCATAAGAAGAGAGGCACCAACACTGACTAGTAACCAATAACACGCACATAACATCATCAAACTCCCCCCTCATGCCTTGTATTGGGTGGCAACCCTAGAGCCTTGGACATCGAGTACAAGCCACAACTCGTGTGTGCACCCCCTTGCCTTCCAACTCTAGGGTCTACATCCAACAAGGCTACCGGTGGTGTGGGGGGAAGGCACACCACCGGCATTTGTTGTCCTGAAACCTTATCCCTCGTGTGGCGCCACTAGAGCCTTGGACATCTTGCCTTCGAACTCTAGGGACTAAAGCCAATAATAAGGCCACCGATGATGTTTAAAACGCGCGTCAGGGGGCCACCATCGATTGATGTTTCCATCTCAGGACACCCACTACCCCCTATATATACATTCTGCACAAAAAGTAGAGTGACAGGAACAGACATTAAATTTTTTTAAGATGCATAATTTTTGAAGTCATACTCATGGAGTGTGCCACAGGCTTGCCCACACCAAGGCAACAAGGGGCATTTTGGGGGGGGGGGGAGGAGGCCTCATTGTGCATGATATGTGCCACAGCCTTGCCCACAACAAGGCAACAAGGGGCATTTTGGGGGGGAGGAGGCCTCATTGTGCATGATATGTGCCACAGCCTTGCCCACACCAAGGCAACAAAGGGCATTTTGGGGGGAGGAGGCCTCATTGTGCATGATATGTGCCACAACCTTGCCCACAACAAGGCAACAAGGGGCATTTTGGGGGGGGAGGAGGCCTCATTGTGCATGATATGTGCCACAGCCTTGCCCACACCAAGGCAACAAGGGGCATTTTGGGGGGGGGAGGAGGCCTCATTGTGCATGATATGTGCCACAGCCTTGCCCACAACAAGGCAACAAGGGGCATTTTGGGGGGGAGGAGGCCTCATTGTGCATGATATGTGCCACAGCCTTGCCCACACCAAGGCAACAAGGGGCATTTTGGGGGGGGAGGAGGCCTCATTGTGCATGATATGTGCCACAGCCTTGCCCACACCAAGGCAACAAGGGGCATTTTGGGGGGGGGAGGAGGCCTCATTGTGCATGATATGTGCCACAGCCTTGCCCACACCAAGGCAACAAGGGGCATTTTGGGGGGGGGAGGAGGCCTCATTGTGCATGATATGTGCCACAGCCTTGCCCACACCAAGGCAACAAGGGGCATTTTGGGGGGGGGGAGGAGGCCTCATTGTGCATGATATGTGCCACAGCCTTGCCCACACCAAGGCAACAAGGGGCATTTTGGGGGGGGGGGAGGAGGCCTCATTGTGCATGATATGTGCCACAGCCTTGCCCACACCAAGGCAACAAGGGGCATTTTGGGGGGGGGAGGAGGCCTCATTGTGCATGATATGTGCCACAGCCTTGCCCACACCAAGGCAACAAGGGGCATTTTGGGGGGGGGAGGAGGCCTCATTGTGCATGATATGTGCCACAGCCTTGCCCACACCAAGGCAACAAGGGGCATTTTGGGGGGGGAGGAGGCCTCATTGTGCATGATATGTGCCACAGCCTTGCCCACACCAAGGCAACAAGGGGCATTTTGGGGGGGAGGAGGCCTCATTGTGCATGATATGTGCCACAGCCTTGCCCACACCAAGGCAACAAGGGGCATTTTGGGGGGGGAGGAGGCCTCATTGTGGGCACAACAAGCATGATATGTGCCATAGCGTTGCCCACACCAAGGCAACAAGGGGCATTTTGGGGGGGAGGAGGCCTCATTGTGGGCACAACAAGCATGATATGTGCCATAGCGTTGCCCACACCAAGGCAACAAGGGGCATTTTGGGGGGGGGAGGAGGCCTCATTGTGCATGATATGTGCCACAGCCTTGCCCACACCAAGGCAACAAGGGGCATTTTAAGGGGGAGGAGGCCTCATTGTGGGCACAACAAGCATGATATGTGTCACAGCCTTGCCCACACCAAGGCAACAAGGGGCATTTTGGGGGGGAGGAGGCATCGTTGTGCATGATATGTGCCACAGCCTTGCCCACAACAAGGCAACAAGGGGCATTTGGGGGGGGGAGGGGCATCGGTGTGGGCATAACTTCGATGATAGCTACTCGTCGGGTCACAATCACGTGTTGATGTTCGAGAATCCAAGCTAGCGCTAGTTTGATAGGCAACATGGTTAGGGGGGCGCTTGGATCTATGTAACCTTGTCTCCCTTGGTCGCTCCC
>CM061486.1:76525424-76527924 GCA_030867185.1 Tagetes erecta
CCGGCATTTGTTGTCCTGAAACCTTATCCCTCAAGGCAACTTTTTGGATGGCGCATGATTGTGTTAATGGAATTTTCATCACCATTGGCGTCACTCTTCAACGAAACCCACCAGCACAGACTAGCCATGCATAAGAAGAGAGGCACCAACACTGACTAGTAACTAATAACACGCACATAACATCATCAAACCCTCTCGATTAGCACATAGGCAACCTTTTGGATGACGCATGATTGTGTTAATGGAATTTTCATCACCATTGGCGTCACTCTTCAACGAAACCCACCAGCACAGACTAGCCATGCATAAGAAGAGAGGCACCAACACTGACTAGTAACCAATAACACGCACATAACATCATCAAACTCCCCCCTCATGCCTTGTATTGGGTGGCAACCCTAGAGCCTTGGACATCGAGTACAAGCCACAACTCGTGTGTGCACCCCCTTGCCTTCCAACTCTAGGGTCTACATCCAACAAGGCTACCGGTGGTGTGGGGGGAAGGCACACCACCGGCATTTGTTGTCCTGAAACCTTATCCCTCGTGTGGCGCCACTAGAGCCTTGGACATCTTGCCTTCGAACTCTAGGGACTAAAGCCAATAATAAGGCCACCGATGATGTTTAAAACGCGCGTCAGGGGGCCACCATCGATTGATGTTCCCATCTCAGGACACCCACTACCCCCTATATATACATTCTGCACAAAAAGTAAAGTGACAGGAACAGACATTAAATTTTTTTAAGATGCATAATTTTTGAAGTCATACTCATGGAGTGTGCCACAGGCTTGCCCACACCAAGGCAACAAGGGGCATTTTGGGGGGGGGGGGAGGAGGCCTCATTGTGCATGATATGTGCCACAGCCTTGCCCACAACAAGGCAACAAGGGGCATTTTGGGGGGGAGGAGGCCTCATTGTGCATGATATGTGCCACAGCCTTGCCCACACCAAGGCAACAAAGGGCATTTTGGGGGGGAGGAGGCCTCATTGTGCATGATATGTGCCACAACCTTGCCCACAACAAGGCAACAAGGGGCATTTTGGGGGGGGAGGAGGCCTCATTGTGCATGATATGTGCCACAGCCTTGCCCACACCAAGGCAACAAGGGGCATTTTGGGGGGGGAGGAGGCCTCATTGTGCATGATATGTGCCACAGCCTTGCCCACAACAAGGCAACAAGGGGCATTTTGGGGGGGAGGAGGCCTCATTGTGCATGATATGTGCCACAGCCTTGCCCACACCAAGGCAACAAGGGGCATTTTGGGGGGGAGGAGGCCTCATTGTGCATGATATGTGCCACAGCCTTGCCCACACCAAGGCAACAAGGGGCATTTTGGGGGGGGAGGAGGCCTCATTGTGCATGATATGTGCCACAGCCTTGCCCACACCAAGGCAACAAGGGGCATTTTGGGGGGGGGAGGAGGCCTCATTGTGCATGATATGTGCCACAGCCTTGCCCACACCAAGGCAACAAGGGGCATTTTGGGGGGGGAGGAGGCCTCATTGTGCATGATATGTGCCACAGCCTTGCCCACACCAAGGCAACAAGGGGCATTTTGGGGGGGGAGGAGGCCTCATTGTGCATGATATGTGCCACAGCCTTGCCCACACCAAGGCAACAAGGGGCATTTTGGGGGGGGAGGAGGCCTCATTGTGCATGATATGTGCCACAGCCTTGCCCACACCAAGGCAACAAGGGGCATTTTGGGGGGGGAGGAGGCCTCATTGTGCATGATATGTGCCACAGCCTTGCCCACACCAAGGCAACAAGGGGCATTTTGGGGGGGGAGGAGGCCTCATTGTGCATGATATGTGCCACAGCCTTGCCCACACCAAGGCAACAAGGGGCATTTTGGGGGGGAGGAGGCCTCATTGTGCATGATATGTGCCACAGCCTTGCCCACACCAAGGCAACAAGGGGCATTTTGGGGGGGGAGGAGGCCTCATTGTGGGCACAACAAGCATGATATGTGCCATAGCGTTGCCCACACCATGGCAACAAGGGGCATTTTGGGGGGGAGGAGGCCTCATTGTGGGCACAACAAGCATGATATGTGCCATAGCGTTGCCCACACCAAGGCAACAAGGGGCATTTTGGGGGGGAGGAGGCCTCATTGTGCATGATATGTGCCACAGCCTTGCCCACACCAAGGCAACAAGGGGCATTTTAAGGGGGAGGAGGCCTCATTGTGGGCCCAACAAGCATGATATGTGTCACAGCCTTGCCCACACCAAGGCAACAAGGGGCATTTTGGGGGGGAGGAGGCATCGTTGTGCATGATATGTGCCACAGCCTTGCCCACAACAAGGCAACAAGGGGCATTTGGGGGGGGGAGGGGCATCGGTGTGGGCATAATTTCGATGATAGCTACTCGTCGGGTCACAATCACGTGTTGATGTTCGAGAATCCAAGCTAGCGCTAGTTTGATAGGCAACATGGTTAGGGGGGCGCTTGGATCTATGTAACCTTGTCTCCCTTGGTCGCTCCCCCACACAT
>CM061486.1:76540424-76542924 GCA_030867185.1 Tagetes erecta
AACACGCACATAACATCATCAAACCCTCTCGATTAGCACATAGGCAATCTTTTGGATGACGCATGATTGTGTTAATGGAAGTTTCATCACCATTGGCGTCACTCTTCAACGAAACCCACCAGCACAGACTAGCCATGCATAAGAAGAGAGGCACCAACACTGACTAGTAACCAATAACACGCACATAACATCATCAAACTCCCCCCTCATGCCTTGTATTGGGTGGCAACCCTAGAGCCTTGGACATCGAGTACAAGCCACAACTCGTGTGTGCACCCCCTTGCCTTCCAACTCTAGGGTCTACATCCAACAAGGCTACCGGTGGTGTGGGGGGAAGGCACACCACCGGCATTTGTTGTCCTGAAACCTTATCCCTCGTGTGGCGCCACTAGAGCCTTGGACATCTTGCCTTCGAACTCTAGGGACTAAAGCCAATAATAAGGCCACCGATGATGTTTAAAACGCGCGTCAGGGGGCCACCATCGATTGATGTTTCCATCTCAGGACACCCACTACCCCCTATATATACATTCTGCACAAAAAGTAAAGTGACAGGAACAGACATTAAATTTTTTTAAGATGCATAATTTTTGAAGTCATACTCATGGAGTGTGCCACAGGCTTGCCCACACCAAGGCAACAAGGGGCATTTTGGGGGGGGGAGGAGGCCTCATTGTGCATGATATGTGCCACAGCCTTGCCCACAACAAGGCAACAAGGGGCATTTTGGGGGGGAGGAGGCCTCATTGTGCATGATATGTGCCACAGCCTTGCCCACACCAAGGCAACAAAGGGCATTTTGGGGGGGAGGAGGCCTCATTGTGCATGATATGTGCCACAACCTTGCCCACAACAAGGCAACAAGGGGCATTTTGGGGGGGGGAGGAGGCCTCATTGTGCATGATATGTGCCACAGCCTTGCCCACACCAAGGCAACAAGGGGCATTTTGGGGGGGGAGGAGGCCTCATTGTGCATGATATGTGCCACAGCCTTGCCCACAACAAGGCAACAAGGGGCATTTTGGGGGGGAGGAGGCCTCATTGTGCATGATATGTGCCACAGCCTTGCCCACACCAAGGCAACAAGGGGCATTTTGGGGGGGGAGGAGGCCTCATTGTGCATGATATGTGCCACAGCCTTGCCCACACCAAGGCAACAAGGGGCATTTTGGGGGGGGAGGAGGCCTCATTGTGCATGATATGTGCCACAGCCTTGCCCACACCAAGGCAACAAGGGGCATTTTGGGGGGGGAGGAGGCCTCATTGTGCATGATATGTGCCACAGCCTTGCCCACACCAAGGCAACAAGGGGCATTTTGGGGGGGGAGGAGGCCTCATTGTGCATGATATGTGCCACAGCCTTGCCCACACCAAGGCAACAAGGGGCATTTTGGGGGGGGAGGAGGCCTCATTGTGCATGATATGTGCCACAGCCTTGCCCACACCAAGGCAACAAGGGGCATTTTGGGGGGGGAGGAGGCCTCATTGTGCATGATATGTGCCACAGCCTTGCCCACACCAAGGCAACAAGGGGCATTTTGGGGGGGGGAGGAGGCCTCATTGTGCATGATATGTGCCACAGCCTTGCCCACACCAAGGCAACAAGGGGCATTTTGGGGGGGAGGAGGCCTCATTGTGCATGATATGTGCCACAGCCTTGCCCACACCAAGGCAACAAGGGGCATTTTGGGGGGGGAGGAGGCCTCATTGTGGGCACAACAAGCATGATATGTGCCATAGCGTTGCCCACACCAAGGCAACAAGGGGCATTTTGGGGGGGAGGAGGCCTCATTGTGGGCACAACAAGCATGATATGTGCCATAGCGTTGCCCACACCAAGGCAACAAGGGGCATTTTGGGGGGGAGGAGGCCTCATTGTGCATGATATGTGCCACAGCCTTGCCCACACCAAGGCAACAAGGGGCATTTTAAGGGGGAGGAGGCCTCATTGTGGGCACAACAAGCATGATATGTGTCACAGCCTTGCCCACACCAAGGCAACAAGGGGCATTTTGGGGGGGAGGAGGCATCGTTGTGCATGATATGTGCCACAGCCTTGCCCACAACAAGGCAACAAGGGGCATTTGGGGGGGGAGGGGCATCGGTGTGGGCATAACTTCGATGATAGCTACTCGTCGGGTCACAATCACGTGTTGATGTTCGAGAATCCAAGCTAGCGCTAGTTTGATAGGCAACATGGTTAGGGGGGCGCTTGGATCTATGTAACCTTGTCTCCCTTGGTCGCTCCCCCACACATGGGCGCGCCTGGGTGTGAAGCCCCATACCCCCCTATATATACATTCTGCACAAAAAGTAGAGTGACAGGAACAAACATTAGTTTTTGTCAAGATGCATAATTTTTGAAAACCCCATCAAACGACGTCGGATTGCCACGAAATTTTACATGGGCCCTCGTGATGTATAGAAATGAGGATCCGATCATGAAAATATAGTTTTCGGGTCGGGAGGGTCCTCGGGGTGTGCCCGGTGGTCCCGAGAC
>CM061486.1:76562924-76565424 GCA_030867185.1 Tagetes erecta
CTACATCCAACAAGGCTACCGGTGGTGTGGGGGGAAGGCACACCACCGGCATTTGTTGTCCTGAAACCTTATCCCTCGTGTGGCGCCACTAGAGCCTTCGAAATCTTGCCTTCGAACTCTAGGGACTAAAGCCAATAATAAGGCCACCGATGATGTTTAAAACGCGCGTCAGGGGGCCACCATCGATTGATGTTTCCATCTCAGGACACCCACTACCCCCTATATATACATTCTGCACAAAAAGTAAAGTGACAGGAACAGACATTAAATTTTTTTAAGATGCATAATTTTTGAAGTCATACTCATGGAGTGTGCCACAGGCTTGCCCACACCAAGGCAACAAGGGGCATTTTGGGGGGGGGGGGGGGAGGAGGCCTCATTGTGCATGATATGTGCCACAGCCTTGCCCACAACAAGGCAACAAGGGGCATTTTGGGGGGGAGGAGGCCTCATTGTGCATGATATGTGCCACAGCCTTGCCCACACCAAGGCAACAAAGGGCATTTTGGGGGGGAGGAGGCCTCATTGTGCATGATATGTGCCACAACCTTGCCCACAACAAGGCAACAAGGGGCATTTTGGGGGGGGAGGAGGCCTCATTGTGCATGATATGTGCCACAGCCTTGCCCACACCAAGGCAACAAGGGGCATTTTGGGGGGGGAGGAGGCCTCATTGTGCATGATATGTGCCACAGCCTTGCCCACAACAAGGCAACAAGGGGCATTTTGGGGGGGAGGAGGCCTCATTGTGCATGATATGTGCCACAGCCTTGCCCACACCAAGGCAACAAGGGGCATTTTGGGGGGGGAGGAGGCCTCATTGTGCATGATATGTGCCACAGCCTTGCCCACACCAAGGCAACAAGGGGCATTTTGGGGGGGGGGGGAGGAGGCCTCATTGTGCATGATATGTGCCACAGCCTTGCCCACACCAAGGCAACAAGGGGCATTTTGGGGGGGGGAGGAGGCCTCATTGTGCATGATATGTGCCACAGCCTTGCCCACACCAAGGCAACAAGGGGCATTTTGGGGGGGGAGGAGGCCTCATTGTGCATGATATGTGCCACAGCCTTGCCCACACCAAGGCAACAAGGGGCATTTTGGGGGGGGAGGAGGCCTCATTGTGCATGATATGTGCCACAGCCTTGCCCACACCAAGGCAACAAGGGGCATTTTGGGGGGGGAGGAGGCCTCACTGTGCATGATATGTGCCACAGCCTTGCCCACACCAAGGCAACAAGGGGCATTTTGGGGGGGGGGGGGAGGAGGCCTCATTGTGCATGATATGTGCCACAGCCTTGCCCACACCAAGGCAACAAGGGGCATTTTGGGGGGGGAGGAGGCCTCATTGTGCATGATATGTGCCACAGCCTTGCCCACACCAAGGCAACAAGGGGCATTTTGGGGGGGAGGAGGCCTCATTGTGCATGATATGTGCCACAGCCTTGCCCACACCAAGGCAACAAGGGGCATTTTGGGGGGGGAGGAGGCCTCATTGTGGGCACAACAAGCATGATATGTGCCATAGCGTTGCCCACACCAAGGCAACAAGGGGCATTTTGGGGGGGAGGAGGCCTCATTGTGGGCACAACAAGCATGATATGTGCCATAGCGTTGCCCACACCAAGGCAACAAGGGGCATTTTGGGGGGGAGGAGGCCTCATTGTGCATGATATGTGCCACAGCCTTGCCCACACCAAGGCAACAAGGGGCATTTTAAGGGGGAGGAGGCCTCATTGTGGGCACAACAAGCATGATATGTGTCACAGCCTTGCCCACACCAAGGCAACAAGGGGCATTTTGGGGGGGAGGAGGCATCGTTGTGCATGATATGTGCCACAGCCTTGCCCACAACAAGGCAACAAGGGGCATTTGGGGGGGGGAGGGGCATCGGTGTGGGCATAACTTCGATGATAGCTACTCGTCGGGTCACAATCACGTGTTGATGTTCGAGAATCCAAGCTAGCGCTAGTTTGATAGGCAACATGGTTAGGGGGGCGCTTGGATCTATGTAACCTTGTCTCCCTTGGTCGCTCCCCCACACATGGGCGCGCCTGGGTGTGAAGCCCCATACCCCCCTATATATACATTCTGCACAAAAAGTAGAGTGACAGGAACAAACATTAGTTTTTGTCAAGATGCATAATTTTTGAAAACCCCATCAAACGACGTCGGATTGCCACGAAATTTTACATGGGCCCTCGTGATGTATAGAAATGAGGATCCGATCATGAAAATATAGTTTTCGGGTCGGGAGGGTCCTCGGGGTGTGCCCGGTGGTCCCGAGACATCCTCGGAGTGAGATTGCTAGAACTTTCTTGTAACTCCACCAAACTTGAGGTGGTCTATCTAGAGCCTATTTATGTTGATTTGGCGCAATGACTTGATGCTCGACGGGTCAAAAAGTTGATCATGCCGTTTTTAAACACGATGCCCCGTTGCGACATGCGTGTGTTATTCGGATACCCACAAAACTTTACATAGTCGTTTGCGTACTCTT
>CM061486.1:76572924-76585424 GCA_030867185.1 Tagetes erecta
AATTTCATCAGCTTTAGCAACACTCTTTAACGAAACCCACCAGCACAGACTAGCCATGCAAAAAAAGAGAGGCACCAACACAGACTCGTAACCAATATCACGTACATAACATCATCAAACCCTCTCGATTAGCAACTAGGCAACCTTTTGGATGACGCATGATTTTCTAATGGAATTTTCATCACCATTGGTATCACTCTTCAACGAAACCCACCAGCACAGACTAGCCATGCATAAGAAGAGGCACCAATACTAACTAGTAACCAATAACACGCCCATAACATCATCAAACCCTCTCGATTAGCAACAAGGCAACATGTTGATGACACATGATAGGGGTAATGGAATTTTCATCAGCTTTAGCATCACTCTTCAACGAAACCCACCAGCACAGACTAGCCATGCATAAGAAGAGAGGCACCAACACTGACTAGTAACCAATATCATGCACATAACATCATCAAAACCTCTCGATTAGCAACTAGGCAACCTTTTGAATGGCGCATGATTGTGTTAATGGAATTTTCATCACCATTGGCATCACTCTTCAACGAAACCCACCAGCACAGACTATCCATGCATAAGAAGAGAGGCACCAACACTGACTAGTAACCAATAACACACACATAACGTCATCAAACCCTCTCGATTAGCAACAAGGCAACATGTTGATGACATATGATTGGGGTAATGGAATTTTCATCAGCTTTAGCATCACTCTTCAACGAAACCCACCAGCACAGATGTCACAACCCCAAATCCACTAACTGAGTTCTACCGTTAGAGGCGTGACAAACCAGGATCTAGTCATTAATTACACCGAACGACTCTATATGAGTTTTGAAAAACCAAACGTTAAACCATTAAATGTGGTAGTTTAAGCGACAATCAAAGTATTTAGTCTTTCAGTTATGCGGAAGCGTAATAAATGAGTAAGTTTAAGTAAACCCAAACCATGCAGAAAGTAAATGCGCAAACACACGCGCCCGACACAAACCTAACCACGCAGTTAAAATAGTTTACAAATCCCAAAATGAAGTTTTTAATGCAAGAAATGTTTTAAATGTTTGCGAGGACGCCATGCCATGCCCTACGTGCATTGTACCTCAGTGACCTGAAACAGTGAAAGACCAACAAGTGTCAACACGACGGTTGGTGAGTTCACATAGTAGTATAAAACAAGCAGTTCAGTTGTAAGCAGATTATTAAATTAAGTATGTCATTGTAGGTAGCTAATCTACAGCACATATCCTTAGAGGCGTAATGTATCTGACCGAAGCTGACGTATGTACACATTAAGTGCAGTTTGCCTGTTCGTACATCCCAGCAGGATGCACTGTAAGTATGTTAGGTCTTTCAACACCCGTTCGACATGTCCTTCTGTCGTGCTAGCGCGACTAGCCCGGGTGGGGTTTGTCAAACCCAGTAGTACTACTCAAAATTTCCCCGCTATTTCACAAATACTAAAGGGTCAACTAGGTATCCATGAGGTCTTTCATGAACAAAATAAAAGTGCTCTAATCCAGACATGCGACATACAGAATTCGTAAATCCGTAAAAGTAATCGTCTGTGTTCAGCCCATAAAAGGGTAAAATAGTAAAAGTGCAGTTTAGTGAAACTCACCTTAAGTTGCACAACAAAATAGTTAACAGCACACACAGTATATAATACGGCAACCTAAATAACAATAGGTCGATTAATGTGCGTTCATGTAGGGTCATAGTACCCTATGCATCCAAATGGTCAACAGTTTATGCGAGTGTGGTATAGTTTCACTTTTTGACCACGTTTGACTTTTTGTCCAAGTTTGACCAAGTTTGACTTTCAGTTGACTTTTGGTCCAAGTTTGACTTTTAGGTCCAAGTTTGACTTTTAAGTTCAAGTTTGACTTTCAGTTGACTTTTGGTCTAAGTTTGACTTTTAGGTCCATGTTTGACTTTTAACTCCAAGTTTGACTTTTAGTTGACCCAAGTTGACCCATGACCCGTTGGTGATTTGCTAAGTGTAAACACGTTACATTTGGTGTATTTGACTAAACCCCATAAGCATACCACATCACACTTCACGTATTCAACAAATAGTAGTTTCAATTTCACAAAAGTTTCCGTTATAGGAAGGTTGGACCTTTAAAGCATGCGTGCATATTACAACATCCTAAGCATGTCAACTATTATACAAATGTCATAACACGTTATACAAGTCATCAACACTTATCATTACTTTGTAGTTGTTAATATACAACACATTAGCAAGCATGGTCACTTCTAAGCATAGTATAGTATTTACATGCTTTGTGCAACTAGCAAAGTAGAAATCTTCATCATGGCATCTTAACTAATATCACACACCATTTAGACTTCAACAAACATACTTTAAAGCAATCGTTCTACTAACCCACTAGCATCTACCAAAGTCCTCTCATGACCAAGTCATGTTTTCTAAGTACCACATGCTTACAAACATTCAAATACAAGTCCAAACCTGTTGGGTCCTCTTGAAGATAATGCATACCAAAACTTTAAGTTGCTCTCTATACTCGCCACATGAAGATTTAAGCTGATATGTCAGATTTGTTAAGTGTCATCTTAGGGGGAGTACTGTTGGGGTTATTTGAAGATGTCACTTTCCAAATATAAGCGAGTGAAGATATCGAGCATTATCACGAGCAAGCGCGGGTGAAGACGTTCATTAATTGTATTTGTCTTAGAATATTTGTGTAATCGTTTTGTGCTTAATTGCACGTCTTTTAGGTTACTTTGTAAGGTGAATGGTATGGACTATAAATACCATCACCTAGGTCATTTGTTGAGAGAGTTGCCTATTCTTGTTAGTCATATTCTCTTGTAACATCTATTGATCTAATACAATTCACCTATTCTAATTATCATCAATCTTCATCATACTTTGCATTGATCTTCATGAACATCAATACGTGATCAGTGAGATTCCGCATCACTGATTGCAAACAACATCACCAAACAATCTCAGATCTAGATCCAAGCTCGCTCCCTCTAGAACTATCAATTGGTATCAGAGCTGTTGGGTGATCTTTGATTGTTGTTGTTATTGATGGAATTTTAGCTACCATTAGCTTTGATTCATGTTTGTGTAAAGAACTGCAAAGTTTGAGATCAATTGGTGAAGATTTGATTGAGTTTTTGAAGAAATTGTTCAGTTCGTCATATTCACTGCTCAAATTTGAGATCTGAAATTTTGTTGATGTTTTGAGAAATTGATGATTGAGATATGTTAGAAATCATAATCCTAAGCCTCGTTCATGATCAAACCATTCAGATTTGTTGATTTCAATCCATATTTTGTCATTTTTGTCAAAACCCACTAGTTGTGTTCATCACAAAAAACCCAGATCTGAGTGAGATTTAGCTTGATTCAAGGTAGAAAAACTTTGAAGGAGTGTTAGAAACATCGTTCCTAAGCTAATACAAGTATTGAATTGAACAAAAACAACAAATATTGAAGAATTGATCTTGTGTTCATCACAATTTTGACTTTGAAAAGTCAATCTGATATGAAGATTTGAAGAAGTTGTCAGCCGGGTGAAGATACTATTCAGCTGTGTAAAGAAGAAAAATACACTATTCAGCCGTGTAAAGGAGAAAAATTCACTGTTTAGCCGTGTGAATACTGTTCAGCCAGGTGAAGTAGAAGAAATCACTGTTCAGCCGGGTGAAAAGGAAGAAAAACACTGTTCAGCCGGGTGAAGAACTGTTCAGCCGGGTGAAGAACTGTTCAGCTGGGTGAAGAACTGTTCAGCCGGGTGAAGCACTGTTCAGCCGGGTGAAGACACTTATCAGCCGGGTGAAGCACTGTACAGCCGGGTGAAACACTGTTCTGCCGGGTGAAGCACTGTTCAGCCGTCCCAAGTTGTTTACCCGTCTCAACAGTGATCCGATTCTAAAAAAAAAAAAAAATCATGAAAATGACTTTGAAAATTCAAGAAAAATGTCAACGAGCATGTTTACCGTGATCCGAGAAGAAAATAAAAGAGAAGATATCAATGAATTTATTACAGAATTCAATCACATGTTCGAAACAACTTATTTTCAAGTTGCCAAAGCTTGTGATCAAAAGAGAAGAGACTTTAATGAACACACAAAACTTGCTCTTGTGAGTGAAGCAAATTCTCATGACAATCAGGAAGATGAAGAAGAATATGATTGGAGTGAAAACAATGATGTTGTTTCCATTCAAGAAATTGAAATGAAAGATAAAGAAATTAGCAACTTGTCAGAAATCATTGCTAAGCAAGATGAGACAATTGCTCAATTGAAATCAGAAATGGAGAAATTGATGTCTGAAAAGGAAATCAAGAAAGATGAGAACAGTTCTTATGTTGAGATGCCAATTGAAGTCAGAGAAAAGATGTGCACCAAAGAATGTTTTCAACAAGTTGAACACTACAGAATATACTCTTTCAAGATTTGTGATAAACTCAAGAAGGAAGAGCAAATGCACAAGAATCTGAAAGAACAACACGACATATCTCACCAAAGAATCACATCTCTCGAAGAGTCACTCAAGAAAAGTGAAAGAGAAGCAATGAATGACAAGAATGAAGCTGCAAAATCAAACACACACTCATCCAGTGTGATCAAAGATTTGCAAGAAGAGATTCTAAAGTTGAAGAAGTTGTCTGAGATGTTCAATTCAGAGAACAACACTCTGAAAAACAAACTGCAAGAAGAACAAGAGAAGCATGCAAGTCTACAAAAAGATCACCAATTGTGTGAAGATAGACTCAAATCTCTTACACAGAATGTTGATTCAATGCTTACCGAAAAGCATAATCTGAATGTACAACTCATGGAGCTTACTGACAAACTGAACAGATCACAATCTGATCTTGTGCTTATCAAAGAAGAAGCTGAAAAAGCAAAGTCATCCGAACAAGAAAGAAAAGGATTAGTGCCAACCGGAATTGTTGGATAACTATCTTCTGAAGAAGAAAAGACACAAGAGTTTCAGTCGAAGAAGAAGAAGAAGAAGGTTAGAAGAAAGAAGAGCAAAGCCAAGAAGAACAAGACAAAGGCCGCTTCATCTGATTCTACACCACAGACTTCTACTCCAAAGTCTCAAGATTTCGAATCCCCGAGTGATTCAAACAGTGACGTCTACTGTTTAATCTGTGACTCTGAAACTCATCATATCTCAGATTGTATTTACAGTCAAGGTGTCTTTCCTTTTGGTTCAAAAGCCAACAAGTTCAAGACTCCAGCTCCTTCAAGAAAGATTCAACAAGATTCAGAGGTCAAAGCTTCTCAGAAACAACAATCTTCAACAGCAAAGACTTCTCAGAAGAAAGGAAAGAAGTCTCCCTTCAAGGCTCATCAAAAGTACTGTGAGATATGTGAAATGTACAATCACACGACAACGGAATGCTACTACAACAAGTACTGCACCATCTGTCAGATGTACAACCACGACACAATGGAATGCTACTACAATAAGTATTGCTTCATTTGTGACATGGTCAATCACAACACTCAGGATTGCTTCTACAACAAAAGCTCAACGATGAAGCCGAGAAGGTATGTCCAAAGAGATTCATCATCGGCAAATGCGGCCAGGTATGTTTCTGATTTTAAATTCTCTAATGGTGATCATTCAAGTGATTCATGGAAACCAAGATCTGTAAGAAAACAAAATCAAACAAATCCATTTTTGCATAAGCAAAATAGTCTACAAAACCGATTTTTGAAAAATAGGTTTAGAAATGACTATGACAGATCTTCCATGAATGATTCTAGACAGGTGTCCAAACCAAAGCATTCCTTTGGTCCCACACTAAAACAGTTGTGGAGAAAAACACCTGTTAAGAATCAAGATGAGCAACGTGCTTCATCAATCGATGGTCCACCAGAAGATGCAATTTATCAAGAAGTTACGTATATTGATGATTTCGGACAATCCAAGACCGCAATGGCTTGGATTTCACACTCTAACTGATTTGTTAGTGTGTTAGGGACAGTTATGGAGGCCGGTCAAACAAAGAAAAGAAGACCGTGGCTGATCCCTTATCATGACAAGATACCGAATCTTGTTCATGATGCTTTCGATGCAACTGAAACCAAATGGAGTTGGAAACAAAAAGGAATCATTGCAGGATTTTTTAAAAAAACATTTTCAAAAATCAAACAATGATGGCAGTGCAAGAAACAACCGATGTTTCATTTCGTCTGTTTAGATTAAGTATATTGCATGCACTCTTCATACGTTGATAACATATCTGCCATTTTCTTTTCATTAAACTTTCAATTTTCGTAGAAATTTAAAAGTTTAGGGGGAGAAATCATTATTAAAAAAAAATGATAAAATCAGAAAAATCCAAAAATATGTTGAATCTACTTGCACGTACATGAGAAATGATAGTACACTAGAGTTATTCAACGCATCATTTTAAACAATAAAGACTGAAGCGTGAAAATTGATGTGCGAGACAGCTCAGACAATTATACTGAACAAGTATATTCTTTGATGATTTAACTAAATTCTAATGAGTTTTGTGGTTGAAACATCTTAGTTCATGTGAAACGTTTATACAAATCAAATAGATATCTCGTGAAGCATCTAAATTACATTGGGTAACGATGCAATCTATTCAGTATGATGAACCGCATCGTGAGCTTCTTTGTTGTGGTATCCACAGACCTGAAGTCTCACACGAAGTCTCTTTTGAGCTTCAAGGTGCAGCAAAAGATTCCAAAATGGAACAAAAAGAGTCCCAAATGTGGACCGTCACCAATCAAATTCCAAAATGGAATTCAGAAGATTCCCAAGGGGAACAATAGGAAAAAGAAAAATTCCAAAAAGGAATTCAAAAGAAGTCCCAAAGTGGACCAAATCCAAATAGAACCCAAATTCCACACTGTTTATGATTGTAAGTGACCTGACGTGTTGAGTTGTTCTCAGGATATTTAGATGAGGTGTATAACTTTCTAATGTGCAAAGTATGGGTCACTCAAAACTTATTCCTAATCAACCTAATTGATCATCAAGTATAGAAAAAGTAGGTGTGTCACTTCGAGCTAATTGATTTGTTCAACAATTCATCACTCAATTACTTCACAATTCAAATGTCTATTCTCAAAAACTGCAAAACATGTGTTGGATTAATTGTTGGTATGATCTCATTGCAGGTTAAAGATTCAGAATGTAAAGAGAAAATTCCAAAAAATATCAAAAACATTAAAAAAATTCAAAAAGAACAAAAAGATTGTCATTTTAATCCTTTTCTTTTGTGTTGGCAGATTAACATATGTTATTGATGTAGAAGTTGTTCGCTAAGCAATATCTCATCCGATTGAGAACTTAATCTTTACATTGATGATAAATGCACATTATTGCTTGAGTTTTAATGTTTTTCTTTGAGTTGCAGGAACAGTTTCCAATGCAGAACAAGCTTCCACGCGACTTGAAGATGTTCCTGTTCAAGCCTGATTCCAGTCCAAAGATCTCCAAGTCAGATTGCTGAGTGTTAAGAATCCTCCTCTTAATATCTCATACACAGATCCCGTTAACCTCTAAAGCAAAAGTTGAGGGGGAGTATTCTAAGTCAAAGAAGTCTTCTCATTCTACTTCAACCGTTGAAGAAGATCCCGTTGCTGATATATAGATTCACCGGAATCTACTCTCTGCTAATTTCTTTCCATAGCCTCTGATGTAACTCAAAAGGGAGAGAAGGATGCAGATTGCTTGTTGAAAGACAGATTTTTGGCAGCATCATCTTAGGGGGACTACTGTTGGGTCCTCTTGAAGATAATGCATACCAAAACTTTAAGTTGCTCTCTATACTCGCCACATGAAGATTTAAGCTGATATGTCAGATTTGTTAAGTGTCATCTTAGGGGGAGTACTGTTGGGGTTATTTGAAGATGTCACTTTCCAAATATAAGCGAGTGAAGATATCGAGCATCATCACGAGCAAGCGCGGGTGAAGACGTTCATTAATTGTATTTGTCTTAGAATATTTGTGTAATCGTTTTGTGCTTAATTGCACGTCTTTTAGGTTACTTTGTAAGGTGAATGGTATGGACTATAAATACCATCACCTAGGTCATTTGTTGAGAGAGTTGCCTATTCTTGTTAGTCATATTCTCTTGTAACATCTATTGATCTAATACAATTCACCTATTCTAATTATCATCAATCTTCATCATACTTTGCATTGATCTTCATGAACATCAATACGTGATCAGTGAGATTCCGCATCACTGATTGCAAACAACATCACCAAACAATCTCAGATCTAGATCCAAGCTCGCTCCCTCTAGAACTATCAACCAATCTTAGAAACAGCATGCATCAGACCATAACCATGTGTGGCCATCACAACAACAACAACATAAACAGATATGGCTACTTAGCCACCACAACCAACCTAGTAGGAAAGCCGATAAAGACGCACATATGTAGGTAGATCGGTTACAACCGATAAGCCACCAACATCGAAGTCGATCAACTGACACCATAAATCACATAACAAACAACGGTTATATACATCCCTGCCACCACCATTTCAACATCCAACACTTGCTACAGCCAACAACAAAATCCACAAAACCACAAACAGATTTAACAATCGACCAACACCACCTGCATAAGATGGTGTAAATAAGAACATGCAAGAACAAATCGCACACCGCTGCAAACCATATGCCACACAGATCTACGCATCCGGCAACCAAAACGGCAATAACCATCGCAAACCATAGGCCACACAGATCTAAAGATCTGGCAACCAAAACGGAAATACCATACAAAACCATAGGCCACACAAATCTAAAGACCCGGCAACCATCATTGGCAACAACCGCACATAAAAAACGACAACCGATGCTGGATTTTAGAAAACACGGCAACACACCGGAGTTTAATGCCAGAACACAACAAAGAAAGATAACAATCTTATATCGCAGCTACGAAATTTCGAAAATACCACCTGTTATCTCATGTGCCACGAAGCAAAGTCCAACGCCACACACGTAGAAAGCATAAATGCACAGGCCTGCCTGGTAAGCTGCTAACTTGCTATTACTGTTCATTACCGTTTGTTTTTCAATAAAAGTAGAATTGTGTCGTTATTTTCAATTCAATTCTCTTATCTATGGTAAAGATTAAAACTTCCAACTTTTTATTTAACCTTTAAAACTACATTATAGAAAAACAACATCATCTTTTATAAACTTGTTTATCTCCATAGTCCATACATCTGGTTTAACTAAAGCAGTCGGTCATATAAATTCAAACATCTTAAAAATCGAATCTAATAGGAACTAAGTGATCTATTTTCTCGGACTATAAATCGGATTATCCACATTATCAAATTTTCATGAATCTAATTTTTTCTAAAAATCCTAATAAACTATATTTGTACATATACACCATCAACTAATACTTATAAACTGGTCAATATCAGAAAACTTAGATAATTACATCTTACACACATAGAGTCGATTTTCACAAACTTAAGTGTTACTATCCTAGTACTCGAATTTGACTATCTATATTGTTGAACAAAGTTATTTATATGAGCAATGTCTATATAATGGACATTAGTTTCTTTTGAATCCATCGATCTACTTATCATGTTAGTATGATCTTCCCAAGTACTATTTCTATCATGCATGATATCAATACCTATACGTAACATCATTTTAACCCAAAATTGTTGTGTACTTTTGACTCGCACGTGATCGAATGAACTGTGGAGTCCATGCAAAAACTGAAGTAATTACGGGTGCACACGGAATTATGGAAATTGGTGCATGGGAACCATAGTAAGTTTTGTCTTGTGTAGCTGGGCCACATTTAATCATTCTACTTTCACGCGATTTATTTACTCATTTTACTAATTGCGTCTAATTCGTTAAACTATACGTAAAACTACTTTATTCGTTTCATCCGTTCTATCAATCATGATTTATTTATGATATTCACTTAAACTATCTAAAGCGAATTACTTAAAATATTTTATTTGCAAATGGAGAACTTATTTCATTCATATAGTGAATAGCAGATGATCTTAGTCGAACCTCCATAACAGTTAATTCACCTGAACCCTCAGAATTCAAAAAGAGTAAATAAACGACTCTCAAGGATCCCAGAGCAAGTTAAGAATAAATAACTACTTAATTTCGTTTAATTAAATGCAGTTCACCAAACGCCATTAGAAATCATGGACCGAGAATTTAAGTAACTCAAAATGTAATCATTTACTGATCGTTAAAGTTCATTGGAACTCAAAACACGGACCTTAAATTGTAACAAAATGAAAACTAATTATCCACATCTTTCGCTTCACCTTCTGATTCGGTTTGATCAAATTTCGGGACGAAATTTTTATAACGAGGGGAGACTGTGACATCTGCCCCAAAACCCGAACCCTAATGCCCGAATCGAACCTAAAGTTATGTATCTTTAATGTGATCGAAATTATCTTTCTTTAAAAGTAACGCTTCGCTATTAAATATATCTATAAATATGTAGAGCTTTACGAAATTTCTCGTCTGAAATATTAACGACTCTAACTTTTACTAAAATTAATTACTAAGTACAACAATTAAATCCTCAAAATAGATATAAATGGTATTTTTATAAAAAAAGATTTTATAAAGATTATTAAAAATAAGTGCTATCAAAGTCTCAAAATAACCGTTAACGTCAAGAACGGAGTAAAAACATAAAAATGTCAATTATATATTAGATGCGAGATAACGTGGTTAAGTTGGTTAGTTAATATATAGTATAAATTAAGTTGTGCCAAAACGGTCAATTCTCAAACTTCAAAGAGTTATATTACTCCAAATGAAACTAGCTAAAACCACAGGGGCTGTAACTGTAACTTTTATAAAACCCAGCCGCCCAAACCCCGTGTTTCCGGTGATACAATTCCGGCCATGCTGCCGGAATCCGGCGCGACTCCGGCGAAGCATTTACCAGCATTTCTAATCACTTTTAATGCAATTAAGCGAGGGTAAAATGTTTAGAACCGTGTTTCGAACCTGTTACGCGTATCAAATCATCAAATAATCAATCCAGTAATTGTTTTAATTGATTTCAAAACCGAACCATAAGACCCATTTATCAACGCATCGATCTAACGCTTAATTCATTAAATTAATTGAACCAAAACGCTCCTAGAATCATTGCAAAGTTATTCCAGTCGTTTAATTCATCCTTTATTCTCAAAAACTGTCCGTTTAATCCTCCAAAGACTCGCATTCTAAACGACATCGGTTCATCATCAATTCATTATCTTTTTCTGAAATTGATCAATGATTTTCTTTCACCTCATCAACCAGAGTGTTTCTGGAAAAGTAATTGAATCATAACAACTCCAAACGTCTAATTCGATCCTAAGACCCGTCGCTCTTGTTCTTCGCTTTTACGGACTCAATTCGTCATCATACAAGTAAGATTTTTATATTAAAATACTCGTGATGCAATGGTGATTAAAAGCCCTCTACTTGTTTTTGAATTGATTCACTGGTTTGAACGAATCGGATCAATCTTTGTTCTAGGGCTTGGATTGAAATAGGGTGTTCTTGGATTGGAAAAGTTAAAACAATTTAAAAGCAAATTTCATAACAAAAAATGGTTCTGGTCTGGTGGTTTGGTGCGTAATACTAAACGATTAGGCCATGGGTTCGAAACCCACTGCTCTCATACTTTATATTTTTTATATAATTTTCATTTCTTAAACATCTAATCTTACTTATCTAATAACCTAAATAATATAAGTAAGTTTTGTAATTTAAAATACATACATGTATGGATTTGTATAAAATATATATATTGCTTAAAACGTTCTCGTTTATCAAAAATTGGTTCTTGAAACCCTAAATTCCCAAATTGGATTTCGAAACCCTAAATTGGATTTGAAACCCTAAATCCCCAAATTGGATTTTGAAACCCTAAATTGGATTTGAAACCCTAAATTCCCAAATTGTATTTCAAAACCCTAAATCCCCAAATTGTATTTCAAAACCCTAAATCCCAAATTGTATTTCAAAAACCTAAATCCCAAATTGTATTTCAACAACCCTAAATCCCAAATCTTAAACCGAAACCCTAGATCTCGGACTTTTGATTCTTGTTACTATTGTTTTGTTTCTAAGTTAGGGTTTTTCCCAATAAATTAGGTGGTACTAATGTTTGGGCAACCCTCGGTGCTTTTAGCTGCGTTTCTAACGGTTCAATTGTAATTACTTTTCAAGGTGAGTAAACTCACTCCCCTTTTTACTGTTTACGTTTTTGGGGCTGAAATACGTGTTTCTATAATACAACGGTTTCTTTTGATGTTTCTATTTTCGAAAATGAGATCATTAGATGTGTTAATCGTGTTTGGCCGCATGTAGCAAAATTGTGTGATAGTCAATATTAGTTATATTATCTTGTAATTTCCACCGGACGATGTTAGCGCTAATGGCTTGACAAGCCCACCTACATTAATGGCCTGATAGGTGATTTAACCCGGCGA
>CM061486.1:76592924-76610424 GCA_030867185.1 Tagetes erecta
ATTGATAAAAGGGATTGATAATCGGACTATTTCACAGCTTGTGTGTGAATTTTGGACAATTTAGACAAGTTTTAGACAAAACCCAGAAAATTCGTTTGACGAAGATGATGAACAGTATGATGTTGGTTGAAGATTAACTTGCCGGGTGATTATTTTTGACTTAGACAAATTTCCTGGACTTAGATTTGAGACGAAATTAGGTCCTGTACTGCCGTGTAAGGAATTTGTGCTTGACGGGTGAAGATTTTGACTTGAAAAAGTGTTACTGTTCAGACGTGTGATACACTGTTGTGCCGGATAAAACACTGTTACGCCGGGTGATAGACAAAATACAGCCGGGTAATCATCAATTGTGTTGCCGGGTAAACAACTTGCCGTGTGATCGAGTACTGTTCAGCTGTGGAAGCTTTTTATTGTGTCAAGATTCTGCCGGGTCAAAGAGTTATTGCCGTGTGAAGTTTTTCTTGCTGCCGGGTAACTGTTCATCCGGGTGAAGAACAAAATTATCAACAACTGTTGAGCCGGGTAACTGTTCAGCCGTGTAAAGACTTTTTCTGCCGGGTGAAGAACAAAGACACTGTTTAGCCGGGTGAAGAAGGATTTTCACTGTTTTGCCGTGTGACTCATTTTTAGTTGTTTTTATTACTTGTTTCTTGTCTTGTCTTTAATTACTTGTCTTTATTTTAGTATTTTAATCACTTCTTTTCAAAAATTAACAAAAACCAAAAATATTTTCTTTAAAAATTGTTAAAATGGCTCCTAATGATGATTCTGATAACCGTGTTCCTAGACTTTTGAATCGTGTAGATTTCAAGAACTGGACCATCAGGTTGAGACATCACTTATGTTCTATTGACAATGACTTGTGGAAGTCCATTGAGAAAGGTCCTCACATTCCAACTCAGACAGCACCAGATAGTGCAAGTACCTATACTAAAGATTCTACTACACCTTATCCGGAGGATAATTTGTCAGCAGAAGATCTAAGGAAGGTAAAGAATGATAGCAAGGCCTACTCTTTAATGTGCAAGGGGTTGCCTCTTCAAGTTCTGTCTAGATTGGATGCATATCAGACTGGTTATACATGTTTCAAAGCTTTGAAGTCGATATGTGAAGGAGGAGAACAATTAAGGAGTTTGAAGAAGTCAAAACTAAAAAGGCAATTAGAGTTGTTTGAACACATCAATGGAGAGACAGTACACCAGATGATGAACATGTTTGTTCACTTAACTACTGAGATGTCAAATCTCGGAGTGAAGACTGAACTTCAAGACTTGAATGATCGATTGCTGAATGCTTTACCATCATCATGGAAGCAAACTGTTACTCTGTTGAAACATACTGAGAAATTTCCAATGGAACTTGATTTGCTTATTGGAAAGATAGAAGAAGTTGAGATTGATGAAGGATCTAGAAACACTGATAGATCAAGCTCACAAACTCAGTATAAGTATGTGGTAAATCATGCCAATACTGTGGATAACGCTTTTCTTGCACAAGATGTAACAAAGTTTGAAGATGAGGGTGACTTATTTGTTGGTGCAAGTTTCTTTACTGATTCAGCATATTTTCCAAATTCACCAACTTATTCTCAACCTCAATCTCCACCAAGAGCGCAAGTTCAAAGTCAATCAGAAAATCCAAGTTCAAATGTTCAAACCAAAGTGAAAGACGTAATGAATATTCTGCTTCAAGATGACGAAACTAAAACTGCCTTTACTGCTTTTATGGCAAGTTTTCAAGCATACCAAGGAAGTCATCTAAGTCAAATGGACGTGGTCCTTCAAGACTTATTTGAAATGGATCCAGTAGATGTTGAAGAAATGGATCTTAATTGGCAGATGGTTATGGTTGCATATCGAACTCAAAAGCATGCATACGTTAATCGAAGTTACAAACCTCATGCTAACAAGACAGTTGGATTTGACAAATCAAAGGCCAGATGCTTTAACTGTAACCAGTATGGTCACTTCTCAAGAGAATGCAAAGCTCCAAAGAATTTTAATGATCAAGCTAGTTCAAGCAATCAAGGTCAAGGTCAAAGTTCTCAACAGTCTACGAGTTATCAAGGCAGAAATCAGCGTTTCTTTCAAAAGCCGTACCAAAGTCTTCCTATGCCTGAGTTGAAGGATGAAGGAAAGAAGCCAGAAGATCAAACTAAAGCGTTGGTTGTAAGTGTACAAGACGGATATGACTGGAGTGCATACGCAGAACAGTTTACATCTGATCTTACATCAAATCTGGCTTTGGTATGTGAAATTGAAGAAGACTGGTCTGAAGAAGGGGATGGAAAGCTGGTTGATAATGTGAGTGAAGATTCTGAAGATTATGACTGGAGTGCAAAGTCTGATCCTACTGAAGAGTCTGAAGCTGAAATTGCGTTAATGGCTACATCCAGTGAGTCTACATCTTCTACTGAACAACCAAAGGTTAGTAATGACTTACCCCCCAATTACATTCCATTGCCCCTAGATGTGAAAGAAAGGTTATGTTCCGATCAGTGCATTCAACAAGTAGAACATTATCGAACTCATTCATTTAAAATCGGTGATAAATTAAGTCAACATGAAAAACTTCATGAAAAACTTAAAATCGATCATAAAATTTCTGATGAGAAGATTTTGTCACTAACTGAATCATGGAACAAAACTTTAAAGGAATTGGAAATTGTTACCAAACAACTTGAAGAAATGACAAAGAACTTTGAACAAGAAAAGGTTGCACATGCAGTCACTCAAGTTGAACTAAAGAAAGTTAAAAGTTGTAAAACAATGGTTGAACAACTCATTAATGAAAGAGGTAACAAAAACAAAACCGGGTTGGGTTTTACTCATGAACCAATGCCAAATTCAATCACTCAAACCTTACCGGAAAACTTTAATGAATTTGATCATTCACCTGAAAATGAAAGAAAATTCAAAGAAATTCAAAGAAGTAAATCCGAGTCGGAAGGATCTGAGGTGTTGATCGAAAGCTTGAGAGAAGAAGAAGGAATGACAACTGAAGCTGATGATGAAGCAAGCAACAAATCTGAAAATAAGCCGGAGCCTGTTCTTATTCAACTTGTTGAATATCCAAAGCTTAACCCAGAACAAGAATCAGTGAAAGAAGAAGGTGAGTTTTCAGGATACAATGATCCTGATTACATCAAGTGGAAGAAAGAACAAAAGGCGCAAGTTGCTGATCAGTTGATCAAGAAACAAGAAGTGAAAAAGACTGAAGTTTCAAATGCAAAGAAGCAGAAATCGAAAATCATGAACAATCAATCTGAAACGAAACAGTCAAAAGGCAAAAGTGTCTTAAAATCAAATGATAACACAAAAGTTTCAAGTGTTAAAACTGACAAAGTTAAACCTGTCAAGAAAGTGTCAAAAGGTAAGACAATCAAGTTTGTGTCTGCAGGTACTTTCGACATGAACGGTTCTTATGGTAACCAAATCAATGCTCAAATCAAATCTAACTCTGGTCTGAAAACAGGTTCAGGTCCTAAGACTTCCGCTGTCAATGATAAGAGAATTGAAAACAAAAAGGTAACCAAACAGAACAGTTTAAAATCGAACCAAAGTCCCATGCAAGCAAAATCGCAAACAATGTCTCCACAGAAAAATGTTAATCTAAAACCGAACAACTATGATAATGAATCACGTTTTGGTTCAAATTCAAAGGTTAACAATCGGCTCTTTAGGATTAGCAAGAAATATTGTGAAATTTGTGATAGATATAATCATGCAACTGCTGAATGTTTCTTTAACAGGTACTGCAGTTTCTGTAACAAAAGAAATCATTCTTCAGAAGAATGTTATTTTAACAAATTTTGTGATATTTGTGAGAGAAGAAACCATGACACAAAGGATTGTTTCTTTCGATCAAACTCGACTAGAGAAATGACTCCATATTCAAACTTTCAAAGAAATAATTCATTTGGTTTTCAAAATATGAGTCAAAATCATTCTCCAGTTTTGAGAAATTTCAATCGAAACAATTCTGTTTCTAACTTGACAAGAAGTGTGCAGGTTAACAATTTTAAGCCGAGAGCTTTGTTGGTAAGAAATCAAAATTTTGAAAACAACCTTGATCCTCAGTTGGAGGAAAGGTTCAGGGCTTTGAGGAGAAAGCAATCATTGAACGCCAATGGGCGAAGTTATCAGCATCAAAATCTCATGAATGAAACAAACTTTCAAAATATTCAATATAAACAAGTTACAATTGCAGATAAATTCGGAAAACCCAAGACCGTGTGGGCCTGGGTTGACCAAACTAACTGAAAATGTTTGAATTGCAGGTACGCCCAAGAAGACCTATCAACTCGTGGTTTGTTGATAGTGGGTGTAGCCGGCACATGACAGGCAACCATGCCTTGCTTCAGGATTTCAAGCAAAAGAATGGTACTCACGTAGCTTTTGGAAGTGATGCGGGTGGTAAAATCACAGGAGAAGGAACTGTTTCGAATGGAGTCATTAGTTTTGATAAAGTCAACTACTGTGCACAGTTGAACTTTAACTTACTAAGTGTCTCGCAAATCTGTGATAAATCATATTCAACTCTTTTTGATGATTCTTTCTGTTATATTCTTAAACCAGGTTTCAAGATTGACAATGAGTGGGTAGTGGTGAAAGCGCCTAGAGATCGTGATGTATACAAATTGGATATGTCGCAGATTGATGCCGAAACCGAAACAACCTGTCTCATTGCCCATGCTTCAAATGATGAGAGTCAGCTTTGGCATAGACGGCTGGGACATTCCAACTTCAGAAACATGAACCGTTTGGTGTCTGGAAATCACGCTGTGGGAATCCCATCGAAGAAATTCTCCACAACTGATCTTTGTCCAGCATGTTTGAAGGGAAAACAGCATCGGATGTCTTTTAAGTCCAAGCTCGAAAACTCCATTTCAAAACCCTTGCAGATGCTACATATGGATCTTTTTGGACCGACCAACGTTCAAAGCATCAGGAGAAAATCATATTGTTTAGTTATCATAGATGACTTTACTAGGTTTTCGTGGGTTTATTTTTTGAATGCCAAATCTGAAACAGCTGAATTATTGAAAGAATTTATCATTAAAGTTGAAAATCAATTGGAATGCAAAGTTAAAGTGTTAAGAAGTGATAATGGAACTGAATTTAAGAATGCTAATGTTGATTTATTTTGTGCAGAAAGGGGGATTGCTCGACAATTCAGTGCGCCTAGAACGCCTCAACAAAATGGGGTTGCGGAACGGAAAAACCGGACACTGATTGAAGCAGCAAGATCCATGCTTGCGGATGCCAAAATCCCTATCACTTTTTGGGATGAAGCTATTGCAACTGCGTGTTTTTGTACAAAATAGAACATTATTAGTGAATGATAAAAAGAAAACTTCTTATGAGTTGTTATTTGGAAGGAAACCAAATATTTCTTACTTGAAAGCATTTGGTTGTCCGGTTTCGATTTTAAATTTGAATGATCATCTCGGGAAGTTTGAGTCAAAATCTGACGATGGATTTTTCTTAGGTTATTCGTCTGTTTCTAAAGCTTATCGGGTTTTTAATAGCAAAACAAATATTGTTATTGAAACTATCAACGTCAAGTTTTTAGAAAATTCGTTTCCTTTAGTGGCTCATGGTCCCGAATGGTTATTTGATTTAGATTCATTATCGAAATCCTTCAATTCTAACTTATTTGATTTTTCAGGAAACGCAAGGAAGGAATCAGGTGACTTAGGATGCTTTAGTGACGATTCTGATAATGACGAGGATGGAAATCTCAACTCTGAATATCCATTTATGTCTTTTCACAATCCTGATCATGTCAAATCCAGTCAAGCTCCGGGTCCTTCTGGTTCGCATGAAGATCAAGAATCGAACAATCAAGAAGAAGATGTGATTTCTCCTAATGATGGTGGATCTGTTCAGAATCAACCATCATCAGATCCGAATGGTGAATCTGTTCCAGAATCTTTTGATTACTTCATCAATTCACCGGATCAAGTCCTGAATTTCACTCCACATACTTCATCCATACTACAAGATCTACCAAATCTGAATACTTCAAATCTGGAGAGTCAAGTGCAAGGAGGTGATATTCCTATTCATCGAATTCACAAGAAACATCCTGTCTCTCAGATTATTGGGCCTTTGAATCAGAGAACTACAAGAAGTCAGACGGAGCAAGCGAATGTCTGTCTTTATTCGTGTTTTCTATCACAAGTGGTGCCAAAGAACATTTCAGAGGCGTTGAAAGATAACAGTTGGATTGAAGCTATGCAAGAGGAATTACTTCAGTTTCGCAAACATGAAGTTTGGAAACTTGTGGACTTACCTGAAGGAGAAAACGCAATAGGTACAAGATGGTTGTACAAAAACAAGCCAGACGAACGTGGCATTGTGGTGAGAAACAAAGCAAGACTGATTGCACAGGGATACACTCAGGAAGAAGGCATTGATTATGAAGAGGTGTTTGCTCCAGTTGCAAGACTTGAAGCCATACGCGTCTTTCTTGCATATGCTTCTTTCATGAAGTTTAAAGTATTCCAAATGGACGTTAAAGGTGCTTTCTTGTATGGACCAATTACAGATGACGTGTATGTCAGACAACCTCCGGGTTTCGAAGATCCTGACTATCCACATCGTGTATACAAGTTGAGTAAAGCTCTATACGGTCTACACCAAGCTCCTAGAATCTGGTATGAGACATTATCCAAGCATTTACTAGAACATGGATTCACAAGAGGACAGATTGATCCAACTTTGTTTATGAAGAGGGAGAATGACGACTTATTGTGTGTTCAAGTTTATGTGGACGATATTATCTTTGGTTCGACCAGTGAGTCCATGTGCAAAGAATTTGAAGAAATCATGAAGTCTAGATTCCAGATGAGTTCAATGGGGGAGATTAATTTCTTTCTGGGATTACAAGTGAAACAGTCTGCTGATGGAATTTTCATCAATCAATCAAAATTCGTTGAGAAGTTGTTGAAGAAATTCAAGATGCAAGATTGTCAAACAATTCGAACTCCATCTGATGTGAATTGCAAGATTCAACCGGATCCAAAGGGCAAAGCAGTTGATCAAACACTATACAGGTCAATGATCGGTTCTCTGATGTATCTTACTGCATCAAGACCAGACATCATGTACGCTGTGTGTGTATGCGCCAGATACCAGTCAGATCCGAAAGAGTCTCATCTTGTTGCTGTGAAGCGTATATTCAGATATCTCAAAGGGAAACCAAATCTTGGGTTATGGTATCCTTACGAAGGAAATTTTGAATTATATAGCTATTCTGACAGTGATTTTGGTGGTTGTGCTCTTGACAGGAAATCGACAACTGGTGGCTGTCAATTTCTAGGTCCAAGGCTTGTCTCTTGGCAATGCAAGAAGCAGACCAATGTTTCTGTATCCACAGCTAAAGCAGAGTATATCGCTGCATCTGCAGGATGTTCTCAGGTTTTATGGTTACAAAATCAGTTGCTGGACTACGGGTTTAACTTTCTAAAAACTCCTATTTACATAGACAATACTGCTGCTATGTTTATAACTGCTAATCCTGTTCAACATTCTAAAACCAAACACATCGAAATTAGATATCATTTTTTAAGAGATAACTCTGAAAAGGGTTTAATAATTTTGATTAAGGTTCATACCGACAAACAACTGGCAGATCTTTTCACAAAATCTTTTTTGTCAGGGCGGTTTGAATTCTTAATTCAATCCATAGGATTGATCAATCATGATTGATTCTATTTTTCGAAAACAAAACAAAAATCAGAAAAATATAAAAGCTAAAAATATAATAAGTTGATGTTATATTTTGATTCCTTTGTCTTTTACTTTATGTTTTGCATTGTGTGTGCTTGCGTGAAAAAGAAAAATAGAAAAGCCAAAACAAAATATAAACGCAAAAAGAAAAGAAAATATCATATCATAAGAATCTATATTGCAAAACGTGAGAAATGATAGATACACTAGACATTATTTGTTACATCATTTTTTAAATAAAGACTGATGAATGTTAGTTGATGTGCTAGACAGCTCAGACATTTAGACTGAACAAGTAAGTTGATTGTTGACAAACATAAACTTAATGATCTTTGTGTTAAGTTCCATAGTTATACATGTCTAGATATATATCTTTTGATACATTGCTTGTGATGATAGTTGTGCATGATCGGGTAACGATGCAGTGTATTCAGTGTGATGAACCGCATCGTGAGCTTCTTTGTTGTGGTACCCACAGACCTGAAGTCTCACACGAAGTCTCTTTTGAGCTTCAAGGTGCAGCAAAAGATTCCAAAATGGAACAAAAAGAGTCCCAAATGTGGACCAACACCAAACAAAAATTCCAAAAAGGAATTCAGAAGATTCCCAAGGGGAACGTTAGGAAAGAAAAATTCCCAAAGATGGAATTAAAAAAAAGTCCCAAAGTGGACCAAATCCGAATAGAACCCAGATTCCACACTGTGTATGACTGTAAGTGACCAGGTTTTGTGCAATATGCATTCAGGTAGTGTTTGATAAGGAAATATGTTGACATATGTATACATGTGGGTCACATAAGTCATTCTAATCGAACCTTAAATATCATCATGATACTGAAAAAGTAAGTGTGTCAACTCGAGCTAATTGGTATGTTTTCATATCATCACTCAATCAAGCATAAGTCAAATGTCTATTCAAAACTTGCAAAACATGTTCAGATAATGTGTGGTATGATCTCACTGCGATATTTTGATTCATTGCATTGCATATGTCTTTATTTTTAATGTGTGTGCTTTGTGTGTGTAGGCATATGGAATCATTATTGACACATCAACATCCTTGTTAAACTTAAAAATTTCTAGAAATTTCAAGTTTAGGGGGAGAATAAAAGTGAAGAAAAATATCTACAAAAATCCAAAAATAGTTTGTTTTGAATAAGTGTGTTTTTGAATGAACAAGATTATGTGGTATGAAAAAGCAAAAGTATTAGATGTGTTAAAAACAAACCCAAGGTCTTGTAATTTATTTTTAAGAAATTGCTTCGGGATATAGAAAAATTGGTTGTGCAAAAACAATTTGAAAAAGAAAAAGAAAAATGAATTTTAATTGGAATTAATTTTGTTGCAATGTTAATATTGTTTGATAATTAATATGGCAAACATTCTTTTTAAGGATATCTTGTCTAATTAATCTGTCGGAGAATGTTTGCAGGTGCAATAAATGATCGTTGAAAAAGTCAACAGACGAAGAAAATTGAATAAATTGCTTAAGTGTTATAGCCGGGTAAAGATATCAGATACAACTGTGCAGCCGGGTAAAGAACTGTTCAGCCGGGTAAAGTTGTAAGTCTGATACTTGCCGGGTGATTGAAGAAATGGTGAAGATATTATGACCACTGTACAGCCGGGCAATGATCATGTCAAATACAGCCGGGTAAAGGTCATAGATGTCTTGCCGGGTGACAAGTGTATACTATACAGCCGGGTAATGAAGAAGTCTTGTCGCCGTGTAAAGGTATGACACTATGTTGCCGGGTAATGAAGAAGTGTGTATGCAGTGTGAAGAAGGTTGTCAAAGGTTGCCGTGTAAAGAAGAAAGCAAGCCGGATGAAGAAGGAAAGCAACTGTGTTGCCGGGTAATGAAGAAAAGTTGCCGGGTGATGTTTTGATGACAACTAGTCTGCCGGGTGATGAATAAAATCCATCAGGTGTAGTTGTTCCTTAAACCCTTACCCGTCACTACAGTGACTTACCCGTATCTACAGTGCTTGACCCGTCAAGTGATTTTCACATGTTGGTGACTTGTTTTATGTACTTGACCCGTAACTACAGTACATGACCCGTCACTACAGTACTTGACCCGGCAAGGTTATTGGGCCTATTTTGCTTTTGTTGACCCGGCACTTAAAGTTTGACCTAAAATTTTTGACGATACAAATACCGCCTCTTCACAAACACTTATCATTTCACACACATTCACTTTCACCCAAACACTGAACTTCAAATCGCCATTGTTATCATAGTCAATCTGTTGCCCTATAACAAGATTAATAGATTGATTAAGGTAGAGATTATGTGTTTTTGACCTAAATCGACCTGCAAATCAACTGTTAAAAAGAAAAACGATGATGAACAGTGTTTTGAACTTGAATCGACACTTTGATGTTGAGCAATAAAACTTAAATCGAATGTTGTTTTAGGGTTAAAAACTGTCGATTATCATCATTCAATCATTCATTTGCACTAAAACACCTTAAAATCGACTGAATCAAGTGGAATGTTCTTAACTGACAAAAATCGCCATTGATGAACTTTGAAGCTTTTAAAAGTTAAACATCAAAACGATAAAATATATGTTTAAAAGTGTTAAAACTGAACCAAAACATGTTAAACTTTTTCATAATAAATTTATCAAAAACTTTTGCCTAAGTGATTAACTGTTAAAAGTTTAAACATGAAGCATAATCTTTAAAATTCAATATTGTTTGATTAAAATGATGAAAATCAGGTTATTAGAACAATTTAGGATTTAAACTGATTATGTTAATGTTTTGCTTTCTAACTTTTAGTTAAACACTTATTAAAATTTTTTGATATGTTTATGAAGAATCTAACACATGTGTCTTGTTTTTGTGTTTGTTTATGTTTTTAACAGATGGAGAATCTCAAATTTGAACCTAAACATAATTTGGTGGCATGTTTAGATGAATCACTTCCTGAGACAGAGGGATATAGAGATATGATGAAGTTCATTAAGAGGACTAAGTATGTTTATGCTATATGTGCCAAACCGGTCATATATGCAAGGCTGATCAAGAGCTTCTGGAGATCAGCTGAGGTTGTGAGAGATGAGAATGGAGTTGTTATGGTTAGAGGACATATCACTAGGGATTGGGTACTAAATGTTACTGAAGAAGCTATTAGGCAAGCTCTGAGGATAGATGAGGATGAGGTTGGAATGATGGATGCACTAACCATGGAGGAGTGTAAAGCTTGTTTTGTGAACATGGGACATCCACCTGTGTTTCCAAAGTCACAGTTTTACAGAGCTAAGTTGGGAAGGAAGTACAAGTTGCTGTGCTATGTAGTGCAACAATGCATGTCTAGAAGGAGTGCAGGGTTTGACAACTTTCCTTCAGACATTGCATCACCAATTGTGGCAATTGCAGAAAACAAACCTTTCAACATGTCAAGGTGGATAATGAATGGGTTTGTGTTTAACTTGGTGAAGGGCAAGAGGTTCAAATTTCTTATGTATCCAAGGTTTCTGCAACTGATGATAAACATTGCCTATCCCATTATCAGAAGTGAAGGTTATGCTGGAGGCATGTTGTATACTGAGGACATGAACGATCTCTCTTACCGAAAGATGAGTATCGGGAATGTGCCTGATATTGAATTGTTTGACTATATGCGAGATATAGTCAACAATGAAGAAGATATAGAAGGTGTATACTATCATATATCTCATGGTGAGATTGTGAATCCACTGGACCTTGTGGATGAGGTGCCAGACAATCTATTGGATGATGACGAGTACTTTGCTCGTCATCCAGAAGATGAAGAAGATGATGGCAATGATGATGGTGACAATGATGATAATAGTGATGGTGATGATGGTAACAATGATGGTGGTGATGATGCTGAATCTGAATCGAATTCAGAAGAGGCTGAACCAATGGAGACTGAGACAGAGAATGTAGAGACTGTTGAGATTAGTGAGCCTATGGTGATAGAAGAACCTGTTGAGGTTGCTTCTGTGATTGAAGAAGTAGTGGATGATGTTCCAAAGGAGGTATCTGTTAAGTATGTTCGAAAGAAGAGGTCGAAACCAGTAGAAAAGCCTGAAGAGATTGATGTGATTGAGATTGCTCAAACAGTAATGGCCGAAGCTGAATCTATTGCACAGATAGATGAAGTGGATGCTGGCATTACTGATCCTATTATTGATGTTTTACCCACCAATTCACCACAAGCTGCACAAATTGTTGAACAAGGTTTGGAGTCTTCACCAAACGTTGGGTCACAGATTGAGGATGAAAAAGAAAAACGAATTGCTGAATTGGAGGAGATTGTTGAAAAACTTATTAAGGCAAATGACTTGTTGAAAGCATCAAACGAACGGAAAAAGAAGAGATTAGACGAGTATTGGGATATTCACAACCAGAATCTGAAAACTTTCAAAAAGTTGGATGAAGATCATGTGAAGCTGGTTGATGAACATGTGAAGTTAAGGGATGATTATGATAAACTGAAGGAAGAGCATGAGAATTTAAAGTATGATTATACTGAGGTTAAAGCTGAATGCAATACTTTGGAAGCCGAGAAAGAGATGTTAGAAAAGGAGTTGGAGGATATGAAACCGAAGAAGGCTGGCTCATCTTCTCACAAAGATTTTTCTGATGAAGTTATTGTGACTGAAACGAATGTGCCTAAAGTGTATTTGACTAGAGCTAGAGGAACTTCAAATGCTGGTATTTTGGTTGAATCACCAATTATCATTCCCGATGAAGCTGCTGCTGAAACTGTCAAGATGGACAAAGCTGAGGGAAAGAGGAAAATAGATGCTATACCGGAGATATTTGGTGATGAAGAAAGTTCGAAAAGGGCAAAAACTGATGAAACAGTGCAGATTGAGCCGATTCAATCTGTAGCTGTGGCTGAGATTGAGAAAGTTGCTGAGACTGAGAGTGTGTTTGAAGCTGAGACTGAGATTGTATCAGAAGCTGAAACCGAAGTATTTGAAGCATCAGATAGTGAGAAAGATGTTGGCTCTGGAGATACAGTTCAGATTGAGCCGATTCAATCTGAAGCTATGAATGTGACTAAAACAGAAGCTGAAGTGGCTAGTCAGTTTGAGCCGGTTCAAACTGATGAAGCACCTATGATAGAGGCGTTGGATGATTTAGACATAGATTGGACTGAGTCTGAGGATGAAGCTGAGCCAGAACCAGTACAAAATACTGTTGAAGAATTGCCAGATGATTTGGATCAGAGGTTTGCTTATTTAGAGAGAATGAAGTATAACTCTGTATTTTTGAATGGGTTGACAGTGAGTCAGATTAATGAGGAGTATGAAAAGTGTATTTCTGCTCAAGATAAAGCTGAAGCTGATCAGAAAGAGTTCGTGGTTGAGATGGGTGAATGGACTCCGATGCAAGAAAGCTTAAATATCGAAGACTTACCTCCTACTGAGCTTTATCATCAAAACCCAGATGAAATGACTGCTTATGAGATGCGAAGTTGGTTGAGTTCGAGGAACTATCCGTATAAAACTTTGCAAAGGTTGAAATCTGGATCTTTGAGGAAGATAGTGGTCAGTTTCATGAAAACAGAGAAAATGTACAATAGGATGTTTTATTTGGATTATAACAATCCTCAGTACTTTGAGCTGACGAAGAGATTTAAAGTACTTGGTCCAAAAGAGATTCCAGTGATGGCATTACCTGAAAATGCGCACAAAAAGAGGCATGAACTAATGGATATGTTTCCCAGTGAAGTCAAATCTTATAACATTCCAATGGAGGTGCGTGAGACTTGGCATAAGTCAGCAACAGCAGGTGACGTAGTGAGGTCACTGCTGAGTAAAGGACAATCAATTGCTGAGTTATTAGATTCTATGATTGTGCCTGAGAGAAATAAAAAGGTGAAGATAATCGCATGGAAATACGACGAAGTATTTGATGCTTTTATGATAAAGAGAGTGAATGGGTTATGTGACATCTATCATTACTACTCGAGCATCTTCAAATTGGAAGTTCAGGACTTGAAAGAATTACACAAACTAAGATTGATAAATCACACGCATGCTGAGCGTGGTGATAAGTGTGTAATATTGCTTGATGCTGGAATGAGTCGAACTGCTAAGTTTCTTGACTTTAGAGGCCAACAAGAAGATTCTGCATATGTACAAGCAAAGAAACAAAGGAAGAAGAAGAGACTGGTTGTGACTGAAGATATGTACCTTGAAGAATTCTCGGATGAATACTTTGACAAGGTGACAGATCCTGGTTTGAAAGTGATAGATGGTTCGCAATCGACAAAGCCTATACTCAAAGTGTTTTACAATCAGGAAACGTTTGAACTGAAGCTTGTTAGAAATTTGGAGGATTGGGACAAGGATATGATCACACTGTTCAGTACCTTTGAGTTGAAACTGCTGCATCCGTCTTATATTGAATTTTTGCGAAGTTGCAAGATTGAGAAATGCAAAGACAAACTTGCTGAAGCTGACAGGAAGTTATTCGTTGTGATGATAGAAGTAATTGCTGCTGCTTCGGAGAAGATTCGTGTGAGAAAGGCTTTACTAAATTCTAATCTCGTGATGGTTGATATACCAGAGATAGAATATATGCGGATCAGTAGGAAGGGTACTTTGGAGGTGAAAGTTCAAGGCCAAGAGTTGCCATTTGAGTTCTATGCTAATATCGATTTTGCAGGTTTAAATCTGGATTCGCTTAGACGCATGAATGCTCTACCAATTCTGACGAATGAATCCAAGCCTCGACAAGCTAAGATCGCTGAAAAGTTCAAATCCTGTATTGAAGAAGCCTTGAAGGAAAAGGAAGAGTATAAAGGTCGAGAATTGCTGAACGTGAAAGAAGAACCAGAAGATTGGTAAAAAAGATTAAAGAGTGATGCTGATAAAAGAAGAAAAAGATTGAAGTTTTTGAAAATCCAAAGTTAAATCTTAGGGGGAGTACTGTTAGGGTTATTTCCGTGTTAAGATTTACTTTGTATCTTTGTTTATATGTTTGTATAGTTTAGGGTTTATTATGTATTTTCCTTAAACTTGCATTTTGTTTGTTATAAGCATGTAGTGTGCGTGTGTTAGGAGAGAGACGACTTTTACACTGTTAGAGAGAGAATTAACTGTGTGTGATTGTATTTTCTCCTGCACTTTGTACTACGAATTGCTTTGATCATCAATATACAGAGAATTTATGAGTATGAACTGTGTTTGTGATTGAATCGTTTGTTTGTGCGTGTTGTTTAGATCATTTGAGTGATATTATCGATCCAATTGAACCTATCAACCAATAACACGCACATAACATCATCAAACCCTCTCGATTAGCACATAGGCAACCTTTTGGATGACGCATGATTGTGTTAATGGAATTTTCATCACCATTGGCGTCACTCTTCAACGAAACCCACCAGCACAGACTAGCCATGCATAAGAAGAGAGGCACCAACACTGACTAGTAACCAATAACACGCACATAACATCATCAAACTTCCCCCTCATGCCTTGTATTAGGTGGCAACCCTAGAGCCTTGGACATCGAGTACAAGCCACAACTCGTGTGTGCACCCCCTTGCCTTCCAACTCTAGGGTCTACATCCAACAAGGCTACCGGTGGTGTGGGGGGAAGGCACACCACCGGCATTTGTTGTCCTGAAACCTTATTCCTCGTGTGGCGCCACTAGAGCCTTGGACGTCTTGCCTTCGAACTCTAGGGACTAAAGCCAATAATAAGGCCACCGATGATGTATAAAACGCGCGTCAGGGGGCCACCATCGATTGATGTTTCCATCTCAGGACACCCACTACCCCCTATATATACATTTTGCACAAAAAGTAAAGTGACAGGAACAGACATTAAATTTTTTTAAGATGCATAATTTTTGAAGTCATACTCATGGAGTGTGCCACAAGCTTGCCCACACCAAGGCAACAAGGGGCATTTTGGGGGGGGGGGGGGGAGGAGGCCTCATTGTGCATGATATGTGCCACAGCCTTGCCCACAACAAGGCAACAAGGGGCATTTTGGGGGGGAGGAGGCCTCATTGTGCATGATATGTGCCACAGCCTTGCCCACACCAAGGCAACAAAGGGCATTTTGGGGGGGAGGAGGCCTCATTGTGCATGATATGTGCCACAACCTTGCCCACACCAAGGCAACAAGGGGCATTTTGGGGGGGGGAGGAGGCCTCATTGTGCATGATATGTGCCACAGCCTTGCCCACACCAAGGCAACAAGGGGCATTTTGGGTGGGAGGAGGCCTCATTGTGCATGATATGTGCCACAGCCTTGCCCACAACAAGGCAACAAGGGGCATTTTGGGGGGGAGGAGGCCTCATTGTGCATGATATGTGCCACAGCCTTGCCCACACCAAGGCAACAAGGGGCATTTTGGGGGGGGGGGGGGGAGGAGGCCTCATTGTGCATGATATGTGCCACAGCCTTGCCCACACCAAGGCAACAAGGGGCATTTTGGGGGGGGAGGAGGCCTCATTGTGCATGATATGTGCCACAGCCTTGCCCACACCAAGGCAACAAGGGGCATTTTGGGGGGGGGGAGGAGGCCTCATTGTGCATGATATGTGCCACAGCCTTGCCCACACCAAGGCAACAAGGGGCATTTTGGGGGGGAGGAGGCCTCATTGTGCATGATATGTGCCACAGCCTTGCCCACACCAAGGCAACAAGGGGCATTTTGGGGGGGAGGAGGCCTCATTGTGCATGATATGTGCCACAGCCTTGCCCACACCAAGGCAACAATGGGCATTTTGGGGGGGAGGAGGCCTCATTGTGGGCACAACAAGCATGATATGTGCCACAGCATTGCCCACACCAAGGCAACAAGGGGCATTTTGGGGGGGGGGGGGGGGAGGAGGCCTCATTGTGCATGATATGTGCCACAGCCTTGCCCACACCAAGGCAACAAGGGGCATTTTGGGGGGGAGGAGGCCTCATTGTGCATGATATGTGCCACAGCCTTGCCCACACCAAGGCAACAAGGGGCATTTTGGGGGGGAGGAGGCCTCATTGTGCATGATATGTGCCACAGCCTTGCCCACACCAAGGCAACAAGGGGCATTTTAAGGGGGAGGAGGCCTCATTGTGGGCACAACAAGCATGATATGTGCCACAGCCTTGCCCACACCAAGGCAACAAGGGGCATTTTGGGGGGGGAGGAGGCCTCGTTGTGCATGATATGTGCCACAGCCTTGCCCACAACAAGGCAACAAGGGGCATTTGGGGGGGGGGAGGGGCATCGGTGTGGGCATAACTTCGATGATAGCTACTCGTCGGGTCACAATCACGTGTTGATGTTCGAGAATCCAAGCTAGCGCTAGTTTGATAGGCAACATGGTTAGGGGGCGCTTGGATCTATGTAACCTTGTCTCCCTTGGTCGCTCCCCCACACTTGGGCGCGCCTGGGTGTGAAGCCCCATACCCCCCTATATATACATTCTGCACAAAAAGTAGAGTGACAGGAACAAACATTAGTTTTTGTCAAGATGCATAATTTTTGAAAACCCCATCAAACGACGTCGGATTGCCACGAAATTTTACATGGGCCCTCGTGTTGTATAGAAATGAGGATCCGATCATGAAAATATAGTTTTCGGGTCGGGAGGGTCCTCGGGGTGTGCCCGGTGGTCCCGAGACATCCTCGGAGTGAGATTGCTAGAACTTTCTTGTAACTCCACCAAACTTGAGGTGGTCTATCTAGAGCCTATTTATGTTGATTTGGCGCAATGACTTGATGCTCGACGGGTCAAAAAGTTGATCATGCCGTTTTTAAACA
>CM061486.1:76620424-76630424 GCA_030867185.1 Tagetes erecta
GATATGTGCCACAGCCTTGCCCACACCAAGGCAACAAGGGGCATTTTAAGGGGGAGGAGGCCTCATTGTGGGCACAACAAGCATGATATGTGCCACAGCCTTGCCCACACCAAGGCAACAAGGGGCATTTTGGGGGGGGAGGAGGCCTCGTTGTGCATGATATGTGCCACAGCCTTGCCCACAACAAGGCAACAAGGGGCATTTGAGGGGGGGAGGGGCATCGGTGTGGGCATAACTTCGATGATAGCTACTCGTCGGGTCACAATCACGTGTTGATGTTCGAGAATCCAAGCTAGCGCTAGTTTAATAGGCAACATGGTTAGGGGGGCGCTTGGATCTATGTAACCTTGTCTCCCTTGGTCGCTCCCCCACACTTGGGCGCGCCTGGGTGTGAAGCCCCATACCCCCCTATATATACATTCTGCACAAAAAGTAGAGTGACAGGAACAAACATTAGTTTTTGTCAAGATGCATAATTTTTGAAAACCCCATCAAACGACGTCGGATTGCCACAAAATTTTACATGGGCCCTCGTGATGTATAGAAATGAGGATCCGATCATGAAAATATAGTTTTCGGGTCGGGAGGGTCCTCGGGGTGTGCCCGGTGGTCCCGAGACATCCTCGGAGTGAGATTGCTAGAACTTTCTTGTAACTCCACCAAACTTGAGGTGGTCTATCTAGAGCCTATTTATGTTGATTTGGCGCAATGACTTTGTCACACCCCCAAAATCCACTAACGGAGTTTTACCGTTAAATGTGTGACAAACCAGGATCTCAGTCATTAGTTACACCAAACGACACTATATGAATTTAAAACATACGTGTCTCATTAAATGAGAAAATTTATTACAGAGTTAACGTTTAAAAGTTTGCGGAAGCGTAATCGAAATGTAATGCCAAAATATTAAATGGAAACTAAATGCACAGTACACGCGCCCAAAACAAGATACAAAGTTTAAATAGACATTAAACTCAAAACATGGTTTGTAATGCATGAAAATGTTTAAATGAAAAGCCGTGACTCCATGCCATGTCCTAAGTGCGTGGTACCTCATTGACCTGTAAAAGTGAAAGTCTAACAAGTGTCAACACGACGGTTGGTGAGTTCACATAGTAAGTATAAAATCAAATAAGTTCAGTTGCAAGCAGAAATATAAATTAAGTATGTCATTGTAGGTAGCTAGTCTACAGCACATGTCCTTAGAGGCGTAAAGTATCTGACCGAAGCTGACGTATGTACACATTAAGTGCAGTTTGCCTGTTCGTACATCCCAGCAGGATGCACTGTAAGTATGTTAGGTCATTCAACACCCGTTCGACAGGTCCTTCTGTCGTGCTAGCGCGACTAGCCCGGGTGGGGTTTGTCAAACCCAGTAGTACTACTCAAAACTTCCCCGCTATTTCACAAATACTAACGGTCAACTAGGTATCCATGAGGTCTTTCATGAACAAAATAAAAGTTGCTCTAATCCAGACATGCGACATACAAAATTTGTAAATCCGTAAAAGTATTTGTCCGAGTTCAGCCCATGAAAGGGTATCATAGTAAAAGTCCGAGTTCAGCCCATGAAAGGGTATCATAGTAAAAGTCCGAGTTCAACCCATAAAAGGGTATAACAGTAACAGTGCGGTTTAGTGAACTCACCTTATGTTGCACAGCAAAATAGTTAACAGCACACACAGTATGTAATACAGCAACCTAAATAACAATAGGTCGATTAATGTGCGTTCATGTAGGGTCATAGTACCCTATGCATCCAAATGGTCAACAGTTTATGCGAGTGTGGTTAAGTTTGACTTTTTGACCACGTTTGACTTTTTGTTGACTTTTGGTCCAAGTTTGACTTTTAGTTGACCCGAGTTGACCCATGACCCGTTGGTGATTTGTCAAGTGTAAATACGTTACATTTGGTGTATTTGACCATATTATATTCACATACCACATCACCCTTCACGTATTCAACAAATAGAAGTTCCAATTTCACAAAAGTTTCCTTTATAGGAAAGTCGAACTTTTAAAGAATGCGTGCATAATTCAACATCCTAAGCATGTCAACTATTATACTAATACCATAGCACGTTACACAAGTCATCAACACTTACCATTACTTTGTAGTTCCTAATATACAACACATTGGCAAGCATGGTCATTTCTAGGCAATATAGTGTTCACATGTTTTTGTGCAACTAACAAAGTAGCAACTTTCATCATGGCATCCTAGTTATTAGCACACCATTTAGACTTCAACAAAACAATTCCAAGCAACTGTCCTACTAACCAACTAGCACCTACCAATGTCCTTTCATGACCAAGGCATGTTTACTAAGCATCACATGCCTACAAACATTCATATGCAAGTCCCAACCATGTTTATACATTCGAAATTACTAAACATGCTTCCTAGTAAATTTTCATGTCAAAAAGTTTCTACCTTTAGCAAGTGTCCTAAGCCAAGACGAATTCATACGTTCAAGCAATCAAATTTCGTCTAACACATCTTCTAAACACGCTAGTAAGTCCATAACAATCACTAGACGTCCATAACATGCAATTTCACATGATCAAGAATACAAAAGTTACTATTTTTAGTAATTTAACATAACAATCATGCAATTTCACAATTAAGAAATCAATCTTCATCCGAATCATCATCTAATTACAAATACAATCCTATTTTCTCAATTCCAATCATGCAACATCAAGTTTCAATGATTCCATACTAAACCCTAGTTTCATAAACACACTTTTTGTACCAATTTCATCATCTAATCACCAAACTAGCCATTAACACACAAACAATAAACCAATTCCACAACATGATATCGATTTGGCCAATTTGGATGAACTAGGGTTTCATGCCTTACAATTTTCGAAACATATATGAAGTTTTTAGGAATGAAACTTACTCGTAATGTGTTTATAACTTAAACTAGCAAGCAATAACACCACCAAAGATCCAACACAACCGAACATCATCACTTGACGAACCAAGCAGCCGAATTATTCAACTGGCCATAACTTTTTCATCGCTACGAGTTAGAAGGTGTATTTACTATCATTGGAACCGTCTCGTCGAGACGAAGATTTTGATATATAATAGGCCTCGTGACGACGTCGGAGCTGGCCGGAATCTGGCCGGAAAGGTGACGGCTTCAAGGAAAGAAAAACATTTTTTATAAAACTAGGTTTAAGAATTGTTAATTTTTGTTAGATGTTAAGTTGGGTTGGGCCTTGGGCCATCATAGGTCACATGGGTGATCCACGGGCCCCGTTTTGTTTCGGTTTTGCAAACACCATGAAAATCTTTCTCAAATGTTCATTTTTGTTTCGTAAGGGTTACCGAAATCCGCAAACGGTTAAAACCGGTAAATACGCGATTACACGAAAATTCAACAATTAAGCACACATACAGTTAAAATGTATTATTATTGTATTCGCATTCATTTAAGATCACCAACGCCCGGGTATTAACTCGTGTGGTCGTTTCGTGTGAATATTTATATAACGGTTTGCACATTTAATTCATCAAATTAAATGAAAAGTATAATTGCGTTAACGTGACTAACAGAGTTTAACTAACGAAGTTAACCTGAATTTGTCGGGTGTCACATCATCCCCTTGTTGAAAGAATTTTCGTCCCGAAAATTGGATACGGTCGTTAAAATAGGTTTCGAGTTGTCACACAATGTTCCCAAAAACCTTTCAGTCACATAACGTATAAGTTCACTAATTTTATATTTATTTAGTTGTTCGGAATTATTATTTTATTAACTCACCAACATCCGTGTATTAACTCACGTGATCTGGTAATTCCTTGGATTGTCGTTACATGTAACTGTTTGTGTAATATGTAGCACGTTTAACTCAACTCATTAAAGATGGAGTATAATTTCATTAATAGAAGTAACGAGATTTTGTTAACGGGGTTAATCTGAAATTCTCGGGTGTTACATCATCCCCTTGTTGAAAGAATTTTCGTCCCGAAAATTGGATGTTGTCATTTGAAATAATATTAGTATTAGATGTTGTCATTTGAAATAATTAAAGATGCTTGTACATTATTTGATTTTTCACACTACTACGTAACTCTGGTCCATGCTTCTAAATTCTAGCTAACTTCGGCTATAGTGGTCTTATAGTGTTTGGGTATTCTGAATTCTTTGCCTAATATTTTAACTGATTTTTCCGTGAAACGTTGTTGTTCATCGATTGGGACGACGAGTGTTCCATTACGTAAGAGCTTGATTAGGTTGCAGACATCAGAAATGTTGTGTACCATGTTTATCCTTTAACACTGATCCAGTCAATGGTCTAGAAGGCCAATACCCTAGGGTTTCAAATGGTCTAATGTATCATGGTTTTGATGGAATTCCAGAGTTTTTAGATGGGATTTACAAATAGCGATTTCTACACTGTATATTTCGGGGATTTAGGTTAATGAGTTCCACGTTGTTATTAGCTACCCGAGGACGAAGTATTGACAGAAGAGTTCATTTATTGGTATAGATTGTTAGACTCAAATAACTTGTACACAAGTTACACCGTGTGTAGGTACTTGCCTTCACTAAAGAAGCGTTTTCAAAACGCGGTCTCAAGGATGTCATGGACCTTCTAAAAATAGATAAGGAATGAATTTTTGATACTATCTATATGTTCGGACGTACGTGAATTAAGCAAGAATGATCAAGGAACTTAATAAGTATTCATGATTCGTTGTAGTCGATAGAAAAGTTGTTGGATGATGATGTAGGGTAAAATGTTGTTAATGTTTGCTTACTGAAATAGTATAAAAATGAAAGTGTCTATGTTACATGAAGCGTTCCTAATCCTTTGGACTACAATCGATTTTCTCTTTGATGGGATCCGAGTGTTACGGTTAGAAGTGTGCCCGGGGGCATATGATATGTCAAACATTTTCTCACTGAGAAGGTTTTCAAGAATGTTATCTTAGACTTCGCCATACCTTTGTTTCCATAGTTGTTACAATTACAATACCTCAATATCTCGTTCCACTTCCTGCGTATGATCACAGTTTCATACTGGTCATCTCATTACTAAGTTCCTAATTTGTTGTTTAGTGTTTCAACCTAGATAGTTTTATGGCTGCGTTACCGTATTATCAAGCTCTTGTTGTTACGTGATTTCCGTTGTATCTTTAGATTTTAATTCCTACAATATTAGCCGAAAACAGGTGTTTTTATGGGCACTTACTTTAATTGAACTCCAGGGTAATGTTTACAAGGGTGTGAGGGAGTATACGATAAACAAACCATTTTCTCATAGAGGCAGGTTCCATTAGATTCGTAAGCCGACATTAGGTGGGGATTTGATTCACTTTTCGGTTATTCTTTATGGAGATCGTTTTAGTCCAGTTCATTATTTGTGGTTTTAGCTCCCTAACATACTAGGTAAGGGTTCCAGTATCAAATAGTAATATTCTAGTTGTGATTTTTATAACAGGATTCATCACACGGTAGTGTTTAGATTCACCATTTGAGGATATAAAAGACGATGAGGTATAACAGTCCGATTTAAAGTCTAGGGTCCCAAGTTCATTAACGGATTAGAAAGGATCTCGTGTTATATCATTACAAGTGTCGGGTGACTTCAGTATCATCATATCTTATATGGTTTCCACTACTAGGACCTTCACAAGTTAAAATAGCCAGGGTAAAGTTTCTTACATGGCAGCTAAACACTTTTTATTAAGGAGGCTAATTAAGTTTAATATGGAAATTGTTGGATAACAAGGCTCCTTCGAAGGGACGTCAGGCGTTCAAAGTGCCAACGGATAAACAGAGTATCAATATTATGTTTCTTGACGATTACAAAGATGTACCGGGAATGAAACAAAATAGAAAGTGGTTACCCTGGACCGTAATGAGTAAATCTCCCTCAGAACATCAACTGGTAGTGTTGGTTTATTGTTGATGGTGGTAATCATCACCAGAATTCTTAGAGTCGTGAAATGTATTCCAAATCAGAATCTATATGCGTATGTCAGTTATGAAATGTTTGGTTTTTGTTGTTGTTGTGAATAAAGGGTATATGAAAGTTATAATTTATCCGAGTACATAGCAGGTTACCCTATGAAAGTTCCCCAGGTTAATTATCGGCTTGGTTTCAGGTCCACATCCAACGTACCGTTAGTGTTTATATATAGGGTGTACCGCAGCTAACCCACCACACCACCAGCACCTTGAAGGCGTACTTGTCACCCACTAACATTCATGTCTTCTTTACTAAGTCATTCAAAGGGTTGAGGAAAATGAATATATATTAAAGGAAATGGTAACGTTGTAATATACATACTGTAACATCGGTTATCTATTGGAATTTTATGTGATTCTAATGTGAATAATCACAAATCGAGACTTTTACAATGCTTAACTTGGTGCAGTTACGTGAATAATCAAGTAGAGGAGTTTGAATATATATTATGATGGATAAAATGTAGATAAGGTTTTAAAAGTAGATGTTCTTAAGAAAAAAAAAAATAATTAGTCCCAAAACGTGTTTTACAACAGTGGAGATGTAGATTGGGTGTGAGAATTAACATTTACGAGAGTGTTGGATTAAGATGAGCCATCCAACTAGATCGAAGCGTATACATACCACACGTGTGGTTCGTTGGTGCATCGTTAATAGTAGGAATATCATGAGCCATAATTATTTTTGGGTAACATGTTATCAGAAACAACTTGAAGTTCTGTTTATCTTGAAGAATTGTGAAAAGAAATTGAGAATAAGTTATGATTAGGTGACGTACTTCTAGGATGAGTCTGGTATGATACGAGGTATTTACATGGATGTTTAAGCGATATAGACTTATTCACAAGAGTGATTTTGAATGTGCAATATTACACGGTTGGTTTATCGTACCAACAAGAGTTTCGCTATTATATATATATATTATATATATATATATATTTTATAAGTTGTTAGCTTTATTAAACTCCTCCATGGAGCCCTAAAAATTATAGGGTTTGTTTAACATTCATTTGCAGAACCAATGATGTTAAGATATTACCGATTTGTTGGCAAGAGGTCATAGTACGTCGACCATAAATTAAAGCATCTCATTATGTATCACCAGGTTGTGACTTCCGTAGGATAAATGTTTCAACAGGTGGATTCAGATTGGTTATATGTGGAATGAGTCGTATCATTAGGGGACAAATATAGTAGTAGCCAAACATTATCAGGTTTTCAGCAGAGATCTTTGTTCTTATTTGTCTGTCACCAAGGAAAGATTTCAATTATCTTTAATTTAGGTATATAAGGTAAAATGTATGTAGTTTAAAGATAAACTTATCATAAGCCATCAAAGGTTGTATTGTAATTGTATATCATCCGTATATGGATTTTATGGGTTCAGTCAAGCATAGTCTTGATATCGGTGCGTTATTTAGAGATGGATGTTTGTTTCAGATGAATTTGTATTGATTGGTTCATCACCTTTGTGTTTCTTTTTGGGTATCACCCACATGAAAGATTTTGCCAGGATCATCATGTACCTGTAAATTCACCATTACGTTGCGCACCCGTAATCGTCAATTTACCTTACACAATCACCCAAGTTCGTCTCCCACCGGGTACATTAATCTTAAGTTTAGTTATGTTTTTGGATTTACATTCATCTGTGTGGCATTGCTGTTCCATAACAAGTATTGAGCGGTATAAGTGTATGATAAACCTATAAGTAGGAGATAACTACACTAGATGTATAGGACACCAACAGACTATCAGTGTGTTGTATCAATGGGTCGCATGTATCAAGTATGGTGTAAGTTCATACTAAGTGTAAGACTACTAGTCTAGGCACAATCTGGGTGTACGATGTGTATAAGCAGTAGTAATATCAAATCAAGTGAATAACATGTAGTGGATCACACAGTAAGTGACATGTTACAACTAATAATGTCTCATATTAAGTAACATGCCGTAGCACACGAACGTGTCGTATAATAAGTAATTTGTAATAGCACGTAGGAGGTCACATAAGTAATAAGTCATGACCTCACTAGGAATGAGTTTCTGGACAAAAATCCATTACTGTTGTTCATGTACCTCTATACCTTAGGCATCGGTCTCTGCCGGTTGGTTGCCATAATGAGGTAGGTAATTCAAAACTGAATTGTCTAGGCTTCATACGAAACCAGTTTGTTGCCATAGTCATGTAAGTTTCAAGTTATAATGAAATGAAATCGTTTCTCAACTAAGGCCCCTAAAAAAAAATTTGGCCTAAAAAGCGTGATACTTTTGAACAAGGTCCTTGTTAAATATTTCTCATGCAGACTTCAGTGAACATTTCAAAACTAGCAGATACACATCCAGTTCAAGCTTCACTAGAAGTGTCACGTAATACAGGTTGGTTACTTCATGTAATGCTAATGTAACCGTGTGTATGTGTATATAACATGTATATAGGTCACAAATGAATTCACATAAGTGCAACTAATGCAGTGTACAGTTATAGTCTAGAATGCAATGCAATGCAAACCTAGTTCGCTATAACCAATGCTCTGATACCAATCTGTCACACCCCCAAAATCCACTAACGGAGTTTTACCGTTAAATGTGTGACAAACCAGGATCTCAGTCATTAGTTACACCAAACGACACTATATGAATTTAAAACATACGTGTCTCATTAAATGAGAAAATTTATTACAGAGTTAACGTTTAAAAGTTTGCGGAAGCGTAATCGAAATGTAATGCCAAAATATTAAATGGAAACTAAATGCACAGTACACGCGCCCAAAACAAGATACAAAGTTTAAATAGACATTAAACTCAAAACATGGTTTGTAATGCATGAAAATGTTTAAATGAAAAGCCGTGACTCCATGCCATGTCCTAAGTGCGTGGTACCTCATTGACCTGTAAAAGTGAAAGTCTAACAAGTGTCAACACGACGGTTGGTGAGTTCACATAGTAAGTATAAAATCAAATAAGTTCAGTTGCAAGCAGAAATATAAATTAAGTATGTCATTGTAGGTAGCTAGTCTACAGCACATGTCCTTAGAGGCGTAAAGTATCTGACCGAAGCTGACGTATGTACACATTAAGTGCAGTTTGCCTGTTCGTACATCCCAGCAGGATGCACTGTAAGTATGTTAGGTCATTCAACACCCGTTCGACAGGTCCTTCTGTCGTGCTAGCGCGACTAGCCCGGGTGGGGTTTGTCAAACCCAGTAGTACTACTCAAAACTTCCCCGCTATTTCACAAATACTAACGGTCAACTAGGTATCCATGAGGTCTTTCATGAACAAAATAAAAGTTGCTCTAATCCAGACATGCGACATACAAAATTTGTAAATCCGTAAAAGTATTTGTCCGAGTTCAGCCCATGAAAGGGTATCATAGTAAAAGTCCGAGTTCAACCCATAAAAGGGTATAACAGTAACAGTGCGGTTTAGTGAACTCACCTTATGTTGCACAGCAAAATAGTTAACAGCACACACAGTATGTAATACAGCAACCTAAATAACAATAGGTCGATTAATGTGCGTTCATGTAGGGTCATAGTACCCTATGCATCCAAATGGTCAACAGTTTATGCGAGTGTGGTTAAGTTTGACTTTTTGACCATGTTTGACTTTTTGTTGACTTTTGGTCCAAGTTTGACTTTTAGTTGACCCGAGTTGACCCATGACCCGTTGGTGATTTGTCAAGTGTAAATACGTTACATTTGGTGTATTTGACCATATTATATTCACATACCACATCACCCTTCACGTATTCAACAAATAGAAGTTCCAATTTCACAAAAGTTTCCTTTATAGGAAAGTCGAACTTTTAAAGAATGCGTGCATAATTCAACATCCTAAGCATGTCAACTATTATACTAATACCATAGCACGTTACACAAGTCATCAACACTTACCATTACTTTGTAGTTCCTAATATACAACACATTGGCAAGCATGGTCATTTCTAGGCAATATAGTGTTCACATGTTTTTGTGCAACTAACAAAGTAGCAACTTTCATC
>CM061486.1:76650424-76652924 GCA_030867185.1 Tagetes erecta
TGAAGTCATACTCATGGAGTGTGCCACAGCTTTGCCCACACCAAGGCAACAAGGGGCATTTTGGGGGGGGGGGGAGGAGGCCTCATTGTGCATGATAAGTGCCACAACCTTGCCCACACCAAGGCAACAAGGGGCATTTTGGGGGGGGGATGAGGCCTCATTGTGCATGATATGTGCCACAGCCTTGCCCACACCAAGGCAACAAGGGGCATTTTGGGGGGAGGAGGCGTCATTGTGGGCACAACAAGCATGATATGTGCCACAGCCTTGCCCACAACAAGGCAACTAGGGGCATTTTGGGGGGGAGGAGGCCTCATTGTGCATGATATGTGCCACAGCCTTGCCCACAACAAGGCAACAAGGGGCATTTTGGGGGGGAGGAGGCCTCATTGTGCATGATATGTGCCACAGCCTTGCCCACACCAAGGCGACAAGGGGCATTTTGGGGGGAAGGAGGCCTCATTGTGCATGATATGTGCCATAGCCTTGCCCACAACAAGGCAACAAGGGGCATTTTGGGGGGAAGGAGGCCTCATTGTGCATGATATGTGCCACAACCTTGCCCACACCAAGGCAACAAGGGGCATTTTGGGGGGGATGAGGCCTCATTGTGCATGATATGTGCCACAGCCTTGCCCACACCAAGGCAACAAGGGGCATTTTGGGGGGAGGAGGCGTCATTGTGGGCACAACAAGCATGATATGTGCCACAGCCTTGCCCACAACAAGGCAACTAGGGGCATTTTGGGGGGGAGGAGGCCTCATTGTGCATGATATGTGCCACAGCCTTGCCCACAACAAGGCAACAAGGGGCATTTTGGGGGGGAGGAGGCCTCATTGTGCATGATATGTGCCACAGCCTTGCCCACACCAAGGCGACAAGGGGCATTTTGGGGGGAAGGAGGCCTCATTGTGCATGATATGTGCCATAGCCTTGCCCACAACAAGGCAACAAGGGGCATTTTGGGGGGAAGGAGGCCTCATTGTGCATGATATGTGCCACAACCTTGCCCACACCAAGGCAACAAGGGGCATTTTGGGGGGGATGAGGCCTCATTGTGCATGATATGTGCCACAGCCTTGCCCACACCAAGGCAACAAGGGGCATTTTGGGGGGAGGAGGCGTCATTGTGGGCACAACAAGCATGATATGTGCCACAGCCTTGCCCACAACAAGGCAACTAGGGGCATTTTGGGGGGGAGGAGGCCTCATTGTGCATGATATGTGCCACAGCCTTGCCCACAACAAGGCAACAAGGGGCATTTTGGGGGGGAGGAGGCCTCATTGTGCATGATATGTGCCACAGCCTTGCCCACACCAAGGCGACAAGGGGCATTTTGGGGGGAAGGAGGCCTCATTGTGCATGATATGTGCCATAGCCTTGCCCACAACAAGGCAACAAGGGGCATTTTGGGGGGGAGGAGGCCTCATTGTGCATGATATGTGCCACAGCCTTGCCCACACCAAGGCAACAAGGGGCATTTGGGGGGGGGAGGCCTCATTGTGCATGATATGTGCCACAGCCTTGCCCACACCAAGGCAACAAGGGGCATTTTGAGGGGGAGGAGGCCTCATTGTGGGCACAACAAGCATGATATGTGCCACAGCCTTGCCCACACCAAGGCAACAATGGGCATTTTGGGGGGGGGAGGAGGCCTCATTGTGCATGATATGTGCCACATCCTTGCCCACACCAAGGCAACAAGGGGCATTTTGAGGGGGAGGAGGCCTCATTGTGGGCACAACAAGCATGATATGTGCCACAGCCTTGCCCACACCAAGGCAACAAGGGGCATTTTGGGGGGGGAGGAGGCATCGTTGTGCATGATATGTGCCACAGCCTTGCCCACAACAAGGCAACAAGGGGCATTTGGGGGAGGGGGAAGGGGCATCGGTGTGGGCATAACTTCGATGATAGCTACTCGCCGGGTCACAATCACGTGTTGATGTTCGAGAATCCAAGCTAGCGCTAGTTTGATAGGCAACATGGTTAGGGGGCGCTTGGATCTATGTAACCTTGTCTCCCTTGGTCGCTCCCCCACACATGGGCGCGCCTGGGTGTGAAGCCCCATACCCCCCTATATATACATTCTGCACAAAAAGTAGAGTGACAGGAACAAACATTAGTTTTTGTCAAGATGCATAATTTTTGAAAACCCCATCAAACGACGTCGGATTGCCACGAAATTTTACATGGGCCCTCATGATGTATAGAAATGAGGATCCGATCATGAAAATATAGTTTTCGGGTCGGGAGGGTCCTAGGGGTGTGCCCGGTGGTCCCGAGACATCCTCGGAGTGAGATTGCTAGAACTTTCTTGTAACTCCACCAAACTTGAGGTGGTCTATCTAGAGCCTATTTATGTTGATTAGGCGCAATGACTTGATGCTCGACGGGTCAAAAAGTTGATCATACCGTTTTTAAACAGATTGCCCCGTTGCGACATGCGTGTGTTATTCGGATACCCACAAAACTTTACATAGTCGTTTGCGTACTCT
>CM061486.1:76660424-76662924 GCA_030867185.1 Tagetes erecta
CAACTAGGAAACCTTTTGGATGACGCATGATTGGGGTAATGGAATTTTCATCAGCTTTAGCATCACTCTTCAACATAACCCACCAGCACAGACTAGCCATGCATATAAAGAGAGGCACCAACACTGACTAGTAACAAATATCACGCACATAACATCATCAAACCCTCACAATTAGCAACAAGGCAACTTTTTGGATGACGCATGATTGTGTTAATGGAATTTTCATCAGCATTAGCATCACTCTTCAACGAAACCCACCAGCATAGACTAGCCATGCATAAGAAGAGAGGCACCAACACTAACTAGTAACCAATATCACGCACATAACATCATCAAACCCTCTCGATTAGCAACTAGGAAACCTTTTGGATGACGCATGATTGGGGTAATGGAATTTTCATCAGCTTTAGCATCACTCTTCAACATAACCCACCAGCACAGACTAGCCATGCATATAAAGAGAGGCACCAACACTGACTAGTAACAAATATCACGCACATAACATCATCAAACCCTCACAATTAGCAACAAGGCAACTTTTTGGATGACGCATGATTGTGTTAATGGAATTTTCATCAGCATTAGCATCACTCTTCAACGAAACCCACCAGCATAGACTAGCCATGCATAAGAAGAGAGGCACCAACACTAACTAGTAACCAATATCACGCACATAACATCATCAAACCCTCTCGATTAGCAACTAGGCAACCTTTTGGATGACGCATGATTGGGGTAATGGAATTTTCATCAGCTTTAGCATCACTCTTCAACGAAACCCACCAGCACAGACTAGCCATGCATAAAAAGAGAGGCACCAACACTGACTAGTAACCAATATCACACACATAACATCATCAAACCCTCTCAATTAGCAACTAGGCAACATTTTGGATGGCGCATGATTGTGTTAATTGAATTTTCATCACCATTGGCGTCACTCTTCAACGAAACCCACCAGCACAGACTAGCCATGCATAAGAAGAGAGGCACCAACACTGACTAGTAACCAATATCACGCACATAACATCATCAAACCCTCTCGATTAGCAACAAGGCAACATGTTGATGACGCATGATTGTGTTAATGGAATTTTCATCACCATTGGCGTCACTCTTCAACGAAACCCACCAGCACAGACTAGCCATGCATAAAAAGAGAGGCACCAACACTGACTAGTAACCAATATCACGCACATAACATCATCAAACCCTCTCAATTAGCACATAGGCAACCTTTTGGATGACGCATGATTGTCTTAATGGAATTTTTATCACCATTGGCGTCACTCTTCAACGAAACCCACCAGCACAGACTAGCCATGCATAAGAAGAGAGGCACCAACACTGACTAGTAACCAATAACACGCACATAACATCATCAAACTCCCCCCTCATGCCTTGTATTGGGTGGCAACCCTAGAGCCTTGGACATCGAGTACAAGCCACAACTCGTGTGTGCACCCCCTTGCCTTCCAACTCTAGGGTCTACATCCAACAAGGCTACCGGTGGTGTGGGGGGAAGGCACACCACCGGCGAACCCACCATTACTGTCCTGAAACCTTATCCCTCGTGTGGCGCCACTAGAGCCTTGGACGTCTTGCCTTCGAACTCTAGGGACTAAAGCCAATAATAAGGCCACCGATGATGTATGAACAACGCGCGAGGGGGCCACCATCGGTTGATGTTTCCATCTCAGGACACCCACTACCCCCTATATATACATTCTGCACAAAAAGTAAAGTGACAGGAACAGACATTAAATTTTTTTAAGATGCATAATTTTTGAAGTCATACTCATGGAGTGTGCCACAGCTTTGCCCACACCAAGGCAACAAGGGGCATTTTGGGGGGAGGGGGGGGGAGGAGGCCTCATTGTGCATGATATGTGCCACAGCCTTGCCCACACCAAGGCAACAAGGAGCATTTTGGGGGGGGGGGATGAGGCCTCATTGTGCATGATATGTGCCACATCCTTGCCCACACCAAGGCAACAAGGGGCATTTGGGGAGGAGGCGTCATTGTGGGCACAACAAGCATGATATGTGCCACAGCCTTGCCCACACCAAGGCAACAAGGGGCATTTTGAGGGGGAGGAGGCCTCATTGTGGGCACAACAAGCATGATATGTGCCACAGCCTTGCCCACACCAAGGCAACAAGGGGCATTATGGGGGGGGGGAGGAGGCCTCATTGTGCATGATATGTGCCACAGCCTTGCCCACACCAAGGCAACAAGGGGCATTTTGAGGGGGAGGAGGCCTCATTGTGGGCACAACAAGCATGATATGTGCCACAGCCTTGCCAACACCAAGGCAACAAGGGGCATTTTGGGGGGGAGGAGGCATCATGGTGCATGATATGTGCCACAGCCTTGCCCACAACAAGGCAACAAGGGGCATTTGGGGGGGGGAGGGGCATCGGTGTGGGCATAACTTCGATGATAGCTACTCGTCGGGTCACAATCACGTGTTGATGTTCGAGAATCCAAGCTAGCGCT
>CM061486.1:76692924-76695424 GCA_030867185.1 Tagetes erecta
TGGAATTTTCATCAGCATTAGCACCACTCTTCAACGAAACCCACAAGCACAGACTAGCCATGCATAAGAAGATAGACACCAACACTAACTAGAAACCAATATCACGCACATAACATCATCAAACCCTCTCGATTAGCAACTAGGCAACCTTTTAGATGACGCATGATTGGGGTAATGGAATTTTCATCAGCTTTAGCATCACTCTTCAACGAAACCCACCAGCACAGGCTAGCCATGCATAAAAAGAGAGGCACCAACACTGACTAGTAACCAATATCACGCACATAACATCATCAAACCATCTCAATTAGCAACTAGGCAACTTTTTGGATGACGCATGATTGTGTTAATGGAGTTTTCATCACCATTGGCGTCACTCTTCAACGAAACCCACCAGCACAGACTAGCCATGCATAAGAAGAGAGGCACCAACACTGACTAGTAACCAATAACACGCACATAACATCATCAAACCCTCTCGATTAGCAACAAGGCAACTTTTTGGATGGCGCATGATTGTGTTAATGGAATTTTCATCACCATTGGCGTCACTCTTCAACAAAACCCACCAGCACAGACTAGCCATGCATAAGAAGAGAGGCACCAACACTAACTAGTAACCAATAACACGCACATAACATCATCAAACCCTCTCGATTAGCACATAGGAAACCTTTTGGATGACGCATGATTATGTTAATGGAATTTTCATCACCATTGGCGTCACTCTTCAACGAAACCCACCAGCACAGACTAGCCATGCATAAGAAGAGAGGCACCAACACTGACTAGTAACCAATAACATGCACATAGCATCATCAAACTCCCCCCTCATGCCTTGTATTGGGTGGCAACCCAAGAGCCTTGGACATCGAGTACAAGTCACAACTCGTGTGTGCACCCCCTTGCCTTCCAACTCTAGGGTCTACATCCAACAAGGCTACCGGTGGTATGGGGGGAAGGCACACCACCGGCATATTGATGTCCTGAAACCTTATCCCTCATGTGGCGCCACTAGAGCCTTGGACATCTTGCCTTCGAACTCTAGGGACTAAAGCCAATAAAAAGGCCACCGATGATGTTTGAAAACGCGCGTCAGGGGGCCACCATCGATTGATGTTTCCATCTCAGGACACCCACTACCCCCTATATATACATTCTGCACAAAAAGTAAAGTGACAGGAACAGACATTAAATTTTTTTAAGATGCATAATTTTTGAAGTCATACTCATGGAGTGTGCCACAGCCTTGCCCACAGCAAGGCAACAAGGGGCATTTTGGGGGGGGGGGGAGGAGGCCTCATTGTGCATGATATGTGCCACAGCCTTGCCCACACCAAGGCAACAAGGGGCATTTTGGGGGGGGATGAGGCCTCATTGTGCATGATATGTGCCACAGCCTTGCCCACACCAAGGCAACAAGGGGCATTTTGGGGGGGGATGAGGCCTCATTGTGCATGATATGTGCCACAGCCTTGCCCACACCAAGGCAACAAGGGGCATTTTGGGGGGGAGAGGAGGCCTCATTGTGGGCACAACAAGCATGATATGTGCCATAGCCTTGCCCACAACAAGGCAACTAGGGGCATTTTGGGGGGGGGAGGAGGCCTCATTGTGCATGATATGTGCCACAGCCTTGCCCACAACAAGGCAACAAGGGGCATTTTGGGGGGGAGGAGGCCTCATTGTGCATGATATGTGCCACAGCCTTGCCCACACCAAGGCAACAAAGGGCATTTTGGGGGGGAGGAGGCCTCATTGTGCATGATATGTGCCACAACCTTGCCCACACCAAGGCAACAAGGGGCATTTTGGGGGGGGGGGGGAGGAGGCCTCATTGTGCATGATATGTGCCACAGCCTTGCCCACACCAAGGCAACAAGGGGCATTTTGGGGGGGATGAGGCCTCATTATGCATGATATGTGCCACAGCCTTGCCCACAACAAGGCAACAAGGGGCATTTTGGGGGGGGAGGAGGCCTCATTGTGCATGATATGTGCCACAGCCTTGCCCACACCAAGGCAACAAGGGGGCATTTTGGGGGGGGGGGGGGGAGGAGGCCTCATTGTGCATGATATGTGCCACAGCCTTGCCCACACCAAGGCAACAAGGGGCATTTTGGGGGGGGGGGGGGAGGAGGCCTCATTGTGCATGATATGTGCCACAGCCTTGCCCACACCAAGGCAACAAGGGGCATTTTGGGGGGGAGGAGGCCTCATTGTGGGCACAACAAGCATGATATGTGCCACAGCATTGCCCACACCAAGGCAACAAGGGGCATTTTAGGGGGGGAGGAGGCCTCATTGTGCATGATATGTGCCACAGCCTTGCCCACACCAAGGCAACAAGGGGCATTTTGGGGGGGAGGAGGCCTCATTGTGCATGATATGTGCCACAACCTTGCCCACACCAAGGCAACAAGGGGCATTTTGGGGGGGAGGAGGCCTCATTGTGCATGATATGTGCCACAGCCTTGCCCACACCAAGGCAACAAGGGGC
>CM061486.1:76715424-76717924 GCA_030867185.1 Tagetes erecta
TTTTGGATGACGCATGATTGTGTTAATGGAATTTTCATCAGCATTAGCATCACTCTTCAACGAAACCCACCAGCATAGACTAGCCATGCATAAGAAGAGAGGCACCAACACTAACTAGTAACCAATATCACGCACATAACATCATCAAACCCTCTCGATTAGCAACTAGGCAACCTTTTGGATGACGCATGATTGGGGTAATGGAATTTTCATCAGCTTTAGCATCACTCTTCAACGAAACCCACCAGCACAGACTAGCCATGCATAAAAAGAGAGGCACCAACACTGACTAGTAACCAATATCACACACATAACATCATCAAACCCTCTCAATTAGCAACTAGGCAACATTTTGGATGGCGCATGATTGTGTTAATTGAATTTTCATCACCATTGGCGTCACTCTTCAACGAAACCCACCAGCACAGACTAGCCATGCATAAGAAGAGAGGCACCAACACTGACTAGTAACCAATATCACGCACATAACATCATCAAACCCTCTCGATTAGCAACAAGGCAACATGTTGATGACGCATGATTGTGTTAATGGAATTTTCATCACCATTGGCGTCACTCTTCAACGAAACCCACCAGCACAGACTAGCCATGCATAAAAAGAGAGGCACCAACACTGACTAGTAACCAATATCACGCACATAACATCATCAAACCCTCTCAATTAGCACATAGGCAACCTTTTGGATGACGCATGATTGTCTTAATGGAATTTTTATCACCATTGGCGTCACTCTTCAACGAAACCCACCAGCACAGACTAGCCATGCATAAGAAGAGAGGCACCAACACTGACTAGTAACCAATAACACGCACATAACATCATCAAACTCCCCCCTCATGCCTTGTATTGGGTGGCAACCCTAGAGCCTTGGACATCGAGTACAAGCCACAACTCGTGTGTGCACCCCCTTGCCTTCCAACTCTAGGGTCTACATCCAACAAGGCTACCGGTGGTGTGGGGGGAAGGCACACCACCGGCGAACCCACCATTACTGTCCTGAAACCTTATCCCTCGTGTGGCGCCACTAGAGCCTTGGACGTCTTGCCTTCGAACTCTAGGGACTAAAGCCAATAATAAGGCCACCGATGATGTATGAACAACGCGCGAGGGGGCCACCATCGGTTGATGTTTCCATCTCAGGACACCCACTACCCCCTATATATACATTCTGCACAAAAAGTAAAGTGACAGGAACAGACATTAAATTTTTTTAAGATGCATAATTTTTGAAGTCATACTCATGGAGTGTGCCACAGCTTTGCCCACACCAAGGCAACAAGGGGCATTTTGGGGGGAGGGGGGGGGAGGAGGCCTCATTGTGCATGATATGTGCCACAGCCTTGCCCACACCAAGGCAACAAGGAGCATTTTGGGGGGGGGATGAGGCCTCATTGTGCATGATATGTGCCACATCCTTGCCCACACCAAGGCAACAAGGGGCATTTGGGGAGGAGGCGTCATTGTGGGCACAACAAGCATGATATGTGCCACAGCCTTGCCCACACCAAGGCAACAAGGGGCATTTTGAGGGGGAGGAGGCCTCATTGTGGGCACAACAAGCATGATATGTGCCACAGCCTTGCCCACACCAAGGCAACAAGGGGCATTATGGGGGGGGGAGGAGGCCTCATTGTGCATGATATGTGCCACAGCCTTGCCCACACCAAGGCAACAAGGGGCATTTTGAGGGGGAGGAGGCCTCATTGTGGGCACAACAAGCATGATATGTGCCACAGCCTTGCCAACACCAAGGCAACAAGGGGCATTTTGGGGGGGAGGAGGCATCATGGTGCATGATATGTGCCACAGCCTTGCCCACAACAAGGCAACAAGGGGCATTTGGGGGGGGGAGGGGCATCGGTGTGGGCATAACTTCGATGATAGCTACTCGTCGGGTCACAATCACGTGTTGATGTTCGAGAATCCAAGCTAGCGCTAGTTTGATAGGCAACATGGTTAGGGTGGCGCTTGGATCTATGTAACCTTGTCTCCCTTGGTCGCTCCCCCACACATGGGCGCGCCTGGGTGTGAAGCCCCATACCCCCCTATATATACATTCTGCACAAAAAGTAGAGTGACATGAACAAACATTAGTTTTTGTCAAGATGCATAATTTTTGAAAACCCCATCAAACGACGTCGGATTGCCACGAAATTTTACATGGGCCCTCGTGATGTATAGAAATGAGGATCCGATCATGAAAATATAGTTTTCGGGTCGGGAGGGTCCTAGGGGTGTGCCCGGTGGTCCCGAGACATCCTCGGAGTGAGATTGCTAGAACTTTCTTGTAACTCCACCAAACTTGAGGTGGTCTATCTAGAGCCTATTTATGTTGATTTGGCGCAATGACTTGATGCTCGACGGGTCAAAAAGTTGATCATACCGTTTTTAAACACGATGCCCCGTTGCGACATGCGTGTGTTATTCGGATACCCACAAAACTTTACATAGTCGTTTGCGTACTCTTTGGGCTTCCTT
>CM061486.1:76725424-76727924 GCA_030867185.1 Tagetes erecta
TAGCCATGCATAAGAAGAGAGGCACCAACACTAACTAGTAACCAATATCACGCACATAACATCATCAAACCCTCTCGATTAGCAACTAGGAAACCTTTTGGATGACGCATGATTGGGGTAATGGAATTTTCATCAGCTTTAGCATCACTCTTCAACATAACCCACCAGCACAGACTAGCCATGCATAAAAAGAGAGGCACCAACACTGACTAGTAACAAATATCACGCATATAACATCATCAAACCCTCACAATTAGCAACAAGGCAACTTTTTGGATGACGCATGATTGTGTTAATGGAATTTTCATCAGCATTAGCATCACTCTTCAACGAAACCCACCAGCATAGACTAGCCATGCATAAGAAGAGAGGCACCAACACTAACTAGTAACCAATATCACGCACATAACATCATCAAACCCTCTCGATTAGCAACTAGGCAACCTTTTGGATGACGCATGATTGGGGTAATGGAATTTTCATCAGCTTTAGCATCACTCTTCAACGAAACCCACCAGCACAGACTAGCCATGCATAAAAAGAGAGGCACCAACATTGACTAGTAACCAATATCACACACATAACATCATCAAACCCTCTCAATTAGCAACTAGGCAACATTTTGGATGGCACATGATTGTGTTAATTGAATTTTCATCACCATTGGCGTCACTCTTCAACGAAACCCACCAGCACAGACTAGCCATGCATAAGAAGAGAGGCACCAACACTGACTAGTAACCAATAACACGCACATAACATCATCAAACTCCCCCTTCATGCCTTGTATTGGGTGGCAACCCTAGAGCCTTGGACATCGAGTACAAGCCACAACTCGTGTGTGCACCCCCTTGCCTTCCAACACTAGGGTCTACATCCAACAAGGCTACCGGTGGTGTGGGGGAAGGCACACCACCGGCGAACCCACCATTACTGTCCTGAAACCTTATCCCTCGTGTGGCGCCACTAGAGCCTTGGACGTCTTGCCTTCGAACTCTAGGGACTAAAGCCAATAATAAGGCCACCGATGATGTATGAACAACGCGCGTCAGGGGGCCACCATCGGTTGATGTTTCCATCTCAGGACACCCACTACCCCCTATATATACATTCTGCACAAAAAGTAAAGTGACAGGAACAAACATTAAATTTTTTTAAGATGCATAATTTTTGAAGTCATATTCATGGAGTGTGCCACAGCTTTGCCCACACCAAGGCAACAAGGGGCATTTTGGGGGGGGGGGAGGAGGCCTCATTGTGCATGATATGTGCCACAGCCTTGCCCACACCAAGGCAACAAGGGGCATTTTGGGGGGGATGAGGCCTCATTGTGCATGATATGTGCCACAGCCTTGCCCACACCATGACAACAAGGGGCATTTTGGGGGGAGGAGGCGTCATTGTGGGCACAACAAGCATGATATGTGCCACAGCTTTGCCCACACCAAGGCAACAAGGGGCATTTGGGGGGGGGGAGGCCTCATTGTGCATGATATGTGCCACAGCCTTGCCCACACCAAGGCAACAAGGGGCATTTTGGGGGGGGGGGATGAGGCCTCATTGTGCATGATATGTGCCACAGCCTTGCCCACACCAAGGCAACAAGGGGCATTTTGGGGGGAGGAGGCGTCATTGTGGGCACAACAAGCATGATATGTGCCACAGCCTTTCCCACAACAAGGCAACTAGGGGCATTTTGGGGGGTAGGAGGCCTCATTGTGCATGATATGTGCCACAGCCTTGCCCACAACAAGGCAACAAGGGGCATTTTGGGGGGGGAGGAGGCCTCATTGTGCATGATATGAGCCACAGCCTTGCCCACACCAAGGCAACAAGGGGCATTTTGGGGGGAAGGAGGCCTCATTGTGCATGATATGTGCCACAGCCTTGCCCACAACAAGGCAACAAGGGGCATTTTGGGGGGGAGGAGGCCTCATTGTGCATGATATGTGCCACAGCCTTGCCCACACCAAGGCAACAAGGGACATTTGGGGGGGGGGAGGAGGCCTCATTGTGCATGATATGTGCCACAGCCTTGCCCACACCAAGGCAACAAGGGGCATTTTGGGGGGGAGGAGGCCTCATTGTGGGCACAACAAGCATGATATGTGCCACAGCCTTGCCCACACCAAGGCAACAAGGGGCATTTTGTGGGGGAGGAGGCCTCATTATGCATGATATGTGCCACAGCCTTGCCCACACCAAGGCAACAAAGGGCATTTTGAGGGGGAGGAGGCCTCATTGTGGGCACAACAAGCATGATATGTGCCACAACCTTGCCCACACCAAGGCAACAAGGGGCATTTTGGGGGGGGGGGGAGGAGGCCTCATTGTGCATGATATGTGCCACAGCCTTGCCCACACCAAGGCAACAAGGGGCATTTTGAGGGGGAGGAGGCCTCATTGTGGGCACAACAAGCATGATATGTGCCACAGCCTTGCCCACACCAAGGCAACAAGGGGCATTTTGGGGGGGAGGAGGCATCGTTGTGCATGATAT
>CM061486.1:76742924-76745424 GCA_030867185.1 Tagetes erecta
GCACCAACACTAACTAGTAACCAATAACACGCACATAACATCATCAAACTCCCCCTCATGCCTTGTATTGGGTGGCAACCCTAGAGCCTTGGACATCAAGTACAAGCCACAACTCGTGTGTGCACCCCCTTGCCTTCCAACTCTAGGGTCTACATCCAACAACAAGGCTACCGGTGGTGTGGGGGGAAGGCACACCACCGGCATATCATCAAACCCTCTCATTTAGCACGTTGGCAACCGTTTGGATGACGCATGATTGTGTTAATGGAATTTTCATCACCATTGGCGTCACTCTTCAACGAAACCCACCAGCACAGACTAGCCATGCATAAGAAGAGAGGCACCAACACTGACTAGTAACCAATAACACGCACATAATATCATCAAACTCCCCCCTCATGCCTTGTATTGGGTGGCAACCCTAGAGCCTTGGACATCGAGTACAAGCCACAACTCGTGTGTGCAACCCCTTGCCTTCTAACTCTAGGGTCTACATCCAACAACAAGGCTACCGGTGGTGTGGGGGGAAGGCACACCATCGGCATATCATCGAACACACCATTACTGCCCTGAAACCTTATCCCTCGTGTGGCGCCACTAGAGCCTTGGACGTCTTGCCTTCGAACTCTAGGGACTAAAGCCAATAATAAGGCCACCGATGATGTATGAACAACGCGCGTCAGGGGGCCACCATCGGTTGATGTTTCCATCTCAGGACACCCACTACCCCCTATATATACATTCTGCACAAAAAGTAAAGTGACAGGAACAGACATTAAATTTTTTTATGATGCATAATTTTTGAAGTCATACTCATGGAGTGTGCCACAGCCTTGCCCACACCAAGGCAACAAGGGGCATTTTAGGGGGGGGGGGGAGGAGGCCTCATTGTGCATGATATGTGCCACAGCCTTGCCCACACCAAGGCAACAAGGGGCATTTTGGGGGGGATGAGGCCTCATTGTGCATGATATGTGTCACAGCCTTGCCCACACCAAGGCAACAAGGGGCATTTTGGGGGGGGGGGGGGGAGGAGGCCTCATTGTGGGCACAACAAGCATGATATGTGCCACAGCCTTGCCCACAACAAGACAACAAGGGGTATTTTGGGGGGGAGGAGGCCTCATTGTGCATGATATGTGCCACAGCCTTGCCCACAACAAGGCAACAAGGGGCATTTTGGGGGGGAGGAGGCCTCATTGTGCATGATATGTGCCACAGCCTTGCCCACAACAAGGCAACAAGGGGCATTTTGGGGGGGAGGAGGCCTCATTGTGCATGATATGTGCCACAGCCTTGCCCACACCAAGGCAGCAAAGGGCATTTTGGGGGGGAGGAGGCCTCATTGTGCATGATATGTGCCACAGCCTTGCCCACACCAAGGCAACAAAGGGCATTTTGGGGGGGAGGAGGCCTCATTGTACATGATATGTGCCACAGCCTTGCCCACACCAAGGCAACAAAGGGCATTTTGGGGGGGAGGAGGCCTCCTTGTGCATGATATGTGCCACAGCCTTGCCCACACCAAGGCAACAAAGGGCATTTTGGGGGGGAGGAGGCCTCATTGTGCATGATATGTGCCACAGCCTTGCCCACAACAAGGCAACAAGGGGCATTTTGGGGGGGACGAGGCCTCATTGTGCATGATATGTGCCACAGCCTTGCCCACACCAAGGCAACAAGGGGCATTTTGGGGGGGGGGGGAGGATGCCTCATTGTGCATGATATGTGCCACAGCCTTGCCCACACCAAGGCAACAAGGGGCATTTTGGGGGGGGGGGGGGGAGGAGGCATCATTGTGCATGATATGTGCCACAGCCTTGCCCACAACAAGGCAACAAGGGGCATTTGGGGGGGAGGGGCATCGGTGTGGGCATAACTTCGATGATAGCTACTCGTCGGGTCACAATCACGTGTCGATGTTCGAGAATCCAAGCTAGCGTTAGTTTGATAGGCAACATGGTTAGGGGCGCTTGGATCTATGTAACCTTGTCTCCCTTGGTCGCTCCCCCACACATAGGCGCGCCTGGGTGTGAAGCCCTATACCCCCATATATATACATTCTGCACAAAAAGTAGAGTGACAGGAACAAACATTAGTTTTTTTCAAGATGCATAATTTTTGAAAACCCCATCAAACGACGTCGGATTGCCACGAAATTTTACATGGGCCCTCGTGATATATAGAAATGAGGATCTGATCATGAAAATATAGTTTTCGGGTCGGGAGGGTCCTCGGGGTGTGCCCGGTGGTCCCAAGACGTCTCCGGAGTGAGATTGCCAGAACTTTCTTGTAACTCCACCAAACTTGAGATGGTCTATCTAAAGCTTATTTACGTTGATTTTGCGCAATGACTTGATGCTCGTCGGGTCAAAAAGTTGACCATACCGTTTTTAAAACACGATGCCTCGTTGCGACATGCGTGGGTTATTCGGATACCCACAAAACTTTACATTGTCGTTCCCGTACTCTTTGGTTGCACGAAACTTTACATTGTAGT
>CM061486.1:76750424-76757924 GCA_030867185.1 Tagetes erecta
CACATGCAACCCCAAATCACGTTTGTGCGTCCAAAATCATAATACATGCATCCTAGTCGATTTTCATGTCAAAAAGTTTCTACATTTAGCAAGTAATCCAAACCAAGTCGAATTCGTATGTTCAAATAACCAAAATTCGTCTAACATATCTTACAAACATGCTAGCAAGTCCATAATGATCATTATATGTCCATAACATGCGATTTCACACGATCTCTAACACAAAAGTTACTATTTTTAGTAATCTATCATAACAATCATGAAATTTCACAAACAAGTAGCCAATCTTCATCCCATTCATCATCTAAATACGTATTCAATCCTATTTTCACAATATCGATCATGCAACATCAAGTTTCAATGATTCCATATCAAACCCTAATTCCATAAACACACTTTTTGCACCAATTTCATCATCTAGCTATCCAAATAACCAATAACACATAACTAATATCCCAATTCCACAACACAATCATCAATTGGCCATTTTGGATGAACTAGGGTTTCATTCCTATAATTTTCGTAACATATATATAATGTTAAGAATGAAACTTACTTGTTATGTGTTTGTAACTTCAATCAACAACCAAAAACACCACCTAAGATCCAACACAACCGAACATCATCACTTGACGAACAAAGCAGCCGAATTATTCAACTGGCCATAACTTTTTCATCGCTACGAGTTAGAAGGTGTATTTACTATCATTGGAACCGTCTCGTCGAGACGAAGATTTTGATATATAATAGGCCTCGTGACGACGTCGGAGCTGGCTGGAATCTGGCCGGAAAGGTGACGGCCTGGGAGGAAAGAAAGTGACGTTTTTTTTTTTATAAAACTAGGTTTAGAAATTGTTAATTTCTGTTAAATGTTAAGTTGGGTTGGGCCTTGGGCCATCCATGGGTCACATGGGTGATCCACGGGCCCCGTTTTGTTTCGGTTTTGCAAACACCATGAAAATCATTCTCAAATATTCATTTTTGTTTCGTAAGGGTTACCGAAATCCGCAAACAGTTAAAACCGGTAAATACGCGGTTACACGAAAATTCAACAATTAAGCACACATAACAGTTAAAATGTATTATTATTGTATTCACATTCATTTAAGATCACCAACGCCCGGGTATTAACTCGTGTGGTCGTTTCGTGTGAATATGTATATAACGGTTTGCACATTTAATTCATCAAATTAAATGAAAAGTATAATTGCGTTAACGTGACTAACAGAGTTTAACTAACGAAGTTAACGTGAATTTGTCGGGTGTCACATCATCCCCTTGTTGAAGGAATTTTCGTCCCGAAAATTAGATACGGACATTAAAATAGGTTTCGAGTTGTCACACAATGTTCCCAAAAACCTTTCGGTCACATAACATATAAGTTCACTAAATTTATATTTATTTAGTTGTTCGGAATTATTATTTTATCAACTCGCCAACATCCGTGTATTAACTCACGTGATCTGGTAATTCCTTGGATTGTCGTTACATGTAACTGTTTGTGTAATATGTAGCACGTTTAACTCAACTCAATAAATATGGAGTATAATTTCATTAATAGAAGTAACGAGATTTTGTTAACGGGGTTAATCTGAAATTCTCGGGTGTTACATCATCCCCTTGTTGAAAGAATTTTCGTCCCGAAAATTTAACCAATAGTATTATTATTTGATGTTGTCATTTGAAATAATTAAAGATGCTTCTAAGTTCTAGCCAACTTCGACTATAGTGATCTTACAGTGTTTGAGTGTTCTGAATTCTTTGACTAATATTTCAACTGATTTTCTGTGAAATGTTATTGTTCATCGATTGAGACGACAAGTGTTCCATTCAAATAATGTATAGGTTGAAGACATCAGAAACATTATGTACCATGTTTATCTTTTAAAACTGACCCAGTCAATGACCTAGAAGGCCAATACCCTAGGGTTTCAAATGGTCTAATGTATCATGGTTTTGATGGGATTCCAAAGTTTTTGGATGGGATTTACAAATAACGATTTCTATACTGTATATTTCGGGGATTCATATTAATGAGTTCCACGTTGTTATTAGCTACCCGAGGACGAAGTATTAACTGAAGAGTTCATTTATTGGTATAGATTGTTGGACTCAGACAACTTGTGCACAAGTTATACCGTGTGTAGGTACTTGCCTTCATTAAAGAAACGTTGTCAAAACGCGGTCTCAAGGATGTCATGGACCTTCTAAAAATAGATGAGGAATGAATTTTTGATACTATCTATTTGTTCGGACGTACGTGAATTAAGCAAGAATGATCAAGGAACTTAATAAGTATTCATGATTCATTGTGGTCGATAGAAAAGTGGTTGGATGATGTAAGGTAAAATGTTATTAATGTTTGCTTACTGAGGTAGTATAAAATGAAAGTGTCTATGTTACATGAGGTGTCCCTAATCCTTTGGACTACACTCGATTTTCTATTTGATGGAAGCTGAGTGTTACGGTTAGAAGTGTGCCCGGGGGCATATGATACGCCAAGCATTTTCTCACTGAGAAGGTTTTCAAGAATGTTATCTTAGACTTCGCCATACATTTGTTTCCATAATTCTTGCCACTACAATACCTCAGTATTTCGTTCCACTTCCTGCGTATGATCACAGTTTCATGCTGGTCATCTCATTACAAAGTTCTTAATTTATTGTTTAGTGTTTCAACCTAGATAGTTTTATGGTTGTGTTACTGTATTATCAAGCTCTTGTTGTTACGTGATTTCCGTTGTATCTTTAGAATTTTAATTCCTACAACATTAGCCGAAAACAAGTGTTCTTATGGCCACATGTTTTAATTTAACTCCAGGGTATTGTTTACGAGGATGCGAGGGAGTATACGGTAAACAACTATTTCCTCATAGGGGCAGGTTCCATGAGATTCGTAAGCCAACATTATATGGGGATTTGATTCGGATATTCTTTATGGAGATATAGTTTTAGTCCAGTTCTTTATTTGTGGTTTTAGCTCTCTAACATACTAGGTAAGGGTTCCAGTATCAAATAGTAATATTCTAGCTGTGATTTTTATAACGGGATTCATCATACGATAGTGTTTAGATTCGCCATTTGGGTATATAAAAGATGATGAGTATAACGGTCCGGTTAAAGTCTAGAGCTCTAAGTTCATTAACAGATTAGAAAGAATCTCATGTTATATCATTACATGTGTCGGGTGGCTTCAGTATCATCATATCTTATATGGTTTCCTCTACTAGGACCTTCACAAGTTAAAATAGCTAGGTTAAAGTTTCTTACATGGCGGCTAAACACTTTTTATTAAGGAAGCTAATTAAGTTTAATATGGAAATTGCTGGATAATAGAGCTTCTATGAAGGGACGTCAGGCGTCCAAAGTGCCAAAGGATAATCAGAGTATCAATATTATGTTTCTTGGCAATTACAAAGGTGTACCGGGAATGGAACAAATTAGAAAGCGGTTACCCTGGACCGTAATGAGTGAATCTCCCTCAGAACATCAACTGGTAGTGTTGGTTTATTGTTGATGGTGGTAATCATCAACAGAATTCTTAGAGTCGTGAAATGTATTCCAGATCAGAATTTATATGCGTGTGTCAGTTATGAAATGTTTGGTTTTTGTTGTTATTGTGAATAAAGGATATATGAAAGTTATAATTTATCTGAGTACATAATAGGTTACCCTATAAGTGATAGATCAAACAACTTTATAAGAAATTTCGTGTTTTTTATTTTTTTTATTTTTTTATATTAGGTTTCCCGGATTAATTATCGGCTTGGTTTCAGGACCACCTCCAACGTACCGTTAGTGCTTATATATAGGGTGTACCGCAGCTAACCCACCATACCACCATCACCTTGAAGGTGTACATGTCACGTACTGACATTCTTGCCTGCTTTATTAAGTCATTCAAGGGGTCGGGAAGAAGGGAATATACTTTAAGTGAAACGGAAACGTTATAATATATATGGTAATTTCGGGTATGCATTAAAATTTTATGTGGTTCGAATGTGAATAATCACAAACTTGGGATTTTTAAGAAAGCTTAACTTGAATTCTGCTCTACCAAGCAGATAAAGAGGTTTGAATATATATCGCGATGTACAGATTGTAGATAATGTTTTTGAATTACATATAGGTTTTTTTTAAAGGGGAAAATAATAATAATGATAATAATAATAATTATAGGATAAATTAAATCCAATACGTGTTTTACAATAATGGGGATGTAGATTGGGTGTATTAGTTAACGTTTACAAGAGTCCTGGATCGAGACAAGTCATCTAACTAGATCGGACCGTATACATACCACACGTGTGGTTCGCCAGTGCATCGTTAACATTTGGAACGTCTTGAGTCGGAATTATTTCTAGGTAACTTATTATCAGAAATAACTTAAATTCTGTTTATCTTGAATAGTTGAGAAAAGAAAAGTTACGATTAGGTGAAGTACTTCTAGGATGAGTCCGGTATGTTACGAGGTATTCACATGAAGGTTTAAGTGATACAGATTTACTTCACACGAAGTGATTTTGAATGAGAAATATTACGCAGTTGGTTCGTCATACCAACAGGAGGTTATTTTTAAATAAGTTGTTGGCTTTATAAGGCTCCTCCATGGAGTCTTAACAATTATAGTGTTTGTTTAACAATCACTTGCAGATACAATGTTGTTAAGATATTACTGGTGTGCTAAAAGGTTATAGTCCGTAGACTGGAATTTGAAATTTTGGGAATTAAGTAAGACAAATGTTTTAACTGGAGGATTCAGATTGTTTGTATGAAGGATAAGTCATATCATTAGGGGTCAAATATAGTAGTAATTAAACATTATAAGGTTTGTCAATATAGATCTTTGTTCTTATTTGTGTGTTATCAAGGCAAGAATTTAATTATCTGTGTTTTAGTTGCATAATCGTAATGTGTATGTAGTTTTAAAGATAAACTTATCATATGCCATCGAAGGTTGTATTGTAATTGTATACCATCTGTATATGGATTTTATAGGTTCAGTCAAGCATAGACTTGATATCGGTGCGTTGTTTAGAGATGGATTGTTTGTTTCAGATGAATTTGTATTGTTTGGTTCATCACTGTTGTGTGTCTTTTCGGGTATCACCCACATGGCGGATTTTGCCCGGATCATCATGTACCTGTAAATTCACCATTACGTTGCGCACCCGTAATCGTCAATTTACCTTACACAATCACCCAAGTTCGTCTCCCACCAGGTACATTAATCTTACGTTTAGTTATGTTCTTGGATTTACATTCATCCATGTGGCATTGCTATTCCATAACAAGTATTGAGCGGTATAAGTGTATGATAAACCTATAAGTAGGAGATAACTACACTAGATGTATAGGACACCAACAGACTATCAGTGTGTTGTATCAATGGGTCGCATGTATCAGGTATGGTGTAAGTTCATACTAAGTGTAAGACTACTAGTCTAGGCACAATCTGAGTGTACGACGTGTATAAGCAGTAGTAATATCAAATCAAGTAAGTAACATGTAGTGGGTCACACAGTAAGGGACATGTTACAGCTAATAATGTCTCATATTAAGTAACATGTTGTAGCACACGAACGTGTCGTATAATAAGTAATGTGTAGTAGCACGTAGGAGGTCACATATGTATTAAGTCAAGACCTCACTAGGAACGAGTTTCTAGACAAAACCCATTACTGTTGTTCATGTACCTCTATACCTTAGGCATCGGTCTCTGCCGGTTGATTGCCATAATGAGGTAGGTAATTCAAAACTGAATTGTCTAGGCTTCATACGAAATTAGTTTGTTGCCATAGTCATGTAAGTTTCAAGTTATAATGAAATGTAATCATTTCTCAACTAAGGCCCCTAAAAAAAATTTTGGCCTAAAAAGCGGGATAGCTTTTGAACAAGGTCATTGTCAATATTTCCTCATGCGTACTTTAGTGAACAATTCAAAACTAGCAGATACACACCTAGTTCAAGGTTCAATAGCAGAGCAAGTCACAGAAAAAATCTTTTTTTCTAATGTGTCACATAATGCAAACTAGTCACTTCATATAATGCTAGTGTATGTGTAAATACGTGTATATGGGTCACAAATAAATTTTCACAAGTGCAACTAATGTCATTTCTGGAATCAAGTGTGTACAAGTCCCTAACCCATCATAAGTTAATAAATAATTCACTCGGTGCAACTAATGTAGTGTACAATTATAGTCTAGAATGCAATGCAATGCAAACCTAGTTCGCTATAACCAATGGCTCTGATACCAATCTGTCACACCCTCAAAATCCACTAACGGAGTTTTACCGTTAAGTGTGTGACAAACCAGGATCTCAGTCATTAGTTACACCAAACGACACTATATGAATTTAAAACATACGTGTCTCATTAAATGAGAAATTTAATACAGAGTTGACGTTTGAAAGTTTGCGGAAGCGTAATCGAAATGTAATTGTTAAAACATTTAAATGGAAACTAAATGCGCAAAACCCGAGCCCAAATGGAGAAACACAGTTTAAATAGTTGTTAAACACAAAACATGTTTTTAATGCAAGAAAATGTTTAAATGAAAAGCTGTGACTCCATGCCATGTCCTAAGTGCGTTGTACGTCAATGACCTGAAAAAGTGAAAGGCTAACAAGTGTCAACACGACGGTTGGTGAGTTCACATAGTAAGTATGTAATCAAGTAAGTTCAGTTGCAAGCAAAAATAAAAATTAAGTATGTCATTGTAGGTAGCTAATCTACAGCACATGTCCTTAGAGGCGTAATGTATCTGACCGAAGCTGACGTATGTACACATTAAGTGCAGTTTGCCCGTTCGTACATCCCAGCAGGATGCACTGTAAGTATGTTAGGTCATTCAACACCCGTTCGACAGGTCCTTCTGTCGTGCTAGCGCGACTAGCCCGGGTGGGGTTTGTCAAACCCAGTAGTACTACTCAAAATTTCCCCGCTATTTCACAAATACTAACGGTCAACTAGGTATCCATGAGGTCTTTCATGAACAAAATAAAAGTTGCTCTATCCAGACATGCGACATACAAAATTTGTAAATCCGTAAAAGTAATCGTCCGTGTTCAGCCCATAAAAGGGTAGAATAGTAAAAGTGCGGTTTAGTGAACTCACCTTAGGTTGCGCAGCATTTCAGTTTCTAAAAGCACACAGTAATACAGCAACCTAAATAATAGTAGGTCTATTAATGTGTGTTCATGTAGGGCCATAGTACCCTATGCATCCAAATGGTCATACAGATTATGCGAGTTTGGAATAGTTTGACTTTTTGACCACGTTTGACTTTTAGTTGACCCGAGTTGACCCACGACCCGTTGGTGATTTATTAAGTGTAAACACGCTACAAATGATGTATTTAACTATATTACATTCGCATACCACACTACACGTCACACAACCAACAAATTGGATTTCAAATTCCATAAAAGTTTCCTTTATAGGAAGGTCGGATTTGTAAAGTATACTTGCATATTCCAACATCCTAAGCATGTCAAA
>CM061486.1:76762924-76767924 GCA_030867185.1 Tagetes erecta
GAATTAAATCCAAAACCAATAGAGGGCTTTTAATCACCATTGAAACGTGATCATTTTGATATATAATACTTACTTGATTGGTGAAGAAACAAGTTGATGAGTACGATGAACAGATGCGACGGTTTGAGAATCAAAACTTGAGAATTTGATGTTTTTGCTTGAAATTGGTTGCACAGGAAACAAGATCGTTCAATGGGGAAGAATTGTGTTAATTAGTTGATTAATTCGATGTGATTAATCCAATTGATTCTTACCATTGATTTCAAAACGCAGAAATGATCGGTTTTTAGTTAATGCAATTCATTGATTTGTTACGTTTTGGACGATTGAGTTGGTGGGTATTGGAACCGGATTTTGATTCGCAAATACACATTGAATTGGACGATTAAGTGACAATTTGGACGAGACACTGAGTTCGAAACATACATACGAAGATTCCGATGATTTTAATTTGATTTTAAGCTGTTAAAAGTGACTGAAACAGTCTTGCCGGAGTTGGTATCATTGGCCGGAACCGGCGCCGATGATGGCACCGGAAACACGGGTGGGGGTTGGGTGAAAAGTGTAATTTTAATTAATTACATAACTGGTCCTTATGGTTTAGGTTTTATTATATTTAACTTAATAACTTTTATTTAAAGTTTCAAAAGTTACAATTTTGGCCCAAAGTTAGATTATATATATATTTTAACTAACTAACTTAACCAAATTGAAACGTAACAATTAAATAAGTGACATTTTTATAGTTTTAGTTCGTTTAAGCCATTAGGAGGCTGTTTCGAGACTTAGAAGCGTTTTTGTTTAACGTTTTCAATAATTTTCTTTTACGAACTACATATATATATTTACTTATATATATATTTTGAGATTTATTGTACCGAATAATCATCAGTTGATATACGTGAATGTTTTTGCGACATAAATACTATTATTTATATGAAACGGGAATAACATAGAATCCCATGCGTTTATTCATAATAATAATAATAAACGTTACATTTTGAATAAAATAAATACGATTATAATTTAAAGGATAACAACTTCGGGTTTGAGTCGGGCATTCGGGTTTGGGTTTGGGGCAGATGTCACAGTCTCCCCTCCTTATAGAAATTTCGTCCCGAAATTTACTCAAACCGAAGTAGAAGAAGATGAAGCAAAAAGGTGCGGATACTTATCCTTCACTTGGTCTTAAATTCATTTTCACATTTGAGTTTCAACGATTATTATTGATTAGTATTTGATTACGTTTGAGTTGTTTGACGTCACGGTCCATAATTCAATAAATTGCATCGATTCATTATTGATATGCACAATGAGATTTTTATCGGAAAAGTACTTGTTCAGATTAGAAACATGAAACACATGATGAACACTACTCACTTCCGTAGAGAGTTTCATCTCGCAAGAAAACTCTTGAGAATTCGATCAATGGAAAGATTTTGATTGAGACACCATTTCGAAATAACGAGATTAAGAAGTTTTATTTTTAATTTTCTTTGTCTCATTGAGAATTGTTTATTTAACTCTTTTCACTTATAAGAGTTCGGTTGAACTATTAGTATGTAGATTCAAATAAATTTTATTTGTTACTCAATATAGGAATAGAATAGGATACCAACTTGCAAATGAAATATTTCAAGTATATAGATTTAGAATTATTTAAATGATCATCGAGAGTAGTCGTGATTAATAGAATGTTTAAAACGAATTAAGTAACCTTACACATAATTAAGTGGCTTAAATGCAATTAGTAAAATGAGTAAACAAGTGAAAATAAGATGATTAAATATGGCATGGCTACACAAGACAAAACTTACTATGGTTCCCATGCACCAACTTCCATAATTCCGTGTGCACCCGTAACTACTTTAGTTTTTGCATGGACTCCATAGTTCATTCGATCACGTGCGAGTCAGAAGTCCACAACAATTTTTGGTTAAAATGATGATACGTATAGGTATTGTTATTATACTTGAAAGAAATAGTACTTGGGAAAATCATATTAAGATGATAAGTAGATTGATGATTCAGAAGAAACTAACATCCATTAGGTAGACATTACTCATATAAATAACTTTGTTCAATGATATAGATAGTCAAATTCGAGTGCTAGGATAGTAACACTTAAGTTTGTGAAAATCGATTCTATGTGTGTAAGATGTAATTATCTATGTTTTCTGATATTGACCAGTTCATATGAATGAGTTGATGGTGTACATGTAATAATATAGTTTATTGGGATCTTTAGAAAAATGAGTTTCAAGAAATTTTGATAATGCGGATAATCCAATTTATAGTTCGAATGAATAAGTCACTTAGTTCCAATTGGGTTTAACTTTTAAGGTATTTGTATTTATATGACCAACAGCTTTAGGTATATCAGATGTAGGGGGTAAATAAGTTTATAAGAGGTGATGCTGTTTTTCTATAATGTAGTTTTAAAAACTAACTAAGAAGTTGAAAGTTTTGATCTTTACCATAGATAAGAGGGTTGATTTGAAAATAAACGACACAATTTAAGTTATAAGTACTTGGTATTGGAAAAACAGAAGACATGGTGTTTGTTACAAGTCTTTGTGTCATATTTGAGAAAACGGAAAATGTTTGTGTAAATATTTGACCGACGTTTGAATGACCAATCACTTTTTAAAGAAATCATTTATCACGAAATTTATGTGTATATATATATATATATATATATATTTTTTTTTTTTTCTTACAAGATACTAAGACCAAAAGGTTATTAAAATTATGTTTTTTTTAAATATATATATGTATATATATTTTTGCTTGGGAAAATAAGAAAATTATTTTAATAGAATCGAATACCGTTAGTTTTACAAAGTCCATTGATTACACGTTGTGTTAGGGTAACGAGTTTAAAAATGAAACACATTGAGTTTGGATTAGTTCATGAAGACTAGTTGCGTAGAATTTCGTTGGTGGTCATATGTATAGATGAAAACATTTAGTTGAATGAGTTCGGGAATAGTTGTGTAAGGAGTTCTCGTTAGATTTGGATAACGAATTCATGGACAGTATCGTGTAGTTGATTAACGAGTACTTGTTTTGATGGTTAGTTCATAATTTGATAGTAGATTTATAGTTGTAATGATGAATTAGAAATTGGATTAGAATCTTATAGTTAAATGAGTAGTTTTGAAACTTTTGACTATAGCAGTCAAGTTGAAATATTTTGAGGGTAGACGTTCGATTCAAATACATTAGCTTATAAGAATAGCACAATCCGTTAACTTTTATTTCGTTATGGAATTAGCCTTGACTATAATTTAGAAATCATAACGAACCTTTGATTGGAGAGTCAATAATTGATTTAGGATTAGAAGTACGACTTATATTCGGTAATCGATATATGCATTATATGCATGATCTGAAGTTTTGGATAATTCGATTTAGATATGTCTTAGTTTTGATTTGAAATTGAAATGTTTGATTTACAACGGTGTAATTGTGTTATCTGCATAAGCTAGCGAGTATGTCGCATAAGTATTATTGTAGGTTAGAAACAAACGGAATGATGAAACGTAGAATAGCACGGTTTTGTAGCAACATCTTTGACCAATAGAAACATCTGGTGTAATAATAGCATCTCGTTCCACTTAGAATATCATAGAATCTTTTGAAACATACCATAGAAAATCACGTAGAAACTTTAGAAACTTTAGAAATTTCGATTAAATGAAAATAGTGATAGTACTTAGAACATCATAGAATCCTTTGAACATTTCATAGAAAATCACTTAGAAACTTTAGAAACATAAGTAAATGAAGTTGGAATTTAAATCACTAAAAAAATTCATAGAAGTAATTATAAATCGTAGGAATGAAAATCATAGAATCATTAAGAAAATGAAATTTCGACGGCTTAGGAGTGTGTCTTGGTTTTGGACACTAATGACTTATCAAAGTGTTAAGTTCGTTTTCAACGTATTCGAGAAAGCATGCTTTAGCCTATAGGTTCACACTCATCTCGTACATCCCCAGGTAAGCATACAGGTCTCTTAAAGAGATTTATACGAAATGCTTTGCCTTAGACAGGATATCCGTGATACAGGCGTTCCCCCTTCCGGATTGCACACGTTCCCACGTTTCAAACTTACTTAAGACGATGACGAGATTCCACAAAGAGAAAGATCCCAATCATACTGACGAGTCTCTTGTAGCTCCTTCGCGAAATCAGATAAGAAATGAGATTAAGAAAAGCATAGAAAGGTTCGTAGAAGGAAAACAAATAAGTTCAAAAGAATTTCTAAGTACATCTATTTGCACTAAGGACTCTTAGGTTATAGTCTAGGACGGTGTGTTTCTAATACCCTATCCTAGTTCCCTATAACCATGGCTCTGATACCAAACTGTGACACCCCGCCCGGCGGCGGAAAACACCGGGCGCGTCAAGTGGGGGATATCAAAGTACAAAGCACATGGCACACTAAAAGCATATTTTTATATTAATTAAGCAATAATGTCGTGACATAAATTGGCATTCAAACAGTCTTAAAATCGTAACAGAAACGGCAAATAAATATTATTTATTGTCCTTTTTATTCTAGGTCCGAAGCATCCTACGTGTCTTGAAACAAAACCGAATCAAACTCCACCTGAAAAACGTGTAAAATAAGTTAGCTAAAGAATTAGCTAGTGAGTAAAACACAATTAATAGTACATAGTATAAAATCCAAGATCATTATAGATTGTGTTTCGCAATCTCATGTGCATAGCAATTTCATCATATATATCTCAACCATGACCATAGAAACACATACAAACAAGTATCATAGACCCCGCAGGGTTACCTTTAGCAACAAGTCATGAGGAAACCAACTCATGTTACATTTATTGATAACCATCGTTTAACCGTCATTTAACCGTCTCGATATGCAAGTTATCAAAAATGTTTAAGCATCTAAGGGACATAGCATCGTAGCATCAAGCATCACATGTAGTAACTAGTAACATAGAATCAACCAAAGAATCGCCGG
>CM061486.1:76772924-76775424 GCA_030867185.1 Tagetes erecta
CTGTAAGTATGTTAGGTCATTCAACACCCGTTCGACAGGTCCTTCTGTCGTGCTAGCGCGACTAGCCCGGGTGGGGTTTGTCAAACCCAGTAGTACTACTCAAAATTTCCCCGCTATTTCACAAATACTAACGGTCAACTAGGTATCCATGAGGTCTTTCATGAACAAAATAAAAGTGCTCTAATCTAGACATGCGACATACAGAATTCGTAAATCCGTAAAAGTAATCGTCTGTGTTCAGCCCATAAAAGGGTAAAATAGTAAAAGTGCAGTTTAGTGAAACTCACCTTAAGTTGCACAACAAAATAGTTAACAGCACACACAGTATATAATACGGCAACCTAAATAACAATAGGTCGATTAATGTGCGTTCATGTAGGGTCATAGTACCCTATGCATCCAAATGGTCAACAGTTTATGCGAGTGTGGTATAGTTTCACTTTTTGACCACGTTTGACTTTTTGTCCAAGTTTGACCAAGTTTGACTTTCAGTTGACTTTTGGTCCAAGTTTGACTTTTAGGTCCAAGTTTGACTTTTAAGTTCAAGTTTGACTTTTAAGTTCAAGTTTGACTTTCAGTTGACTTTTGTTCTAAGTTTGACTTTTAGGTCCATGTTTGACTTTTAACTCCAAGTTTGACTTTTAGTTGACCCAAGTTGACCCACGACCCGTTGGTGATTTGCTAAGTGTAAACACGTTACATTTGGTGTATTTGACTAAACCCCATAAGCATACCACATCACACTTCACGTATTCAACAAATAGTAGTTTCAATTTCACAAAAGTTTCCATTATAGGAAGGTTGGACCTTTAAAGCATGCGTGCATATTACAACATCCTAAGCATGTCAACTATTATACAAATGTCATAACACGTTATACAAGTCATCAACACTTATCATTACTTTGTAGTTGTTAATATACAACACATTAGCAAGCATGGTCACTTCTAAGCATAGTATAGTATTTACATGCTTTGTGCAACTAGCAAAGTAGAAATATTCATCATGGCATCTTAACTAATAGCACACACCATTTAGACTTCAACAAACATACTTTTAAGCAATCGTTCTACTAACCCACTAGCATCTACCAAAGTCCTCTCATGACCAAGTCATGTTTTCTAAGTACCACATGCTTACAAACATTCAAATACAAGTCCAAACCATGTTTACATATCCGAAATTACTAAACATGTTTGCTAGTAAATTTTCATGTCAAAAAGTTTCTACATTTAGTAAGTGTTCCAAACCAAGTCGAATTCACACGTTCAATTGTTCAAAATTCATCTAACCTATCTTCCAAACCTATTAGCAAGTCCATAACAATCACTAAACGTCCATAACATGCAACCTCACATGATCACGTATACAAAAGTTACTATTTTTAGTAATTTAGCATAACATTCATGAACTTGCAAAACCAAGTAACAAATCTTCATGCCATTTATCATCTAATCCCATAATCAACCCTATTTCATCAATACTTATCATACAACATCAAGTTTCAATGATTCTATCTCAAACCCTAGTTTCATAACTAAACTTTTTGTACCAATCTCAATAACTAATCATCAAAATAACCATTAACACATAAACCATAATCTATTTCCACAACATGATAACAATTTGGCCATTTTGGATGAACTAGGGTGTCTAAAACATCAAATTTTCAAAATAGATAATAACAATTAACACAAAAACTTACTAGTATAGCGTTTATTACTTCAATCAACACCTGAAATCACCAAATATTGAACCAAGCTAGCCAAAAACCAATGTGTATGTGTGTGTAATAGTTGCGGCAGCAGCAAGAGGGCAGGAACAAGCCAAAAAACGTTTTTTTTTTATATAATTAGGTTTAGGGTTTTGTTAAGTTTTGTTAACTATTGTTAAGTGTTGAGTTGGGTTGGGCCTTGGGCCATCCATGGGTCACATGGATGATCCACGGGCCCCGATTCGTTTCGGTTTTGCAAACACAATGAAACTCTTTCACAATTATTCATTTTTGTTTCATGATGGTTACCGAAATCCGTAAATGGTTAAAACCGGTAAAATACGCGGTTACACGAAAATTCAATAATTAAACACACATAATAGTTAAAATGTCTTATTATTGTATTTGTATTCATTTAAAATCACCAATGCCCGGATATTGACTCGTGTGGTCGTTTCGTATGTATATTTGCGTAACAGTTTGCACATTTAATTTTTCAAATTAAATGCAAGATATAATTGCATTAACGTGACTAACAGAGTTAAACTAACGGAGTTAACCTGAATTTGTCGGGTGTCACATCATCCCCTTGTTGAAGGAATTTTCGTCCCGAAAATTGGATACGGTCATTAAAATGGGTCTGAAACTGAAAGAATTTAGAGGTTAGAATTTCGAGTTGTTACAACAGACTAGCCATGCATAAAAAAAGAGGCACCAACACTGACTAGTAACCATTATCACGCACCATTGGTGTAACTCTTCAACGAAACCCACCAGCACAGACTA
>CM061486.1:76795424-76810424 GCA_030867185.1 Tagetes erecta
AAGCATACCACATCACACTTCACGTATTCAACAAATAGTAGTTTCAATTTCACAAAAGTTTACGTTATAGGAAGGTTGGACCTTTAAAGCATGCGTGCATATTACAACATCCTAAGCATGTCAACTATTATACAAATGTCATAACACGTTATACAAGTCATCAACACTTATCATTACTTTGTAGTTGTTAATATACAACACATTAGCAAGCATGGTCACTTCTAAGCATAGTATAGTATTTACATGCTTTGTGCAACTAGCAAAGTAGAAATCTTCATCATGGCATCTTAACTAATAGCACACACCATTTAGACTTCAACAAACATACTTTAAAGCGATCGTTCTACTAACCCACTAGCATCTACCAAAGTCCTCTCATGACCAAATCATGTTTTCTAAGTACCACATGCTTACAAACATTCAAATACAAGTCCAAACCTGTTGGGTCCTCTTGAAGATAATGCATACCAAAACTTTAAGTTGCTCTCTATACTCGCCACATGAAGATTTAAGCTGATATGTCAGATTTGTTAAGTGTCATCTTAGGGGGAGTACTGTTGGGGTTATTTGAAGATGTCACTTTCCAAATATAAGCGAGTGAAGATATCGAGCATTATCACGAGCAAGCGCGGGTGAAGACGTTCATTAATTGTATTTGTCTTAGAATATTTGTGTAATCGTTTTGTGCTTAATTGCACGTCTTTTAGGTTACTTTGTAAGGTGAATGGTATGGACTATAAATACCATCACCTAGGTCATTTGTTGAGAGAGTTGCCTATTCTTGTTAGTCATATTCTCTTGTAACATCTATTGATCTAATACAATTCACCTATTCTAATTATCATCAATCTTCATCATACTTTGCATTGATCTTCATGAACATCAATACGTGATCAGTGAGATTCCGCATCACTGATTGCAAACAACATCACCAAACAATCTCAGATCTAGATCCAAGCTCGCTCCCTCTAGAACTATCAATTGGTATCAGAGCTGTTGGGTGATCTTTGATTGTTGTTGTTATTGATGGAATTTTAGCTACCATTAGCTTTGATTCATGTTTGTGTAAAGAACTGCAAAGTTTGAGATCAATTGGTGAAGATTTGATTGAGTTTTTGAAGAAATTGTTCAGTTCGTCATATTCACTGCTCAAATTTGAGATCTGAAATTTTGTTGATGTTTTGAGAAATTGATGATTGAGATATGTTAGAAATCATAATCCTAAGCCTCGTTCATGATCAAACCATTCAGATTTGTTGATTTCAATCCATATTTTGTCATTTTTGTCAAAACCCACTAGTTATGTTCATCACAAAAAACCCAGATCTGAGTGAGATTTAGCTTGATTCAAGGTAGAAAAACTTTGAAGGAGTGTTAGAAACATCGTTCCTAAGCTAATACAAGTATTGAATTGAACAAAAACAACAAATATTGAAGAATTGATCTTGTGTTCATCACAATTTTGACTTTGAAAAGTCAATCTGATATGAAGATTTGAAGAAGTTGTCAGCCGGGTGAAGATACTATTCAGCCGTGTAAAGAAGAAATATACACTATTCAGCCGTGTAAAGGAGAAAAATTCACTGTTTAGCCGTGTGAATACTGTTCAGCCGGGTGAAGTAGAAGAAATCACTGTTCAGCCGGGTGAAAAGGAAGAAAAACACTGTTCAGCCGGGTGAAGAACTGTTCAGCCGGGTGAAGAACTGTTCAGCTGGGTGAAGAACTGTTCAGCCGGGTGAAGCACTGTTCAGCCGGGTGAAGACACTTATCAGCCGGGTGAAGCACTGTACAGCCGGGTGAAACACTGTTCTGCCGGGTGAAGCACTGTTCAGCCGTCCCAAGTTGTTTACCCGTCTCAACAGTGATCCGATTCTAAAAAAAAAAAAAAAAAAAAAAAAAAAAAATCATGAAAATGACTTTGAAAATTCAAGAAAAATGTCAACGAGCATGTTTACCGTGATCCGAGAAGAAAATAAAAGAGAAGATATCAATGAATTTATTACAGAATTCAATCACATGTTCGAAACAACTTATTTTCAAGTTGCCAAAGCTTGTGATCAAAAGAGAAGAGACTTTAATGAACACACAAAACTTGCTCTTGTGAGTGAAGCAAATTCTCATGACAATCAGGAAGATGAAGAAGAATATGATTGGAGTGAAAACAATGATGTTGTTTCCATTCAAGAAATTGAAATGAAAGATAAAGAAATTAGCAACTTGTCAGAAATCATTGCTAAGCAAGATGAGACAATTGCTCAATTGAAATCAGAAATGGAGAAATTGATGTCTGAAAAGGAAATCAAGAAAGATGAGAACAGTTCTTATGTTGAGATGCCAATTGAAGTCAGAGAAAAGATGTGCACCAAAGAATGTTTTCAACAAGTTGAACACTACAGAATATACTCTTTCAAGATTTGTGATAAACTCAAGAAGGAAGAGCAAATGCACAAGAATCTGAAAGAACAACACGACATATCTCACCAAAGAATCACATCTCTCGAAGAGTCACTCAAGAAAAGTGAAAGAGAAGCAATGAATGACAAGAATGAAGCTGCAAAATCAAACACACACTCATCCAGTGTGATCAAAGATTTGCAAGAAGAGATTCTAAAGTTGAAGAAGTTGTCTGAGATGTTCAATTCAGAGAACAACACTCTGAAAAACAAACTGCAAGAAGAACAAGAGAAGCATGCAAGTCTACAAAAAGATCACCAATTGTGTGAAGATAGACTCAAATCTCTTACACAGAATGTTGATTCAATGCTTACCGAAAAGCATAATCTGAATGTACAACTCATGGAGCTTACTGACAAACTGAACAGATCACAATCTGATCTTGTGCTTATCAAAGAAGAAGCTGAAAAAGCAAAGTCATCCGAACAAGAAAGAGAAGGATTAGTGCCAACCGGAATTGTTGGATCACTATCTTCTGAAGAAGAAAAGACACAAGAGTTTCAGTCGAAGAAGAAGAAGAAGAAGGTTAGAAGAAAGAAGAGCAAAGCCAAGAAGAACAAGACAAAGGCCGCTTCATCTGATTCTACACCACAGACTTCTACTCCAAAGTCTCAAGATTTCGAATCCCCGAGTGATTCAAACAGTGACGTCTACTGTTTAATCTGTGACTCTGAAACTCATCATATCTCAGATTGTATTTACAGTCAAGGTGTCTTTCCTTTTGGTTCAAAAGCCAACAAGTTCAAGACTCCAGCTCCTTCAAGAAAGATTCAACAAGATTCAGAGGTCAAAGCTTCTCAGAAACAACAATCTTCAACAGCAAAGACTTCTCAGAAGAAAGGAAAGAAGTCTCCCTTCAAGGCTCATCAAAAGTACTGTGAGATATGTGAAATGTACAATCACACGACAACGGAATGCTACTACAACAAGTACTGCACCATCTGTCAGATGTACAACCACGACACAATGGAATGCTACTACAATAAGTATTGCTTCATTTGTGACATGGTCAATCACAACACTCAGGATTGCTTCTACAACAAAAGCTCAACGATGAAGCCGAGAAGGTATGTCCAAAGAGATTCATCATCGGCAAATGCGGCCAGGTATGTTTCTGATTTTAAATTCTCTAATGGTGATCATTCAAGTGATTCATGGAAACCAAGATCTGTAAGAAAACAAAATCAAACAAATCCATTTTTGCATAAGCAAAATAGTCTACAAAACCGATTTTTGAAAAATAGGTTTAGAAATGACTATGACAGATCTTCCATGAATGATTCTAGACAGGTGTCCAAACCAAAGCATTCCTTTGGTCCCACACTAAAACAGTTGTGGAGAAAAACACCTGTTAAGAATCAAGATGAGCAACGTGCTTCATCAATCGATGGTCCACCAGAAGATGCAATTTATCAAGAAGTTACGTATATTGATGATTTCGGACAATCCAAGACCGCAATGGCTTGGATTTCACACTCTAACTGATTTGTTAGTGTGTTAGGGACAGTTATGGAGGCCGGTCAAACAAAGAAAAGAAGACCGTGGCTGATCCCTTATCATGACAAGATACCGAATCTTGTTCATGATGCTTTCGATGCAACTGACACCAAATGGAGTTGGAAACAAAAAGGAATCATTGCAGGATTTTTTAAAAAAACATTTTCAAAAATCAAACAATGATGGCAGTGCAAGAAACAACCGATGTTTCATTTCGTCTGTTTAGATTAAGTATATTGCATGCACTCTTCATACGTTGATAACATATCTGCCATTTTCTTTTCATTAAACTTTCAATTTTCGTAGAAATTTAAAAGTTTAGGGGGAGAAATCATTATTAAAAAAAAAATGATAAAATCAGAAAAATCCAAAAATATGTTGAATCTACTTGCACGTACATGAGAAATGATAGTACACTAGAGTTATTCAACGCATCATTTTAAACAATAAAGACTGAAGCGTGAAAATTGATGTGCGAGACAGCTCAGACAATTATACTGAACAAGTATATTCTTTGATGATTTAACTAAATTCTAATGAGTTTTGTGGTTGAAACATCTTAGTTCATGTGAAACGTTTATACAAATCAAATAGATATCTCGTGAAGCATCTAAATTACATTGGGTAACGATGCAATCTATTCAGTGTGATGAACCGCATCGTGAGCTTCTTTGTTGTGGTATCCACAGACCTGAAGTCTCACACGAAGTCTCTTTTGAGCTTCAAGGTGCAGCAAAAGATTCCAAAATGGAACAAAAAGAGTCCCAAATGTGGACCGTCACCAATCAAATTCCAAAATGGAATTCAGAAGATTCCCAAGGGGAACAATAGGAAAAAGAAAAATTCCAAAAAGGAATTCAAAAGAAGTCCCAAAGTGGACCAAATCCAAATAGAACCCAAATTCCACACTGTTTATGATTGTAAGTGACCTGACGTGTTGAGTTGTTCTCAGGATATTTAGATGAGGTGTATAACTTTCTAATGTGCAAAGTATGGGTCACTCAAAACTTATTCCTAATCAACCTAATTGATCATCAAGTATAGAAAAAGTAAGTGTGTCACTTCGAGCTAATTGATTTGTTCAACAATTCATCACTCAATTACTTCACAATTCAAATGTCTATTCTCAAAAACTGCAAAACATGTGTTGGATTAATTGTTGGTATGATCTCATTGCAGGTTAAAGATTCAGAATGTAAAGAGAAAATTCCAAAAAATATCAAAAACATTAAAAAAATTCAAAAAGAACAAAAAGATTGTCATTTTAATCCTTTTCTTTTGTGTTGGCAGATTAACATATGTTATTGATGTAGAAGTTGTTCGCTAAGCAATATCTCATCCGATTGAGAACTTAATCTTTACATTGATGATAAATGCACATTATTGCTTGAGTTTTAATGTTTTTCTTTGAGTTGCAGGAACAGTTTCCAATGCAGAACAAGCTTCCACGCGACTTGAAGATGTTCCTGTTCAAGCCTGATTCCAGTCCAAAGATCTCCAAGTCAGATTGCTGAGTGTTAAGAATCCTCCTCTTAATATCTCATACACAGATCCCGTTAACCTCTAAAGCAAAAGTTGAGGGGGAGTATTCTAAGTCAAAGAAGTCTTCTCATTCTACTTCAACCGTTGAAGAAGATCCCGTTGCTGATATATAGATTCACCGGAATCTACTCTCTGCTAATTTCTTTCCATAGCCTCTGATGTAACTCAAAAGGGAGAGAAGGATGCAGATTGCTTGTTGAAAGACAGATTTTTGGCAGCATCATCTTAGGGGAAGTACTGTTGGGTCCTCTTGAAGATAATGCATACCAAAACTTTAAGTTGCTCTCTATACTCGCCACATGAAGATTTAAGCTGATATGTCAGATTTGTTAAGTGTCATCTTAGGGGGAGTACTGTTGGGGTTATTTGAAGATGTCACTTTCCAAATATAAGCGAGTGAAGATATCGAGCATCATCACGAGCAAGCGCGGGTGAAGACGTTCATTAATTGTATTTGTCTTAGAATATTTGTGTAATCGTTTTGTGCTTAATTGCACGTCTTTTAGGTTACTTTGTAAGGTGAATGGTATGGACTATAAATACCATCACCTAGGTCATTTGTTGAGAGAGTTGCCTATTCTTGTTAGTCATATTCTCTTGTAACATCTATTGATCTAATACAATTCACCTATTCTAATTATCATCAATCTTCATCATACTTTGCATTGATCTTCATGAACATCAATACGTGATCAGTGAGATTCCCCATCACTGATTGCAAACAACATCACCAAACAATCTCAGATCTAGATCCAAGCTCGCTCCCTCTAGAACTATCAACCAATCTTAGAAACAGCATGCATCAGACCATAACCATGTGTGGCCATCACAACAACAACAACATAAACAGATATGGCTACTTAGCCACCACAACCAACCTAGTAGGAAAGCCGATAAAGACGCACATATGTAGGTAGATCGGTTACAACCGATAAGCCACCAACATCGAAGTCGACCAACTGACACCATAAATCACATAACAAACAACGGTTATATACATCCCTGCCACCACCATTTCAACATCCAACACTTGCTACAGCCAACAACAAAATCCACAAAACCACAAACAGATTTAACAATCGACCAACACCACCTGCATAAGATGGTGTAAATAAGAACATGCAAGAACAAATCGCACACCGCTGCAAACCATATGCCACACAGATCTACGCATCCGGCAACCAAAACGGCAATAACCATCGCAAACCATAGGCCACACAGATCTAAAGATCTGGCAACCAAAACGGAAATACCATACAAAACCATAGGCCACACAAATCTAAAGACCCGGCAACCATCATTGGCAACAACCGCACATAAAAAACGACAACCGATGCTGGATTTCAGAAAACACGGCAACACACCGGAGTTTAATGCCAGAACACAACAAAGAAAGATAACAATCTTATATCGCAGCTACGAAATTTCGAAAATACCACCTGTTATCTCATGTGCCACGAAGCAAAGTCCAACGCCACACACGTAGAAAGCATAAATGCACAGGCCTGCCTGGTAAGCTGCTAACTTGCTATTACTGTTCATTACCGTTTGTTTTTCAATAAAAGTAGAATTGTGTCGTTATTTTCAATTCAATTCTCTTATCTATGGTAAAGATTAAAACTTCCAACTTTTTATTTAACCTTTAAAACTACATTATAGAAAAACAACATCATCTTTTATAAACTTGTTTATCTCCATAGTCCATACATCTGGTTTAACTAAAGCAGTCGGTCATATAAATTCAAACATCTTAAAAATCGAATCTAATAGGAACTAAGTGATCTATTTTCTCGGACTATAAATCGGATTATCCACATTATCAAATTTTCATGAATCTAATTTTTTCTAAAAATTCTAATAAACTATATTTGTACATATACACCATCAACTAATACTTATAAACTAGTCAATATCAGAAAACTTAGATAATTACATCTTACACACATAGAGTCGATTTTCACAAACTTAAGTGTTACTATCCTAGTACTCGAATTTGACTATCTATATTGTTGAACAAAGTTATTTATATGAGCAATGTCTATATAATGGACATTAGTTTCTTCTGAATCCATCGATCTACTTATCATGTTAGTATGATCTTCCCAAGTACTATTTCTATCATGCATGATATCAATACCTATACGTAACATCATTTTAACCCAAAATTGTTGTGTACTTTTGACTCGCACGTGATCGAATGAACTGTGGAGTCCATGCAAAAACTGAAGTAATTACGGGTGCACACGGAATTATGGAAATTGGTGCATGGGAACCATAGTAAGTTTTATCTTGTGTAGCTGGGCCACATTTAATCATTCTACTTTCACGCGATTTATTTACTCATTTTACTAATTGCGTCTAATTCGTTAAACTATACGTAAAACTACTTTATTCGTTTCATCCGTTCTATCAATCATGATTTATTTATGATATTCACTTAAACTATCTAAAGCGAATTACTTAAAATATTTTATTTGCAAATGGAGAACTTATTTCATTCATATAGTGAATAGCAGATGATCTTAGTCGAACCTCCATAACAGTTAATTCACCTGAACCCTCAGAATTCAAAAAGAGTAAATAAACGACTCTCAAGGATCCCAGAGCAAGTTAAGAATAAATAACTACTTAATTTCGTTTAATTAAATGCAGTTCACCAAACGCCATTAGAAATCATGGACCGAGAATTTAAGTAACTCAAAATGTAATCATTTACTGATCGTTAAAGTTCATTGGAACTCAAAACACGGACCTTAAATTGTAACAAAATGAAAACTAATTATCCACATCTTTCGCTTCACCTTCTGATTCGGTTTGATCAAATTTCGGGACGAAATTTTTATAACGAGGGGAGACTGTGACATCTGCCCCAAAACCCGAACCCTAATGCCCGAATCGAACCTAAAGTTATGTATCTTTAATGTGATCGAAATTATCTTTCTTTAAAAGTAACGCTTCGCTATTAAATATATCTATAAATATGTAGAGCTTTACGAAATTTCTCGTCTGAAATATTAACGACTCTAACTTTTACTAAAATTAATTACTAAGTACAACAATTAAATCCTCAAAATAGATATAAATGGTATTTTTATAAAAAAAGATTTTATAAAGATTATTAAAAATAAGTGCTATCAAAGTCTCAAAATAACCGTTAACGTCAAGAACGGAGTAAAAACATAAAAATGTCAATTATATATTAGATGCGAGATAACGTGGTTAAGTTGGTTAGTTAATATATAGTATAAATTAAGTTGTGCCAAAACGGTCAATTCTCAAACTTCAAAGAGTTATATTACTCCAAATGAAACTAGCTAAAACCACAGGGGCTGTAACTGTAACTTTTATAAAACCCAGCCGCCCAAACCCCGTGTTTCCGGTGATACAATTCCGGCCATGCTGCCGGAATCCGGCGCGACTCCGGCGAAGCATTTACCACCATTTCTAATCACTTTTAATGCAATTAAGCGAGGGTAAAATGTTTAGAACCGTGTTTCGAACCTGTTACGCGTATCAAATCATCAAATAATCAATCCAGTAATTGTTTTAATTGATTTCAAAACCGAACCATAAGACCCATTTATCAACGCATCGATCTAACGCTTAATTCATTAAATTAATTGAACCAAAACGCTCCTAGAATCATTGCAAAGTTATTCCAGTCGTTTAATTCATCCTTTATTCTCAAAAACTGTCCGTTTAATCCTCCAAAGACTCGCATTCTAAACGACATCGGTTCATCATCAATTCATTATCTTTTTCTGAAATTGATCAATGATTTTCTTTCACCTCATCAACCAGAGTGTTTCTGGAAAAGTAATTGAATCATAACAACTCCAAACGTCTAATTCGATCCTAAGACCCGTCGCTCTTGTTCTTCGCTTTTACGGACTCAATTCGTCATCATACAAGTAAGATTTTTATATTAAAATACTCGTGATGCAATGGTGATTAAAAGCCCTCTACTTGTTTTTGAATTGATTCACTGGTTTGAACGAATCGGATCAATCTTTGTTCTAGGGCTTGGATTGAAATAGGGTGTTCTTGGATTGGAAAAGTTAAAACAATTTAAAAGCAAATTTCATAACAAAAAATGGTTCTGGTCTGGTGGTTTGGTGCGTAATACTAAACGATTAGGCCATGGGTTGGAAACCCACTGCTCTCATACTTTATATTTTTTATATAATTTTCATTTCTTAAACATCTAATCTTACTTATCTAATAACCTAAATAATATAAGTAAGTTTTGTAATTTAAAATACATACATGTATGGATTTGTATAAAATATATATATTGCTTAAAACGTTGTCGTTTATCAAAAATTGGTTCTTGAAACCCTAAATTCCCAAATTGGATTTCGAAACCCTAAATTGGATTTGAAACCCTAAATCTCCAAATTTGATTTTGAAACCCTAAATTGGATTTGAAACCCTAAATTCCCAAATTGTATTTCAAAACCCTAAATCCCCAAATTGTATTTCAAAACCCTAAATCCCAAATTGTATTTCAAAAACCTAAATCCCAAATTGTATTTCAACAACCCTAAATCCCAAATCTTAAACCGAAACCCTAGATCTCGGACTTTTGATTCTTGTTACTATTGTTTTGTTTCTAAGTTAGGGTTTTTCCCAATAAATTAGGTGGTACTAATGTTTGGGCAACCCTCGGTGCTTTTAGCTGCGTTTCTAACGGTTCAATTGTAATTACTTTTCAAGGTGAGTAAACTCACTCCCCTTTTTACTGTTTACGTTTTTGGGGCTGAAATACGTGTTTCTATAATACAACGGTTTCTTTTGATGTTTCTATTTTCGAAAATGAGATCATTAGATGTGTTAATCGTGTTTGGCCGCATGTAGCAAAATTGTGTGATAGTCAATATTAGTTATATTATCTTGTAATTTCCACCGGACGATGTTAGCGCTAATGGCTTGACAAGCCCACCTACATTAATGGCCTGATAGGTGATTTAACCCGGCGATTCTTTGGTTGATTCTATGTTACTAGTTACTACATGTGATGCTTGTTGCTACGTTGCTATGTCCCTTAGATGCTTAAACATTTTTGATAACTTGCATATCGAGACGGTTAAATGACGGTTAAACGATGGTTATCAATAAATGTAACATGAGTTGGTTCCTCATGTCCTGTTGCTAAAGATAACCCTGCGGGGTCTATGATTCTTGTTTCTATGTGATTCTATGGTCACGGTTGAGATATATATGATGAAATTGCTATGCACATGAGATTGCGAAACACAATCTATGATGATCTCGGATTTTATACTATGTACTATTAACTGTGTTTTACTCACTAGCTAATTCTTTAGCTAACTTATTTTACACGTTTTTCAGGTGGAGTTTGATTCGGTTTTGTTTCAAGACACGTAGGATGCTTCGGACCTAGAATAAAAAGGACAATAAATAATATTTATTTGCCGTTTCTGTTACGATTTTAAGACTGTTTGAATGCCTATTTATGTCACGACATTATTGCTTAATTAATATTAAAATATGCTTTTAGTGTGCCATGTGCTTTGTACTTTGATATCCGATCCACTTGACGCGCCCGGTGTTTCCGCCGCCGGGCGGGGTGTCACAATTTGGGTACCAAAAGTAGATAAGGAAGAGCTCAAAGAAAGATAAGCACGGAAGTCTAGATCTGTGCAAATCTATAGATTCGCCCGGAAGTCTAGATCTGTGCAGACATTGGTTTAGATCAGTCGCCGGGCGAATCTGCTTTGTGCCTGGCGAAGCTGATAGGTTGGCATGACAGATTCACTGTCAGCGAATCTGTTAGCGAACCTATGTTTGCACTATATATTGTAATGTTTTTTCTCATTTCAATACAAGTTTTGCAAGTTTATCAAACCCTAAATTGTATGTGTGTGACAGCTGAGGTGCTATGTTAGGGCTCGTTTCTAGTTAAGGTTTACTTTGTACTTTGTTTATACATATTTGTATAGTTTAGGGTTAATTTTGTATTTTCCCTAAATGTGTTGATGCATAAAGCATGTTGTCACAGAGCATACTAATCAAACCTTAGAAAGGAGGAATAGGAGCGCTTATGCCCCCTTATCTGGTATCAGAGCCATAGCGCTCCTGTTCCTCCTTTCTAAGGTTTGATTAGTATGCTCTGTGACTGCAGGCTTAGCTCCTGATCTCTCACAACAGAACACTAACCTTACAAGGCTTGAACAGACTGGTCCGACACACTGAACCTTTATCGAGTCGTAGATAGCTTGTTGTGAGTGGTAAGTCGACAGAGGGTCGCGGTAAGTCTCAATTTGGTACGAGCTGGGAAAACTTGATAATTGTTAGAGGAGTCTAAACCCAGTTATGAATCAAGATCAAGGTCTATCCCGTTCTAGTTCTTCTCTAAGAAGATCGTCTGCGTCTAGAATTGATCAAATATATGAAATCTCATATATGTCCGATGATTCTAAAATCCCTATTACTAGTATGCCCGTAGTCAACCCTTATAGTGTCTTCTCCAAACCTCATAATTCTTTATCCAAGAAGGTAAAAAGGATTATAGGTTCATCTTCCGGTCCAGTTGCCAGGGAGTTTGTTCAAACTTCCAAGTTTAACTCACACCAACTCCCTGCCACAACGTCCGAACACCTAGTCACCCTATCTCTACCCCCAGATCTTCCAAGGATCTGCCAAGCCCAAGGATATACACATATCCACTTTGGTGCCATTAGATTAGCCCTTACTTTCCATGGAAGGAAAGGGTTACCAGCGTTCTCCCGTATCGCTCTAGTGGATACAAGATTTGTACAGTATCAACACGCTTGTATTGGTACTATACAGACCACCTTGAACGCCGGAACGGTCTTTGTCACCTTCTATCCAAACTTCTGTATGCCCCTTAATGACCCTTCACTCTTAACAGCCTTAAAAGCCCAGATCCAGATCGCTGGAACTCCACAGGTCAACACTTTTCAGGCTACTTTCCATTACTAGATGGCTTACAGAGTTCAAGATCATGCCTTGGATCTTATGGTCCCAGGGCAAGACAACTCAGGTGATGCGCTGCTCATAGACATTGATTCTAATGCAACGCCAACCTGCACATATGTCAAGTCATTGCGCCAAATCAACATAAATAGACAATCTCAAGTTTGGTGGAGTTACAAGAAAGTTCTAGCAATCTCACTCCGGGGACGTCTCGGGACCACCGGGCACACCCCGAGGACCCTCCCGACCCGAAAACTATATTTTCATGATCGGATCCTCATTTCTATACATCACGAGGGCCCATGTAAAATTTCGTGGCAATCCGACGTCGTTTGATGGGGTTTTCAAAAATTATGCATCTTGAAAAAAACTAATGTTTGTTCCTGTCACTCTACTTTTTGTGCAGAATGTATATATAGGGGGGTACGGGGCTTCACACCCAGGCGCGCCCATGTGTGGGGGAGCGACCAAGGGAGACAAGGTTACATAGATCCAAGCGCCCCCTAACCATGTTGCCTATCAAACTAGCGCTAGCTTGGATTCTCGAACATCGCCACGTGATTGTGACCCGACGAGTAGCTATCATCGAAGTTATGCCCACACCGATGCCCCTCCCCCCCAAATGCCCCTTGTTGCCTTGTTGTGGGCAAGGCTATGGCACATATCATGCACAATGATGCCTCCTCCCCCCCCCCCCCCAAAATGCCCCTTGTTGCCTTGTTGTGGGTAAGGCTGTGGCACATATCATGCACAATGAGGCCTCATCCCCCCCCCCCCCCCCAAAATTCCACTTGTTGCATTGGTGTGGGCAAGGCTGTGGCACATATCATGCATAATGAGGCCTCCTCCCCCCTAAAATGCCCCTTGTTGCCTTGGTGTGGGCAAGGCTGTGGCACATATCATGCACAATGAGGCCTCCTCCCCCCAAAAAGCCCCTTGTTGCCTTGGTGTTGGCAAGGCTGTGGCACATATCATGCACAATGAGGCCTCCTCACCCCCAAAATGCCCCTTATTGCCTTGGCGTGGGCAAGGCTGTGGCACATTTCATGCACAATGAGGCCTCCTCCCCCCCCCCCCCCAAATGCCCCTTGTTGCCTTGTTGTGGGCAAGGCTGTGGCACATATCATGCTTGTTGTGCCCACAATGAGGCCTCCTCCCCCCCCCCAAATGCCCTTTGTTGCCTTGGTGTGGGCAAGGCTGTGGCACATATCATGCACAATAAGGCCTCCTCCCCCCAAAACGCCCCTTGTTGCCTTGTTGTGGGCAAGGCTGTGGCACATATCATGCACAATGAGGCCTCCTCTCCCCCAAAATGCCCCTTGTTGCCTTATTGTGGGCAAGGCTGTGGCACATATCATGCTTGTTGTGCCCACAATGAGGCCTCCTCCCCCCCCAAAATGCCCTTTGTTGCCTTGGTGTGGGCAAGGCTGTGGCATATATCATGCACAATGAGGCCTCCTCCCCCCCAAAATGCCCCTTGTTGCCTTGTTGTGGGCAAGGCTGTGGCACATATCATGCACAATGAGGCCTCTTCCGCCACTAAAATGCCCCTTGTTGCCTTGTTGTTGGCAAGGCTGTGGCACATATCATGCTTGTTGTGCCCACAATGAGGCCTCCTCCCCCCCTAAAATGCCCCTTGTTGCCTTGGTGTGGGCAAGGCTGTGGCACATATCATGCACAATGAGGCCTCCTCCCCGCCCCCCCCCCCCAAAATGCCCCTTGTTGCCTTGGTGTGGGCAAGGCTGTGGCACACTCCATGAGTATGACTTCAAAAATTATGCATCTTAAAAAAATTTAATGTCTGTTCCTATCACTTTACTTTTTGTGCAGAATGTATATATAGGGGGTAGCAGGTGTCCTGAGATGGAAACATCAATCGATGGTGGCCCCCTGATGCGCGTTGTATGCTAACATCATCGGTGGCCTTATTATTGGCTTTAGTCCCTAGAGTTCGAAGGCAAGACGTCCAAGGCTCTAGTGGCGCCACACGAGGGATAAGGTTTCAGGGCAGTGATGGTGGGTTCGATGATATGCCGGTGGTGTGCCTTCCCCCCATACCACCGGTAGCCTAGTTGTTGGATGTAGTCCCTAGAGTTAGAAGGCAAGGGGTGCACACACGAGTTGTGGCTTGTACTCGATGTCCAAGGCTCTAGGGTTGCCACCCAATACAAGGCATGAGGGGGGAGTTTGATGATGTTATGTGCGTGTTATTGGTTACTAGTCAGTGTTGGTGCCTCTCTTCTTATGCATGGCTAGTCTGTGCTGGTGGGTTTCGTTGAAGAGTGACGCCAATGGTGATGAAAATTCCATTAACACAATCATGCGTCATCCAAAAGGTTGCCTAGTTGCTAATTGAGAGGGTTTGATGATGTTATGTGCGTGATAATGGTTACTAGTCAGTGCTGGTGCCTCTCTTTTTATGCATGGCTAGTCTGTGCTGGTGGGTTTCGTTGAAGAGTGATGCTAAAGCTGATGAAAATTCCATTACCCCAATCATGTGTCATCAACATGTTTCCTTGTTGCTAATCGAGAGGGTTTGATGATGTT
>CM061486.1:76815424-76817924 GCA_030867185.1 Tagetes erecta
TACCTGACGGGGTATTGTAAGTGGCAGAGTGGCCTTGCTGCCACGATCCACTGAGATTCAACCCTTCGTCGCTTAGATTCGTCCCACCCCCCCCCACTTTGCCCACCCAAAAAACCACCAACCCTCCATTACGTCCACCCGTAAGGGTATATAAAATAGAGGCTGCATATATAATATACTTGTGAAAATTTACCAAGTGTTGGAGAAACGCTATTGTTAAAAATGTCGTGATTAGAACAACGTTTTGACACGACGTGCATGTGAAGAAAGAGCCTTGAGGGTCACTTGTAAAAAAAAAAAAGAAATTTGCCTAAAAAGGGATTGCAACACGAGGACTTCCCAGGGGGTCACCCATCCTAGTACTACTCTCGCCCAAGCACGCTTAACTGCGGAGTTCTGATGGGATCCGGTGCTTTAGTGCTGGTATGATCGCAATCGAAATACAACCAACAATTTATTTCTTTATCCCTTTCTAGGCCAAAACAACAAAGGTTGTAGTTGTAACAAGCAACATGTTTCCTAGACGGCGTTCCTTAACGACGGCCCATGTTTCCTTGACGACTGCACACGGTTCCTTGACGAAGTACCACGGTTCCTTGACGACGGCACACGGTTCCTTGACGAAGTACCACGGTTCCTTGACGACGGCACACGTTTCCTTGACGACGGCCCACGGTTCCTTGACGACGGCCCATGTTTCCTTGACGAAGTACCACGGTTCCTTGACGCCGGCACACGTTTCCTTGACGACGTTCCACGGTTCCTTGACGACGGCCCATGTTTCCTTGACGACGCACAAAAAGAACAAACTAAGTCAAGGCACACGTGTCAATTTCTAAAACAAACAACCATGAAAAAAGAAAACCACAACTTAAGTCTGCGCCGAGATAGTTTATACAACATCAACATCTTAACGAGAGAACACCGAGTAGCGTAGCGGTGGCAAACCAAGAAAAACTACAATGTAAAGTTTCGTGCAATCTCAAGGAAGCCCAAAGAGCACGGGAACGACAATGTAAAGTTTTCTGAGAATCCGAATAACCCACGCATGTCGCAACGAGGCATCGTGTTTTAAAAACGGTATGGTCAACTTTTTGACCCGACGAGCATCAAGTCATTGCGCCAAATCAACATAAATAGACCATCTCAAGTTTGGTGGAGTTACAAGAAAGTTCTAGCAATCTCACTCCGGGGACGTCTCTGGACCACCGGGCACACCCCGAGGACCCTCCCGACCCGAAAACTATATTTTCATGATCGGATCCTCATTTCTATACATCACGAGGGCCCATGTAAAATTTCGTGGCAATCCGACGTCGTTTGATGGGGTTTTCAAAAATTATGCATCTTGAAAAAAACTAATGTTTGTTCCTGTCAATCTATTTTTTGTGCAGAATGCATATATAGGGGGGTATGGGGCTTCACACCCAGGCGCGCCCATGTGTGGGGGAGCGACCAAGGGAGACAAGGTTACATTGATCCAAGCGCCCCCCTAACCATGTTGCCTATCAAACTAGCGCTAGCTTGGATTCTCGAACATCGACACGTGATTGTGACCCGACGAGTAGCTATCATCGAAGTTATGCCCACACCGATGCCCCTCCCCCCCCCCCCCAAATGCCCCTTGTTGCCTTGTTGTGGGCAAGGCTGTGGCACATATCATGCACAATGATGCCTCCTCCCCCCCCCCCCCAAAATGCCCCTTGTTGCCTTGTTGTGGGTAAGGCTGTGGCACATATCATGCACAATGAGGCCTCATCCCCCCCCCCCTAAAATTCCACTTGTTTCCTTAGTGTGGGCAAGGCTGTGGCACATATCAAGCATAATGAGGCCTCCTCCCCCTAAAATGCCCCTTGTTGCCTTATTGTGGGCAAGGTTGTGGCACATATCATGCTTGTTGTGCCCACAATGAGGCCTCCTCCCCCCCAAAATGCCCTTTGTTGCCTTGTTGTGGGCAAAGCTGTGGCACATATCATGCACAATGAGGCCTCCTCCCCCCAAAACGCCCCTTGTTGCCTTGTTGTGGGCAAGGCTGTGGCACATATCATGCACAATGAGGCCTCCCCCCCCCCCAAAATGTCCCTTGTTGCCTTGTTGTGGGCAAGGCTGTGGCACATATCATGCTTGTTGTGCCCACAATGAGGCCTCCTCCCCCCAAACTGCCCTTTGTTGCCTTGGTGTGGGCAAGGCTATGGCACATATCATGCACAATGAGGCCTCCTCCCCCCCCCAAAATGCCCCTTGTTTCCTTGTTATGGGCAAGGCTGTGGCACATATCATGCACAATGAGGCCTCCTCCGCCCCCAAAATGCCCCTTGTTGCCTTGTTGTGGGCAAGGCTGTGGCACATATCATGCTTGTTGTGCCCACAATGAGGCCTCCTCCCCCCCCCCCCTAAAATGCCCCTTGTTGCCTTGGTGTGGGCAAGGCTGTGGCACACTCCATGAGTATGACTTCAAAAATTATGCATCTTAAAAAAATTTAATGTCTGTTCATGTCAC
>CM061486.1:76830424-76832924 GCA_030867185.1 Tagetes erecta
CCACTTGTTGCAGTGAATCGTAGGTGTGAGTTTTGAAGATGTCGAACTCGTCTCTGAATTCTTCCATCCCGTTGTTGAATTCAGCCATCGACATTTCAACACCTTCAATTCGTTTGTCCAGACTAGACATCAAGTCTTTGGACATACCTTGAGTCTTCTTGTCGACTTTGCGAGTGTCATCCAGACCACGGTTCTCGTCGCCGTCGACGCTTGTGCCTCCAAGCTTTCCCGTCTCTGATGCCATCCCAATGAATCGTCGCTCTGATACCACTTGTCACGGACTTATCTTCTCCAAGTCGTGTGCGGCACTTAGATGCGTTCTAAGTCAGCCTTTAAGTCTCGATGAGATGGATTACGCAGCGGAAGTCTTGTAAAGGGAACGTTGGATTGGTAGGACACAAGTAGAGTGTGCTTGTGATGCTAGATTACAACACAAGGAGTTTGTATTACTAGGTGATCTTACAAATGAACCATGATCACCTATTTATACGACTTTGGAACTAATCTAGATTCTTCTAATTCTAGACTAATCTATACATAATATCTAAGATATTAACTAGGTAAATATCTAGCTAATCTAGAGACTTCCTTGATGATATTTTGGATGATCTTTCAAGCCCTTTCTAGATCCTTCCATGCCCCTTCGAGGCTGGTCTAGATGGTCCATATTTTTAGCCAAAATGCTGGACGTTTTTGGATGTCTTCCGGCATGTTCTAGATTGTTCCGGGGCTGCACAAAAAGTGTAGAATGGTGCAGTGTTTTCCGGACTCTTCCAGCAGCGTCTATGCCTTGTGTAGGCTGATTTAAGGTCCCTCCAATGTGTCGTGTCCTTCCCGAAAGTTGTAGGCTGATCCGGAGTCTTCCGGGCAGCCTTTGAGGTCTTTAAATGTGTTCGGAACCTTCCGGAATCCGAGAAAATTGATTTGAAATTAGGCGGGTCGTGACACTACGCTCTGTATACATTAGCATGGGATAACATCATAGGATTTCGGTCCTATTACGATGGCCTTCGGGATCGGAGTAATGATTAACAGGGACAGTCGGGGGCATTCGTATTTCATGGTCAGAGGTGAAATTCTTGGATTTATGAAAGATGAACAACTGCGAAAGCATTTGCCAAGGATTTTTTCATTAATCAAGAACGAAAGTTGGGGGCTCGAAGACGATCAGATACCGTCCTAGTCTCAACCATAAACGATGCCGACCAGGGATCAGCGGATGTTGCTTTTAGGACTCCGCTGGCACCTTATGAGAAATCAAAGTTTTTGGGTTCCGGGGGAGTATGGTCGCAAGGCTAAAACTTAAAGGAATTGACAGAAGGGCACCACCAGGAGTGGAGCCTGCGGCTTAATTTTACTCAACACGGGGAAACTTACCAGGTCCAGACAAAGTAAGGATTGACAGACTGAGAGCTCTTTCTTGATTCTATGGGTGGTGGTGCATGGCCGTTCATAGTTGGTGGAGCGATTTGTCTGGTTAATTCCGTTAACGAACGAGACCTCAGCCTGCTAACTAGCTATGTGGAGGTATCCCTCCATAGCCAGCTTCTTAGAGGGACTATGGCCTTTTAGGCCACGGAAGTTTGATGCAATAACAGGTCTGTGATGCCCTTAGATGTTCTGGGCCGCACGCGCTACACTGATGTATTCAACGAGTATATAGCCTTGGCCAACAGGCCCGGGAAATCTTTGAAATTTCATCGTGATGGGGATAGATCATTGCAATTGTTGGTCTTAAACGAGGAATTCATAGTAAGCGCGAGTCATCAGCTCGCATTGACTACGTCCCTGCCCTTTGTACACACCGCCCGTCGCTCCTACCGATTGAATGGTCCGGTGAAGTGTTAGGATCGTGGCGACGTGGGCGGTTCGTTGCCGGCGACGTCGTGAGAATTCCACTGAACCTTATCATTTAGAGGAAGGAGAAGTCGTAACAAGGTTTCCGTAGGTGAACCTGCGGAAGGATCATTGTCGAACCCTACAAAGCAGAATGACCTGTGAACATGTAACAACAACACGGCTTTGCAAGGATTGTTTGCTCATGCATCGATCCTTGTAGGCCACTGTCGATGTTAGTTCATGGTTGCCCTATGGGCTTTCATGGACATTATGTTGACATAACAACCCCCGGCACAACACGTGCCAAAGACAAACTATACATAGAAGGGCTTGTGCCGTGATGCCCCGTTTGCGGTGTGCTCATTGTACGTGGCTTCTTTGGAATCATGAACGACTCTCGGCAACGGATATCTCGGCTCACGCATCGATGAAGAACGTAGCAAAATGGGATACTTGGTGTGAATTGCAGAATCCCGTGAACTATCGAGTTTTTGAACGCAAGTTGCGCCCGAAGCCATCCGGTTGAGGGCACGTCTGCCTGGGCGTCACGCATCTTGTTGCCCACACCATGACTCCCTCTTTGGGTTTTGTGTGTTGGGGCGGAAAGTGGCCTCATGTGCCCCCATAGGGCATGTTTGGCCTAAAATTAGAGTCCTCTTAA
>CM061486.1:80520424-80752924 GCA_030867185.1 Tagetes erecta
CGTATTATAAATTTTATATAAGTCGTATTATAGGGGCCGTTTTTTATGAGTCTAGTGATTTTTTAGGATTCTTGTGGCTGGTCCTAACTTTAATTATTTTTTTTTACAGTGAAACGAATAAAGCCCTAACTTTAATTACTTACTTACATAATTTAATAGTGTTAATATTAACATGTATGATGTTTTGGACGTTAGCCTGACTTTTGGACGAAACCAAAGGAAGCTATTAAAAGATCTTATGCATTAACTGATTCAACCATCATGAATAAAACAATCAAGAAACGTAAAGGGGGTTCAACTGCTGTTACTGCAATATTGATAAACTGTGACACATTGGTGGTAGCCAATGTTGGCGACTCACGTGCCGTTCTATGCCAAGATGGAGTGGCTAAACAGTTATCAGTTGATCATGAGCCTAACAAGGAGCGAAAAGTCATTGAAGAAAAAGGTGGCTTTGTAACCGAATTTGCAGGTATCGTGTTTCGATTTTGTTTTCAAAATGGTATGTTTAAAGAAAAAAAGCGGCACACGGACTTCTTTGACGGAAAAAAACGAAAACGGTAAGACCGCTCTTATGAGGAGCGGTCCCTTTGTAAAATTGGCAAGCACTCCTGCACCTCTCGGGTCCCTTTTCTCCATAAAAGAGTGTGTGTGAGATGAACTGCTTGTAAGAGGAGCAGTCCCTCTCACGAAACACAAAACACAAAAATAAAAATGTGAGGGAGCCGCCGGTGTGAGGAGCAGTCGCTCACAGAAAAGTTTTTTTAACCCTAATAATTATTTAAATACAATAATAAAGAACGGACCGCTCCTCTTTTCGTCTTTTATATAAAGTCAAAGAATTTCATCTTTTATATATAGTCAAAAAAGTCAGTCAAAAAAGTCCGTTTGCCTCTTTTTTTAAACATACAATTTTGAAAAAAAATTCATCATGTTTCATGAACTCACAAAACTCAACGCTACATAATAATATTGATGCACGTATGTGGTACGATATGGTATGCATGTATGTGATGATGGAATTGGTGCGCACGCAGGGGATTGTCCGCGTGTTGATGGAAGCCTAGCGATGTCGAGGGCCTTTGGTGACAAAAGTTTGAAAGAACACATAAGTTCAAAACCAGATGTATGGGTGGGGGATATAGATGGTGAAAGTGAGTTTATGATCTTGGCAAGTGATGGTGTTTGGAAGGTGAGTAAAAGTGATTTTTATAATTGTTGCGTGATTGATTGGTTTGAATTTTACGCGTGTAAATTGGGCAGGTTATGTCGAACCAAGAAGCTGTGGATTGTGTTAGGGGTGTGGAGGATCCGTGGGGAGCTGCAAAGCAGCTGATCAAAGAGGCACTAGTGAGGAAGAGCAAAGATGATATTTCGTGCATTGTTGTTAGGTTTCAGTGACCACTTTAATTATATATAGCCATTGTATGTTCTTTGTAACTAGTACGAACCCATGCGATGTAACGACGACGATAATTCACCAATCGATAGTGGTTCTGATTAGTTTATTAATCATCAGGTAATATATTATATAATATAGTGTTAGTTTTTTATTCAAGTAATAATTAAAAAGAGTAAATTACATTTTTGGGCCATTATAATAAGCCAAATTACGGATCGTGGCCTTTATTTTAAATTTTTGCACTGGTTGGCCTTTATATAAATTTTTGTCACAGTTTTGGGCCTTTAAGTTAACGGCCGTTAACTTTTCCAGTTAACTCCCCTCATGTGCAATGCACATGAGGGCATTTTGGTCATTTTACATATAAAAGACTAATTTATAAAATTAAAATTGTTGTTTTTATATATACACACATATACCATCATCATCATCCTTCCGGTGAGTGATCACACCACAAACCACCACACAACCTACCCTTCCTACATCATCATCAACCGCCGTCAACCGCCGACGCCGGTAAGCACTGTTCTAAATTCCGGTGACCAAATCTTTTTATTTCAACACCGTCACTATCTTCCGGTCAAGAAAACAAGAGAGCAGACTCACTCATGCTCCAAACAAACACTGATTAGAGTTGGATCAGCTGCAACAAATTTATCCAAAATCCAATTATGTCCTCATTCATATCTGAAAACAAAAATGCAATCATTTCAAAAGCAACAAACAGAAAGTCACAAATCACTCTAACAACACTGCAAATCATGCACAAGTTCATACAACTTCACTTTCTGCATATCAAAAACCTAGATCTTAAAAATTCACAAGGATGGAGTTTACTAAACAGATTCAATTCACAATGACCTATTATCATTTGTTACCGAAAACGAAACAAAATCAATACGTGCCCGGCGAAGCTCCGTCTAGTTCGTCCGATTCCGAAGAAGAATTTAGTTGATAATCTACTCTGAAGAGCTTCCTTAGAGATGATGATAGTGGTGGAGGTAGTGATTGTAGTGGTGGCGGTAGTGATGGTAGTGGCGGCTGTAGGTAGATGGTAGTGATGGATGTGGTTATGGAGATGAAGAAGATGATAAAGATAATAATATTAGTAATGTCACACTAATGGTCCTTTAGGAGTGAAATTACCAAAATGCCCTCATGTGCATTGCACATGAGGGAAGTTAACTGGAAAAGTTAACAGCCGTTAATTTAAAGGCCTAAAACCGTGACAAAAATTTATATAAAGGCCAACAAGTGCAAAAATTTAAAATAAAGGCCACGATCCGTAATTTGGCTTATTATAAAGGCCCAAAAATGTAATTTACTCAATTAAAAAAGTGTTACTATGTTTATTATTGTTTTAAAGTACCCATAGTAGCATCAATGTAGACGTGCAGTTTATATTATCATCCATACCACCTACATCTCAAGTAAATAATAATTTAATGTTAAAATTTTCATACTTTATTGGTGTTTTTGTTAATGTACTGGTGTTGTGTTTTCCTCCGTATCATGCTCACAAATCGGTTATTTATATATTTTTTTGAACAACAATATTTATGACTACTAACTCACCACTAGTAAGACGCTAGGGCGGTGATACAAACTTGACAATTTAATGCATCTCATTCAGATATCCAACCAAACAGAACATATTAATCATTCTGCACTTAACCATTAAAAAATCTTAACCATTCAGACCTCTTAATCATTCAACATTTAACAATTCAGCACTGCCAAACAACTAAGGGGCTGTTTGATCGTTTTTTTACTGTTCTGGTGGGTTTCTAAAAAAAAGCAAAGGCCATCTCTTTGGCCCTAGTCCACCAACTACTAGTTGCACCCCGAAGGCCCAAACCATCAAAAACTAGGGTTTGAAACTTCGATACCCCTTTCTTACACATACTATACTTTCTTCTATACCCCTCTATGTTCTTCTAAACTTTGACTCTGAAGTTATCACAACGAATCAGCGAAATGCTTCAACAGCCATAATAATCGACAAAGCTGCCAATTTTTGGTCTGGTCGATTTTTCGTCCCCAATGGTCGCCATTCTTCTTTTAGACGCCATTCAGATTCCTTGGCTCCTCTTTTTCGCTCAGACCTTCGGATCTGATTCGCTCAGGCGCCCTCGCATTCAGAAGCCGCACCCAAACAATCTTGTGTTTGACCGAGTTAGACGTAAACGTCTGAATGGGTCCATTCAGACCTAAACAAACACACCCTAAATGACACATTTAATGGTTCAATCCTTAATGATTCAGATTTTTCCAAACAGACTCTTAGTGTTTATTTGTGTTTGTTTAGGCTCATTTACAAATCTAACAAACAAACACAAACAAATCCATATATATTAAATTTCTTAACAAACAAACACAACACATAGGGTCTATTTGGTATGTGGTAATGTAATGGATGACGGAATGTAATGAACGAAAGAAAGGAATGGACAAATGTATGAAAAAGATCATTCCATTCCATTACCCTGTTTGGTTGCTTTACAGAAATGACATAAATCATTATATTTTTTTGTTTGATATGAAGGAAAAAACAAATGAATAAAATAAAGTTTACTAAAAATGACAAAAATACATTTTCATGATTATGGGTCGGGTCTTGGTTTCACCGTTTCAGCCATGTGTCGGGTCATAATTCGATACATGGGTCAATACATGAGTGAGGTCATAAATCAGATCATGGTTCGGGTCACGAATTGGTTCATGGCTCGAGCTGTGAGTCGATTCATGTGTCGGGTCATGGTTTGAGACATGGGTTAGGACATGAATCAGTTCATGAGTTCTTAGGTCAGGTCAAGGTTAACAACTTAACGTTCTAAAAAAAAAAAAAAAAAAAAAACAAACATAATCGTATTCGTTTACGCCCGAGCCCGAATCGAAATTAACAGACCTGTTTGTAAGCAAAGGGTAAACATGTTTTCCTTTCCACCGTCTTCATCAAACGCGGGAAATCAATACCCTAGATCATCTCCAAACCACTTCTTCAATCTTTGATCTTCATTTCATACACAACACATCAACCAAAGGCTAATCATCTTCCAATTCACAACTACAAATCTCTCACTTTACATGCATTTCAACTTCAATTTCATCTCAATTCGAAAATTAGGGTTTTGAAAATCTAGGGTTTACAAAAATGGGCGATACAATGGCTGTTGATCTTCCAAACAAACAAACGAAGAAGAGGAAGAGAGGCGATTTGGTGTTGAGTTTGGAACAACGAGATGCGCGCATTGGGGCTTTACGTGAAGAACTTGAGGGTTTAATCAAGTATTATAATGAGGGGTTTAATCAGTTGGAGATTAGTGGTTCGGTTAAGGGAACAAATTCGGTGATTGCGTGTTTGATTGAAGAGAGCAATCTTCCGTTATCGAAACTGGTTGAATCGATTGTGGAGAAAGATGGATCGATGACAATTGCGTCGGTGAAAAACGCTGTGATTGTTTTAGGGCAGAGATGTTTGTATGGTGTACAAAATGTTAATGCTGATGTGTTGGAAGATGAATCTCCTTCTTGCCTTTGGTGTTGGGAGGTATAAACTTAAAACTTTTTAGTTTTTATTAACATGCATTGATAGGATTTGATTTGATTTGATTTGATTTGATTTGAGTGAGTATCCTTATCGCCGACGCTGTGTAATGAGCGTGGCGGTGGTATGCGGAGTTGGAGTGCGGTGAAGGGGTTAAGGATGTTGTAGCATTGAGCCAACATGTCTAGTTAGGTATCTAGGGTTTGATGTTTTTGATGATGTTAGTTCAGTCTTTTATTTGTTTTACAATATGATGCTAAAGTTTAAAACTTGTTTTGTGGTTCAATTTGACTGATTTTGAGTATGGTTTAACGTTTGGGTTGGTTAATAGAAATGTGTGTTTGAGACTGCTTATTGAAACTGATTTTGAGTAGCCTCTTTTTAGTATGTATCAGATTGAAGGTGCTTGTTCCGTAACATTTTTTATTTGAAAATGGAATTACAAGATGAACATTTTTGGTAAGCAATCGCATAGGCAGGATGTGACATTTAAATTGATTATAGTGTATGTTTGCTTACTAAAAACACACCCTGCTTATCACTTGTGTATTTACTTATTTTTATTAAACATGGATTGTTGGTCATTACTAGCTAATTTTTGTCAAACATTCACACTTTTACGCATACATTGCTTGTTGATGTCTACCATAGCATTTTACTATATGTATGTAGCATGTGAAGGTAGCCTCTAAATGGTAAGACCTCACCATTCATCATATTTTTAAATACTTACCGGTTATTCAATATTTCTCTTTTGATGTTGTGTCATTTTCACATCAAATAATATAGTTGGTTTGACTTTGTTGACTACTTTGACTTTGTAGACAAGAGATTTAAAATTGCTTCCAAAGTCTTTTCGTGGTACAATTAAAATTCGGCGCATGTTTCGTAAAAAGATACATGAGAGGATAACTGCTGTTTCTGGTTAGTGCTCGGTCATTTGCTTTTTATATGGTTTATTACCGGTCAAGTTTTGACCCATATACTTAACATGATATGAAATTAAAAATTGCCAGTTTTGTGCATTTATTCAAGTTTGCAAACTGTTCTTTGTGCATTAAAATTGGCAGTTTAGTGCTCGGTCATTTGCTTTGTAACATTTTTTCAGTGTTTATTTATTGTTGTTTACTTTATGTATGCATGAGGAGATGACTAAATAACATTAAGGGATGGGGTCTTTTTAATAACGGCTCCAGGGTAAATAATCTAGGTAAAATTGAGATGAGGTCAAATTGGTTTGAAAAGGTCGAATTGTTGAAGTTTTCCCAGAGTGTATTGTTAGTGTGCACAATCTTTTTAACACTTTTTTCTAAATATTTATTTCGAAAGTGGATTATAGATAGTAGTTTAGTTTCTGGTGGCCATGTTTAAGAGAACACTTTATTGTAATAATGAAAACATGGGAAAAGCTCTATGCAGTTCAGTCTGTTTTGAACTGCTCTAAAAATCACTTGTTTTGACGCATTACTTGATTGCTAACATGCTACACATTAAAAACTGAACTTTTGGTTTTATAGGCCGAAATGTGGGGAATATCCAATAATACCTGTTTTGGACAGAGCCTGATTTGTATTATTTTTAATGGCATTAATTGATTTATTCCAGCTCTTATAACTGAACTAATGAAGCCACATAGCACTTCAGATGGTGGACACAAGGTAACAAAAGCATCTGAAAGGCTTAGTAAAGTGTTGAGTGAATCAGAAATACGTTCGCTAGTTGAAAAAATGGAGCAGAAAAATGGTGGTGACGTGTAAGTACTCATGGTATTTTTTTGGTTTTATATAGTATTGTTATTATTGATCGGTACTCCATAGTTTTACCCTTTATTTATGCTTGAAGTGATGAGAAAGAGGCGAAGCTCGAAGAAAAACAAGCTGTGAAACAGCTGGAGAAAAACAAACGTGAAGTTGAGAAAGAGAAAGTGAGAATGGAGCGGGAACTTTTGAAGGAAAAGCTGCACAATGTAAGTTATTTATTAACGGGTGTTTGGAACTGTGTTTTAGAAGAAATTATATAGGAACAGATTTACAAGTGTGGCATAGCATATGTCGCCCTTTGATTCGTCAAGCAAATTTTTTTTCTTCCTCCGGAAAAACCTTTATGTTATATACATTAAATTCTGTTCTATATTACAAATCTTGGCCTGGTTGAAGTGGTTTGCAGCGTGGATGTTTACTTGGTTGACCGGGGTTCGAGTGCCATGGATGACAACCTTATTTTTTTGGCTTCTCTTTATTACACTTTTATTAAATTTATTCGTTTAAATTACCTTTTTAAATTATTATGTCGTTACGTGCAGGGGAAAAAAATTTGAATCCGGTGTTTCGTAACAGTCGTTTTTACAACGACGGAACTTCTTTGTGACTTCTGTGTTATTTGGCCATTTGTTTACTTGTTATTGCATCATAAGCTGTTTAAAAACACATTCAACCACCCTTAATACGAAAATAGGGGAACAACTTCGCCTCTAGAGGACATGGAGTTTTCTAAGGAAAATCTTGCAGTTATTATTTGATTTGTTTTTTGATATAAGAAATGTGATTCCAGGAGAAAGAGCAGAAGCGTTTGCAGGACGAGGCAGAAAAAGAGGAAAAACGCCGTGAAATTGAAATGAAAAAACAGTTAAAAAAGCAACAAGAAGAAGCGGAGAAAGAACAACGACGCCGTGAAAAAGAAGAAACTGAACATAAAAAACAACTTGCTTTACAAAAACAAGCATCAATCTTGGAGCGATTTCTTAAGAGAAGTAAAAGCAATTCACCTTTGCAGGTTCACCAGTCATCAATCAAAGAATCTGCTACCTGCATTTCATCTAAGCAAAAAGAACATGTGCCTGATTCAGTTATCCAGTCGATGGATAATGCTCTTTCATTAAAAGAAAACTTCGATGAAAATGAATTACGGAAGTAGGTTCTTTCTCGGTTCTTACTCCTTGTGCAATTTTCACTAATTTACTTATAATGGGTCAGCATGGGTTATGTTTTATCTGAATTTGGCCTCAAATGGTTAAAATATGGTAAATGTCAGCTAAGTTATGTTACTTTTAATCCACACGACCTCTTAAATCATTCTATCTAAATATAATTTTGATTTAATTTTATAGAACCCAAAGATATCTTTTCATTGTGCATGAGAAAGTCCGTTGACTTTGTTCTCCAACGTATTAATGTATTTGAACTTGTTGAATATGTGCAGACCTCGTAAATGATCATTATTTGCACAATCAGTACATGCATGGACATCAAGTAGGCATTTCTATGTGACATTGATGTCATGTAGGCTTTTTAGTAGACCCTAACATAGTAACATTTCCTAGAACCCTTACAATCGAAAAGTTTTTCATGCTGTGCTGTACGTGCAAATTAAGAAAGTATCTTGGTTTTCTTTGGTATTAAATCATAGGTTTTACAATTTTAGTTAACGGATTTTCTTTTTAATAAATGGCAAATCAGTGTTTGCAGGTCAACCTGACCCAATCTTGCGTGTTTCAACATTTACAAAGTATTTGTTAGTGAATTAGTCCATTTTTCTTCCTGCTCCTATGTATATATTTACCTTTTATAATGGATTTTGATACGCGTTTTTAAATAATTAGAGTACACCTGGATTCTTGGCATCAATCGGGTAATTGTAGTAGCAGAAGGCGACATTGGGGCGTTAGGCGAGCTCCAAAGACGGTTTTGGTCAAGGAGCTTAAGCTAACCAGTAAGGGTGAAGATGAACCAGTTGTAGAGAAATTGGATGATGGTTGGACTGAAATTCGTAGTCAGAAATCAAGTCGGTGTAAACAGTTGCTACAGTTTGATAAGAGCCACAGACCTGCATTCTATGGTTATTGGCCCAAAAAAAGGTGAATGATGATGTTATAGTTATCTTTTAACTGCCGGATAACCTAAGTCAAATTATCTGATATATTCAGGTTACCATTTGTTCTTTGTAGCAGGGAGAAAACATAGGTGTTCAAATCTTTCTTGATGAGCAATAATTTTTCAAAGCTATTACTATTCTTGCCTAATCTTAACCTTTTATTGTTAAAATTACTATCTTTAAAATATTTTATGATAAGTATATATGATTTACATATCACCAATTTATGAAATCGTTTGTTTCTAAAGCTAACTTAATTTGGCACTAGCAGTGATTCTACTTTAACTTTTAGAAAATCTAGTTTGATTTTGACATGTGCCAGTTATATTCGTATGTATTCTACATTAAAATCTTAAAAACTGTCTCAAATTATTTACTACATTTATGCTCAAAGATATCATCAGTTGTGATTTTTTTTTTAATTTCTATCTACGAAGTTTTTTATTTAGTCAGTTATCAGTGTGATTACAGAAATTGAATGCCTGTAGTGTACCAACAAAATTTGTGTTTTTAACTTGACAGATTATTTTTTCAACCTTTGGAGTCTTCTTTTTAAGCCAAACTTGACCAGTTTGTTCAGATTAGCGGTGCTGATTTGTTTTATATTGTTTTTATTTATCAGTGAACTTGTTAGAGCTCGTCGCCCTCTTGTTAAAGATCCAGACCTTGATTATGAGATTGACAGTGATGAAGAATGGGAAGAGGTATTTTTTATTTTTTTTTATACATGGAAATCAACTAAATCCATGCAACATTTTTACAAACTGATTGCCAAATTTCTGTATGCACTAAAGTTGATCTGTTTCATCCTTTTATCCATTTCCCTGATCTGTTTTGCGACATAGGAGGAACCTGGTGAAAGCTTATCAGACTGTGAAAAGGAAGAAGATGATGAAAGCTTGGAGGAAAATTTATCAAAATCTGATGAGGAAGACGGAAGTGAAGATGGGTTTTTTGTTCCTGACGGCTATCTTTCAGAAAACGAGGTATTTTTACCTTCAGTCTTAGGCTCATCATTTTTAAATACCAGTATAAGATAGATTAAAAAAATGAGTAAAACTTTACAATACAATACAACCAGGAACTAAGGAAGTATCGTTATTATAGTTGTTTGCTCTCCATCTGTGCATGCTGATTCACTCTTGGTGACATGTTTCTTTTAACTGTTTTTAGGAAACTTTATTGATTTGATATGCAAGTCGATATTGATCTTTTCCTTGTAGTTCTCATAACAAGAATCTTATAATGCACTTACATTCTATTTGTAAAACTTAATTGTAATACCTAATTACCCTTCTGTTGATAAGAACTGAGACTACACCAATCTCACTAGACATATTTTTATGTGCATGGTTTTATCTTATTTTATGTACCAACTATATAAATATTCAGAATTTGTTTCATTATTTGTATAACGTGTACAATAAGCTTGTCAGCTGTTAATGTATTTACGGATTCTAGAGTTATTTTAGGAAGAGATTGGTTTAGCAAATCATAATTGTATTAGGATTGTAATATTGTGATTATATATAGGGTAGGGGAGGACAATTGTAATCACCGATTCAATCATTTAACCTTATAATTTGATTAGTACACTTCAAACAAAAGCGCATTCAAACCCTATCTCGTACAACCTGTTTTTTAATAGAATGTAGTGAATTATTGTTGGTAGTTCAACCAACATTAAGTGATGATTGTAATATAGTAACAGTATTAAATCGTGCTGTTTATAATAATATAATTTAACATTTTTTTGAAGGGTGTTGAAGTTGACAGAATGGATCACAGTGACTTGGTGGAAGATGCAAAAAGTTCAGCTAATTGTGTTCATATAGAAACTGAAGAGCTTTCTATACTGTTTAAACAGCTCAAGCATCTTAACACTTTGACTGAACACGCTCTTCGAAAAAACAAACCTTTAGTAATTTTGAATCTAACACATGAAAAGTTAAAGCCAATTTCAGAAAGCGAACACATGTGCTTGCAAGCTCTGAGCATTCGTGCTTTTCCTGTGGGCCCATCTATTGAGATTATAGCCGGAGATGATATGCAAGAAGAGATACAAGAAGATTGCCCTTCAAGTAGCAAAAGTAGTGTCCAGCCAGTTGCAAGTGGGATCACCACCATCTCAGATTCAGACTTACCTGAAATTGTAAGTGCATGAAGTTTATAACTTGAAGTAGAGGAGGCTGAAGTGGTTGGGGTCGAGTAACAGGTCAAAATGGTTTGGGTTGACCCAGATTTTTTTTTGTCTTAGTTTATATAATTTGTTATCAATACGGTTACATAAAGGGAAGAATGCATAAAAACTATTAAGGCAACATTGGTAACCATTTTTTTGGAACTGAAGGAGCTAAAATTGGCCGGTTGAATAGATGAAAAAGGGTATCTGTTGTTCAGAATTGAAGAGGGCGGGCTGGGTGACCCAATTATTTTGTCCAATTTTTTTAAAATCGTTTCATAGCGTAAAAGGCAAATATGTCAAAGCCTTATTTGGGATGATCTACATTTTATTTTCTCATTTAAGGATATCAAACTTCCAAAAGATTTTAATAAGGCTTATTCTGACCTGAAAAAGAGTAACACATTTATCATAATTGCATAAATAAACTAACATACCTATGCCAAATTTACCCTTTTAGCATATGTGTTAGTTAATATAACTTTTTGGGTGCCTTTTGATCTGTTTGATTCATTTTGACCTGTTTCACTCATTTTGCGTTTTGACCTCCCAATTCTGAACGGACTAGTATCTTATTACTGATTTTTATGAGAATATTATTTCAGGTTTCTGTCATTCAGTCTTGCCCACATGGGATTAACAAAGTGGTGCAAACTTTGCGTTTAAAGTTTCCAAATATCTCAAAAACTCAGCTGGGAAATAAAGTGCGTGAAATATCTGTTTTTGCAGATAACCGATGGCAGGTTTGTATTTTTTTATTTTATTTCGACGAGTTTTTTATGGCCACTTTTTTCATTGTAACATAGTAAAAGATTGGACCTTGAGAGATGATTTAGATTTGGCTAAATGGGTGGGTTTGGATAATAGGTACTATTTTTGTTCATTTTAAAGTTCGTATATATATAATGCAACTAGTTGTTACACTTATTTCTAAATAGTTTTCTAATAATTATTTTTGGCAAACTCCCATGCTCTCTAAACTTATTTCTAAATCTGTACCGCTTGGAAGGACACCACTATTTTAACACCTTGGTACCATCAGGGTACATGCCAGACGCCAGTTTATAGTTTGTTTTAATTAATATTCTCACGTATAATGAACCTTGTGAATAGTTAATGTCAACAATTTGTTACGGATAGGGATGAATAATTTTTATGAAAAGGCAGGAATAATAGTTTTTAACAAGACTAGGAGCACTCACAAGGTGAGGTGGTGACAAGGTGAACCTCACCAATGGGGTTGTGCCATGTCACTTCACCATTTTTTACCTCTTCTTCTCACCTCTTTGGACTAGGGTCACCCACCTGTGAGGTGGTGACAAGAAAATAGCTGTTGGAAAGAAAATAGGCGTTGGATGCCACACAACTCATCACCTCGCCATGAGGTGCCTACCTCATCCACCTCCTTGCGAGACTACCTCGCCACACCCGGGCGGGTGTGCTCGCGAGGTGAGGTGGTCCTCACCTCCATCTCGTGCAGACGTGCAGTGCATCAGGTGCCCAAGTATTGATTATTCGTTTGATTTTTCCAGGTCAAGAGAGAGATCCTAGACAAATTTGGCTTATCATCTTCTCCAGGTACTTATGTTAAACCTTTACTTTTATTAAAAAAACAACTGGGTTTGATCCTGGTTAATCCAAAACGCTTTTTTGTTTCATTTTATTTTTAAAGAATTATTTTGCCAAGTTTGATTACAAAAGATTTAAGTTACTATATGAAGCATAAACTGTATCAACCCATCTATAGGTAATTGGCACCTCTAAGCTGTTTGTAACTCTTTATTTTTCTTTCAAACCAGAAAAAACATCAAGAGGAACAAAATCTATAGCTGCATTTTTCTCTAAAAGGTGTCTGCCCCCTACTGGTAAAACAACAAACCCTAACCAAGTCTCTCCTCAACCAATCGAAAAGACATCATCAACAGTTGAATCGGAGAGCAATACATGCAATAGTTAGTACTGGTTTCATGTTTGGTTTTTTGTTAACCATGATATGATGGTCAACTTATGTAAAAAGTTCACAACTTTTATGGATATATCTCTTTTGCCTTATGTTATATCCTTTTTGTCTACTCATGCATTACATTGTTCTCAAGCATAATTAGACCTTTAATATGATCTGGTGCATAGGTGTGATTGCATAGTTTTTAATGTATTTAAATAACAAGTAGAATATTCAAATAAAAGCAGTTTTTATTAACAATCTCCAAATGATAAAGACAGTAAAAGTACATAGATAAAACTTGTTAAAAGTTGAACAATATACTGCAACACTATAAGTTATAACTTTTTTGTTTACTTTAAAACAAATAGATATAAGCTTTTCTTGAGGACTTGAGATACAGTTCACTTGTAGTAGTTAAATATGTATGCTTCATAATCACTCTTGGCACTTTTAAATACCAAGTGATCAAGCCATGAACTTATGAAATAACTCCTCAAATTTTTCCATTTCTTTGCTAGGCAAAGCCACCAACACATTCACTTCATTGTTGCTTGCACCAACAATATCCGGAAAGAGTAGTATTATATCTTTCCTATGATAAACCACGGGACAACTGTATCTCGGTTTCCCCCATGGGTATGCCACATCAGCAAACCCTAACCGCCACCATGATGATATCAAGAACTCTCCATGTGGAAACCCTTTATTCACCTGTCCCCAGTCAATCACCGATTGCGCATACTCACTTGTCATTCTGTTAGTACCTTCGTTCACCATTTCCACTAGTTTTAACAATGGCCCTTCTTCAATCTCTTTGCAACGAGCGGATGCATATGCACTAAGAACCGCATTGCAAGCTAATGATAATGGTAGGTTCAGTCTTGAGCGGATGTCCACCGCGTAAAGAACCGTAGACACTCTTTCAGGGTCATAGTCTGACCCTGATGACAAAGCTTTGCACCGCCATACATGGGCTGCAACCACATTAAACCCTGTGATTTTAACATTGGTTGACCCCGGCCCATCTTTGGCTTTCTTTTTAAGATGAGCTATGTCATTTGAGGTCAAATTGAAGATCTTGAAGTCAAGTTGACCTTCAGGGCAGTCAAAGACTGTGGGGTTTGGGAGGTCTATTCCGGTGGGGATCTTCAGCAGCTCGGGGTGGTCGAATTTGATCTGTGGTGGTGATCTTGCAGCCAAGAGGTGGCGGTCATTGCAAGGAACGGTGGCAAGTGGTTTATCCGCAGCTAAAGAAGCAATATTTTCAAGAAATGTTTTGAAACTCAACCCGTCGAAAGTCGCATGATTTGTTGCCACGCCTAGTGCAAATCCACCACACTTGAAGGATGTCAACTGTTACAAGTTACAACACATGTAAATGTTAGAACTTTCATAAGAAAATGTTCCAATCTCAACAATGTTATTTCATGTGATTAGTATAACTTTAGGTGTTCCTATCTATAACCATGCCAAAGCTAAGGGATCATATAATATAATACGAACCCAAGCCGGTGGATCATATGTTTGGAAACTGTAACATGGCCGAGGACCTTTGGTCTAATGGCGCGACTTGGTTGGCATTGGATTTTTCGATGGGTACGAGTCCTAGTATGTTGGTTGAGGTAGTAATTTTTGTCTCATGGTGGTTATTGAAGGTTACGAAACGTTTTGGTATTTGGGAAAAGAGTTATTTAGAAGTTTGACGACTTAGTGTAATTATCGCTCCTTTGCGATAGCAATAGAAAAATGTGAACTAGACTAAATAACTTAAAACTCGCTTCTATGTGACTAATTTTGTCTGTCTGAGTGTCTTAATAAAAACTAGCCGTTAAAGAAAAAAGAAAAAAATAACAAGTTAGACTGATATATAACTTTATTAACAATCCTCTCAAGGTTTCAAGAAATATAAACTTTTCATATTTATATTGTATATTTAAAGCATTATATCTTATGTTTAAATTATGCAATTTAAAGATTGTAGTATTTATTTATGCATATAACATATGTTATTAAAAAAGTAACTCGTACAAAGACTTGGTCATGCATGTGAACACACTTAATTTGGGCAGGTAGCCAGTAACCAGTAGCCATTTAATCATGTATGCATAATCAAGTCTATATTTAATGCAACCTAATAGTACGGTTATGTATACCTTTCTTTGATGCCCATTATTAAACTATAACTTTTGTCCTACAATATTTATTTTCAAAACCAATTATGGGTCTTAAAATTAATTTATTTATATCAGGGGAACTTAAGTCTTGAACCATGACCTTTCTAAAGTTAACTAGATTAATGCAACTAGATCGTGTGATGTGGCGCGGTTGATTCTCGTGTATGCGACTTTCTCAAACACATTAATAAAAAAAGTTTTATATCTCGTACGTTCCAGTGAAAAGTCGTATGCGTCACATATTAAAAGATGAAGATATATCCAAACATAAAAGTCAAAATGATAACTAACGTAAAGTTGAAGTGTTAAAGTCGTAAATATGTCAAAGTAAAATATGGAGTTAAAGTTGTAAGATGGCTAAACTATCATGAGTCAAAATAATTAAAAAGTCAAAGTTGTGGGGTCAAAATTATAAATATGTCAAACTTGAGTAGGAGGCTAAACTTGTAAAAAAGCAAATTTAAAAGACTAACTAAGATGGTCTAACTGACCTTCCAAATTAGTATAATACTAGACATAGGTTCGGGGATCTAACCGACCTTGTATTTTTGTATGTTATACAATGTGAGTTATAAGGCCTAATTGGCTTTGTAGTTTTAATATGTTATACAATAAATGCTCTAATAACACCAACCTAACCCAAATCCTAAAAAAAACACATACACATGTTCTCTGCACCCCTGGTTAGTTCTAGTACAAAGGACAAAGCTCTCCTTTGGGTTGTGGTAAAAGGGCGATATAAGTTACTCAATTTTTAATATTAACCTAACTATTTAATAAAACGACTTAATTTTGAGCATGTGTTTCCGTAATATAGCGGATGTGTGGATACGCGAGGTTAGACAAGATACTGAATGGAGTTTTTAGGATTAGATTGGGGGTAACGCGTATTTTTATGAAAATACAAAGGACCAAAACTGGTTATTAAAACTGGTTAGTGATACGAACTCTTGGAGATGTCAGATAAATGTTATGGATTTTGAAAATGTATAGACTAGGTAAGCGATGTAGGTCACGGGGGATTAAGTGTGCATCCAGGTTTAGAGGAGCAGGTAGTCTTAGGTGGGTTAGAGGCTGTTTGTTTCAACCTCTTAATGGTTCAGATGTCTTAATGGTTCAGCACTTAATGATTCAGACTGTTTGTTTCGCGAGCAGATGTCTGAATGGTTAAGACATTTGCCTCTGAATAATTAAGTATTATACAAAGTCTGAATGGTTAAGAGCTATTATCTGAATTAGTAAGACATTTGCCTTTAAATAGCTAAGCATTATACTAGCTCTTAATGGTTTAGACCTCTTACTGATTCAGCACTTATTGATTAAGATCTTTTATTGATTCAGCACTTATCTATTCACATGCTGCCAAACAACCTCTTAGTTTTTAGTGTATTCGTGTTGCGTGCGCCTACGCCATTACTTTTTTTGTTTTTTTTATTACTGCTTATGCTATTGATAAAGTTTTATGTGTTGTTTATGGGTTGATTTGTGATTATTAGTTTATAAATAATTAATGCATGTGTTTTTATTGGTGTCAAATTAATTTGTTTGTTTTTTATTAGAGTAGAGATTCTTATTGCTTCATTAGGTCCTAACCCTCTCTAGACCTGATTTTGGGTATGTTATAGATGTTTCTGATTTTTTTCTATAAATGTTAACATTAACTTAAATTAATAAATAAAAGTATAAAGGTGTATACGTTCATGAAAATGACTAATTTCTTCTTTTCTCACATTTATGACACTAATTAATGGCTTCTATATTAGATTGGTTTATGGTGGCATCACCATGTTATTCCCAATTAATCATAACCATGTTTTTGGCCCGTCTTTATTTCCTAATCTGGGCATGTCGAACACTGTCGAAACAACGCCGATTTTTTTTATAAAATTTTTTTAATACCATATGCGGACAATAAGGTTTGAACTTCACCGGCCATAGCTAACATCTTCATACCGTTGACCTAAAAACACTTTCGTAGTTATGGTTAACCAACCCAAGTTGTGCATCACCACGAGTTTGCTTCCAAAAAGAATTATAAAAGGTTATATATATATAATCACATGTGAGGATCTCTACAAAACCACTTCTTATTGCGAGAACGAAAATACCGATAGTTTACACCGATTTACGTAAATGTAAATCAAGTCTTGTGATATTTAGGTTGTTTTACTTATATATACTCATGTCTGATTTACACATATGTAAAGAGGGCTTAATATTGTCAGACTTAATTCATATGTTTGTAAATCAATGGTTCTGTAGTTCTGTAATTAAGGTAGTTCTGTAAGGATCCTAACCCTATAACCACAAACTTTTTTATAATATGAACCATAACTCATTAAACAATAATAAAATGACACTAGTAAGTTGTGGTTTTTTCGTCAAAGGGAATCTCACTCGTATAATCACAATAGTTTTACACTTGATTTCAACTCGATTACGCTTATGATTTTGAGCTAGATGAGGAAGTGAACATTTTTGGTAAGCAACGTCAAATGGAAATCAAGTTTAAATTATAATGATAATGTGGTGAGATTGCCGTTGTAAACAAAAGTGAAAATTATGACTCTAATTGGTCAAACTATTCGTATAAATTATTATCGACTATAAGGTCATAATTTGGATACATACTTGTAAAATGCATAGTGGCCGGTCTTGCATATCCACTTCATCATAGCTCTTCTGAACGAGTTGTCTGAACCCAGGGTTCGGGTACACCAAGTCCCCAATCTCACCCAACTCAAACTCACTCGAACCCACCACGAACTGAGCCCCAACCCCATTGCAATCAAACTCAAACCTTTGCGACTCAGGGTTCAACTTCAACCTCCCAGCCAAAAAATCATACGGCACCAACGCCTTACTTAGAGCCATTTTAAGCTTTTCAACCACCAATTCCGGAGGAAACTGAGGATTTGCAACAAAGAAATGGACGGTCTCAACGTTAAAGTTGAGAACCTGGTCGATGTTTGACAAAAACATCGACCTTTTCTCAGTTTCTTGAGGTGGCAAGATGGTGGTTGTCTCATGAATGATAACTTTGAGATCTTGAATGATGTTGGGAGTTGAAGATTTGGATACATTGGTTTGGTAAAGGGATCCCATTGTGAGATTTGGTTTGATGCTAGCTTTTGAACTTGTTTTAGCCTTTTATAAGACTAGCTTGGTTTAGGATGAAACAAAAAAGTTTTCATGGCAACATGATTTACGTAGCTAGCTAGGTAGGTTGGTGTAAAAAATATTACAAGAAATAAATTGAAACTTGAAAAAATGGGACCAGGAGAACTTGGTGTCAGTGTATCTTGACGATAGAAGTAGTGGTGATAGTTGTGACCTTACGTACAAGTAGTATTTATAATATCCGAGTATGTCATGGCTTTAGTTTTAACTCATTACACTTGGCCGGTTTATTTACTTTCATGTATTATATTTGCATGTTTAACTCTATCATTTGGAAAAATGCAATCACAAAAAAGTTATGAAACATACATATGTTCATACTACAATTAATTATGATCATTAAGAATATTCTAAACGAATTATGGACGTTTAGTGACTCATTAGGTTGGTCATCTTTATCTTAATTATGCAATATACCCTTATATACCCTTATTTCATGTGGATTTTATTAGAGGTATGCTGGACCACAGCAACAACATCAGCTAGAAAGAAAATCAAATTAATCTTCATTACTGTTATGTGGGCCATTTGGAAATTAAGCTCGCAACGATACGGTTTTCAACAAGATATGGAATACAAATCGGTTGGTTAATGATATCAAAATTGTTGGAAATCAGGCCCAAAATCACAAACACGAACACACAAACTGAACGAACTGTTCGACTCTTGTATTAGATAAATAAACCGGGACTCCTACAAAAACTCATTCAACCCCTATTTATACTAAACAAATAGTAAACCTAACTCAACTGTAAAACCTATAAACCTAGATAAATAATCAAACTCAATTATAGTCTAATACTAACTCAATTAAATAATTAATAATCTCAAATAAATAAAACTATTTATTAGATCAAATCAAGATTAACATCTTCATTCTCCCCCTTAATCTTGATTTGTACCACCCAGATCTTAAACAAGATCCGTTTCTTCAAATCTGCATTATTATCAACAACTTCAATCCCTTAATCAATCTTGATATCCCTCTTCCTGGGTCCTAGAAGTCACCATTCTTGACCACCGATCAAAGAAAAAAAACTTGTCACATCTACCGTTTTCTTCTTCCATTGCTAGACACGACAAGATTCAAAGCCTCCCGCTTTGATGAATCTTCTACCGTCAGCCTATCCGCAAATCTGATCGGATACTTCTGCCAAAAAACAACCTACCTGGTTATTCTGTTTTATCCTTGACAGGAAGGACATGGTCTGATCTTACCTGGATAGAAAGTTGCTAATGCAGTTAAATTCATTACTATTGAACCATCACTGAACTGATCACATGTCATAACCGTCGTTCCAAATGGTACTCCCCATTATACGGTTGACCAAATCTCATCGCCACAACAGCTCCCCAAACCTCCAGGTTGATAACAAAGAGCCAAAACCTAAAACTAAGAAAACTCACAAGACCCTAACCTTCACTCGGCGAATCCAAAGTTTTAAATCAAACCTTAACCTTCAGCTTCAACGAATTTTCAACTCAATACAAAATCTCAATTTCTTAGATCGAAAGAAGCACCTAACAAAAATAGTGTTTTCTTCTTTTCCAATCATAGGCACCAAACAAAAATAAGGAATCAAAGTTACCTCCCTTTTGTTCACTTCTGTGCATGAACTTCAAAACAAGAAACAATAAAATCTTTTTTCCTTTAATTTTGTTTCAAGTAAATCCCAACAAAAATAACGGTTGACATACTCCATCGAAAGCCAAGAACAAAGGACGGCGAACTCCCCTCTTTTTTTCTGTACGAATGCCCCTTTTTTTTCTATCTTCGTCTTTGACCTCCCCGCAGTTGCAACCCCGCGAGGGGTTGCTCCCCTGCTTGGAAAACGACTCTTAAAACCGTCAATACCACGCTCTGATACCAATTGTTGGAAATCAGGCCCAAAATCACAAACACGAACACACAAACTGAACGAACTGTTCGACTCTTGTATTAGATAAATAAACCGGGACTCCTACAAAAACTCATTCAACCCCTATTTATACTAAACAAATAGTAAACCTAACTCAACTGTAAAACCTATAAACCTAGATAAATAATCAAACTCAATTATAGTCTAATACTAACACATTAAATAATTAATAATCTCAAATATATAAAAATATTTATTAGATCAAATCAAGATTAACATCTTCAAAAATATGGAGCTTGTTATGAATAAAACACAGAGAGAAGAATGGAACTTTTGTGTGGAACTCATGGTCTACATATATGTCATCTTAAAAATGTTTTAGTTTGGTTTTTTTTGCTTAGTTTTATGAGGCATGCGTCTATTCTCTGCTGGTGGCCCTTCTTGATTTTATATCTTTTACTTGGTGGCTTCTTTTTAAATATACTCTATTGCTGCTGTTCAAAAAAAAAAAATCAGGATCCAAATGGTTTTTCAAGTTATGCCCGGGTTCGATCAATGTGGACCTTTGAGGGTTTATCATCTGCCATTGTCAGTCCGTCGAGTTTTGGGTTAAGAGGCCGCTACGATTAGTGGATACTATAAATCGGAGAGATTTAAGCTTATTAAACTTATACCTCAAATCGGTGCTAGTTATATTTGAGCAATATCATATCTCTTAGACTCATTGGGTACATTCATATTGTTTTAATAAGATTTCAGGTTATCGGCCGGATCTTGATCTTGAGCACAAGCTTCACAATGCAAATGTAGTTTCAATATCATATCGATCGTAAATGAGTTCATTGATGTTATCAGAAAATGTTGGTGGCTCAAGTTTTGTATGTTGTAATGGTTTTATCAGAAAATAAAAATCTAGGAATAGTTGTTAAAAAATTATAATAAAGTTTTTAAAATACTAAATTACATAAAACGTCATTTACTTATATACCAAGTTGTAGGTCTTTATATAAGAGTTTGTAATAAGTTAGGTCTTTTAAAGTAACTGAAATTAGATTTTTTGTTAAATGAAATACCAAATGACTAATTTACCCTTTTTATATTCCCACTTCCACCCTCTTTTCTTTCCTTTTTGGTCATTGTAGAGTATTTACTAAACTTGGTCATCATCAATGTAAGCACTATACGACTAACAACTTAAAACTCTCAAGATATGTTTACTTTATCAATTTACAAACTCTTGCTCTTCATCAGTGGCGGATCTAGACTTTTTTTTCTATGGTGTCGGAATTCTTTAGTTCTTAAATTCTAACAACCTATATAGCTAGACGTCATAATTTTTCCAGATCGAGTCGGGTGAGGTTAGAAAATAAAGACATTTAAAACACACGATAAACTTAGTGAGATAGAAACACATGACCGGATCACGATTTTTCAATCGGAGTGTCACATCAAACTATTATTACATTCGTTAACATATACAAATTAATTGTTGTCTATTAATCAATTTATCTAGGACATATAGATTGAGATAATAGTAAAATTATTACATTTTGCTACTATTTGAAAAGCATATTGAGTTATTACATAACTATAATTAAAAAAAAACGTTCACCTTTCTATTTTAATTATTTTTACAACAGCACTTGTATAATATTACTACAAATAAATTACGCTACAACTCACTTGTAAGCTTGCAATCCAAAATCTAGTACTAAAAATACAAGCGTGTTACCAACAAGCCACCAATAAAATTGACGTTCACTTTTTCATTAACAAGGATATTTTATTAATTAAATAATTAAAAAAAATCAAATTTCAATTTAGATGATAATCTACATAAAATTACCTCTATAAAAATTTAGAGTAAACTTCTTTTTGCCTCCCTGAGGTTTATCTAAAATAACGGTTTGCATACAATAGTTTTAAAATTGTGTTTTGCCTTCCTGAGGTTTACCTAAAATAACGGTTTGCATACAATAGTTTCAAAATTACGTTTTGTCTTCCTAAATTTACCAATTTGTCACGGTTTGCTACATTCGAAATAATTCTGTCAAAAGAAGACGTTAGTCACTTAGTTAGTCTATGTCCCCCTCACGTGAGGGCCACTTTAGTCATTTTCAAGCCAAAACCCATTTAAGCAAGAGGAAAAAGAAAAGGTTTGAAAATGACTAACGGGGCACATTGGACTGACTAACGTTTGATTTTGATTAAATTAATCCGGATGTAGCAAACGGTGACAAATTGATAAGTTTAGGGAGACAAAACGCAACTATGAAACTATTGTTTACAAGCCGTTATTTTAGGTAAACCTCAGGGAGGCAAAACACAATTTTGAAACTATTGTATGCAAACGGTTATTTTAAGTAAACCTCATAGAGGAAAAGCGAAATTTACTCAAAAATTTATATAACAATTATTTATATTTTACTTACTTAAATGAAATTGTTGTAATTATACAATAAAATTTGCAATTAAAATGGTTACTTGGTAAGAATTTTAGTTAGCAATAAAAAAACTAAATAAAAGATAATTTGAAAAGATGCTTGTATTAATAAATACTTTTAAGTATATTGTGTTTTTCATCTCACAACAATACTAATACATAAAGTAGGGTTCACAATAAAAACAATAAAATATTACAAAACTCTATCATCTTCTATCTTTCATCTTTTTTCTTCTTCTCGTAACTCAATAACCATTATAACTCTATAACCATGATGTCAACCAAAAAGATTTAATATTACCAAAAGAACCTTACTTTTGTGATTAAGCCATTAGCAATGGCGTCAAATGTCTAAAAAGATTGGTGTCAATCGAATTTTTAGTATAAACATTACACTACTAACAAAAAAAGATTGGTGTCGACCGACACCATACCCTAAGGCATAATTCCGCCCCTGATCTGATGTCATAATTATTCTCGATCTCACTTTATTTTTGAAAACTTCATCGTATAATTTGACGTGTCATTGTTTTACTTGTTTATAGATCTTACGCCTACATGCATGGTTGCTACTACCACAACGTCAACTCTATGCCATAAAAAAATCAAGAACACAAACAAATTGGTCTGAGATGAAGTCGTGTGAAGTTGTTAGGATCAACTATGGGATATCGATCAACACACAACAAGAAAAGATAAACACACACAAGCAGTGACAGATCAAGGAATTATTATCAGTAAGTTCATTATTTTTAGGTGCTTCGATATAATGAAACAGAACATAAAAAATTTCGGGTCAGTTCAACGGTTCAGATCAAGTTATGGGGTTAGGTTCATCACATAATAACAATGTGATACAATAAGTCAATATTACACTTTGGAAATTTGAATGAAATGAGAAGGGTTTCACGATTTAGAGCCTTAAAATGTTACAAATCCATTAAATAATAAATTCTAATGAAATGTTTGTATAGAGAATCGAACTTGTGACCTTTTGTAGACTAACTCCCTTAAATTCCAACTCGCCTAGAAGAACTTTATTACTTGAATTCACTCCTAGTTATCTATATGTGTTAACTTCAAAATTTTCTATGGGTTTACTCCGAAATTTTGTATATAATTTCCTTTAAAAGTTTAAGACGCGGTGGGTTCCCGTGAACCTATTGCTTTCATGTTGGATCTGTCCATGCACACAAGTAGATGAAATGCAAGAAAAAATACACGATGATTTATAGTAATTCGGTCTAAACTGACATACGTCCATTATATGGCAACTATATATTTTTTATTAAGATCAAATAAGTAGTGACTATTAGAATACATGATCATCTATTTATAAGGAGGGAATCACTAGGGTTTCTTAATATGGGCTTTTCTAGAAGTAGTGGGTTTGCCCAACATGGTAACAGCCTCCACTACTATTTACCTAACAATTCTCCTACTTAGGGGTTTTGGCATCTTCAAACTGCATTTTGATAAACTTTAAACTGTGCTTTGGCAATATTGAAACTTGCACTCATAAGTAATAACATATAGATTTGACCCTACTTGTATTCTGTAAACTTTCCCTTCACCTAGTTCTAGTCGCCTTCACATCAATTAACTTGAAGGCATGTTGAAGCTCTCACTTGAGAAAACTACCAGCCACTGAGAAGTCCTAAGAACAAATAACACTCTCCACATTAAGAAAGTGACTTTGAGAGACTTTGCTACTGAAACACTGATTTTCGTAACCCACTGTCGTCTGGTATTTTTTACTAAAGCTTTAGCTGGTAGAATGCTGGAGCTACCACTGTCACAAATGCCTCTGACTGGCTTCTTAAAACTCGGTTTCTTTTTACTACCTTGCATTGTCTGGAACCAAACTTTACATCGTGTGCTTAGTCGCCCAATTGCCTTACTGAGATTAACGTTTTTCTAGGCTAGCAACACTAACATTTTTCAAAGTCCACGTGGTACCTACTAGAGTTGTAAGTCAATGTTACCCATACCCGTAACATCAAGAACTACATTGTTCGCTAGTCGTACCTTTCTAAAATCTCCAACTTTCAGATTCTTTAAAGTTTCACTGCTTTGGGTAGCATGAAATGATGAACTAAAATCCATGACCCATGAGCCATCATTGCTTTATTCACAACAATACAAAACATAATCAATATGTTCTTCGGTAGAATTAACCTCTTTCTTGCCACTGGGAAACTGACTCCTAAAGTGCCCGGTTTGCTTAAAGTTCTAACATACCACATCAGTACGAGTCTTAGACTGACCCTTTCTCCTATTCCAACTACCTTTGTCGTTCTTTTTCCATATGTATTTAGTACTCAATAAATTGCTTGAGGAGTCACCCGCACTTTTGCGTAGTATTTCCTCTCCTAGAATAAGATCTCGTATTTTATCGAACGTAAACTTGCTAGTGTTCAATGAGTTACTAACTACAGTTATTATTCTGGACCAACTTTCGGGTAATGAGGACAACAACAGTAGGGCTTAAACTTCGTCATCAAACTTGATGTCGACTGACACCAATCGAGATATAATTGAATTAATATTGTTGATGTGAGTAGTTACTGAACCATCTTCTTTCAACCTAGTATTCACAAGTTTACGGATTAGAAAGACCTTGTTTGCCGAAGAAGGTTTCTCATGCATATTCGACAATGTTGTCATCATACCACAGGCTGTGGTCTTCTTCTAGATGTTATAGGCATCATTCTTCGTCAATGAGAACATTATCACTACTCTGGCTTTCTTATCCAAGTCCTTCGGAGAAGTACCCTCTGGTTTCTTACCATCTAGCACATCATTTAAATCTTTTTGCACTAATAGTTCCAACACTTGAATCTTCCACCATCCGAATTCATTTCCTTCAAACTCGGTTATTTTGATCTTTTCCTCTTTAGTCATCGTAGCAAAGACGTAATTGCGGAAGCAAAACGTGTGGTCATCGATTAAGTTCGACAGTAAATTCACTGGCAATCTCGCTAGTAAATTCACTTGCATGAGATCTAAACTTTTGTTCAATTTCTTGTCACAATTTTGCCAGAGAAATTACTCAAAATAGCTTGACAATTTAGATGGTAATTTCACCAGTAAATTGACATAAATTTCAAACTTTCTTTCAATTTCACTACACATCTTAGCTCCTAATTTTGCTCGTAATTTTTCCCACAAATTAGCTGTATGGAGGCTTAATGTCTCTAAATGAAGATACCCCGAACCCTAGAATCAGGTGGGAAGAATATAACGAACACAAAGAGAATCCAAGAACTCTTAGAGCGTACAGGTCTAATACCAGTTGTTAGGATCAACAACCAAATCTCAATCACACACATGTCACACCCCGACCGATGGCGGAATCACCGAGACGGATGAAAGTGAATGATTGTTCATAGCTCATGGTACTCAAATAGTTTAAATATTATTAAAATCCAATTAAAAGTATCCAATCAAAACAAAACAAAACAATAAATCCAAACAAAATAACTGAAACAGCCCACTTTATTTTATTGAATTAACTAGGTCCAATTCCCTAATTATGAGGCATCCAAAGTACTCTCCTAACTTGTTTTTCCTGAAATCATGTGAAAAATAACTGATCAGCTAAAAGATTAGCTGGTGAGTAAAAATAGGTTTGAAATATATATAGATACAATGATTAAAAAGTCAATTCATGTCGTTATGTCAAAACTTATAAATTCAAACATGTGCATACAAGATAACAACGCATAATCAAACCTTGAATACATGATAAAAGGGGGTCCAAATGATAATGATAACTCATTTATAATCACCCAAGAATCAGGGGGTGGATCCTTTGACCAATAGATCTACCATTACTAAATGTCGGTTTCTACAAATTAATGATTACGCTTGCACAAAAATTGATATCAGACTATGAACATATAACTTGCAAGTAAAGACATAACATGAATTGGTTTACTGATAACATGAAATAACTGGTCAACTGAAATCTGATAACTAAAATCTGATTAATAAGTCACATGATATCACCCTAAATTGAAAAAAAAGGGATATGAATATTCAGTTGATAACTGGTCGATGAAATGAGTAAAAGTAAAACTTAAAAAAAAGATACCAGGAGCCTCCTTAAGGATGACCTAAAAGATATTATCCTACGTTAGAATGATAACTAAAAATGATCTAGGAATCTAGGGTTCTAATTGGGAATCTGGGTTTTAAGTAATTTAATGTTACAATTGAAAATATATATAATAATGTAATAGTAATAGATTTATTTTAATAATGCTTTAATAAATTAAAAATGAAGTTTAACTCTTTATAATATTAACTAAAATCAACGGTTCATGAAATGCCATAATCGATATGATAACGTAAATATTTATTTATAAAAAAAATTTATTCATAAAAGCTAACCCTTTAATATACCATTTTCATAGTCACAAAATATTAATATAAACATTGTTAAATCATAGATCTCAAGAGTGCTAAATACAAAAATCTGTAAATGAATTTGGTTTTAGACTTTTATAAAGATCTATATGTATTATGTGGCTAATGCTTAAACTCGAGAATTTCTCATAAAAATATAAAATCTTAGTTTTATAAAAAATAAAAAATCCATTAGCTCAACCAAGAAAGTGTGTTGTTTTGAGTAGTCATTTAGGTGGTAAGAGAAGCCAAGTGAGGAGAATGAGTGAGAAAGGGTCCTATCTAGGGGTGTAAACGAGCCGAGCCGAGCCCGAGTTCGTCTAGGCTCGAGCTCGGCTCGTTTAAGTTTAACCAAGCTCGAGCTCGAGCTCGGCTCGATTCAAGTTTTAATTTCAAAGCTTGAGCTCGAGCTCGTCACAAACTTCTCAAGCTCGAGCTCGGCTCGGGCTCGGCTCGTTTGATGATTTATTATTTTAATTTTAATTATTTATATTTAATTTTATATATTTTTTTATTTTTTATATTTAATTTTATATAAACTTTTAATTATATGTATTTTATACATAACAAAATACATATTATATATTTTTAATCATAATTTATATATATTTTAACTAATAATAATAATATATATTTATAAAATAAATAAAAAAAACATATAAATGAAAAGCTCGATAAGACTCGCGAGCCGGCTCGAGCTCGATGTGTAAAGCTCGAGCTCGGGCTCGATAGCTTAATGAGCTTTTTTCTTAGGCTCGGGCTCGAGCTCGAGCTCGAAAAAGCTCGGCTCGTTCGAGCTTTTTATCGATCCGATCTCGAGTAGCTCGCGAGTAGCTCGGCTCGTTTACACCCCACTCCTATCATATTCAATTTATTTCCTAAAAAGCTTTTATACAGTAGTTTACATTTATATAGGCTTATATAAAGTATTTCATAAAGTAAAGAAGTAAATGTTACTTGACAAAGATTTAATGTTAATTAAATAATTGCTAGTGATTAAATATTTTAATGTTACTTGCTATTTGCTTTAAATATTAAATACACAAATATAAAACTGAAACACAAGTCTAGAGACTGGAACCCTGGACCTGTACAAGAAACACACACAAAACCATCAGACCAATCTTGTTTCTTTGTTAAAATATCAAAAACAAAAACGTCATAGATTGTTGTTTCATAAAACCCTAAATTCCTATATAAACCCTAAAATCACAATAACTTGAATAAAGATCTAAAACACAAATTGATTGTCATATTCCCAATCTATACATCAAAATCAAAACGAGTTATATGAATGGCTTGATTACCTGATTGCAAACATAATTCATTAAGAAAAGTAGAAAATAAGAACCGCCTGCGAACGACATCAACGATGATCCAGGGGAGATGATGTGATTCAATTGATGATGCAATAACAATTTTTTATGGTGAATGAGTAAAAGCCCTAAGTTAGTTTGTGATAATTGTACCCAGATGATGATGACAACGACCAACGAGCATAAATACGATGAACATGGGATTAATGGATGTTGTAGTGAATGTTGGAATTGAATTGGTGCTTACAGAAAGATTAAGTACAGTCGTATGAATGATTTAAAGGGCTTATATAAAATTGATTCGAGGTTAAAGCCTACAAACGATTTCGAGTTATTTGCGGATGAAAAGAGACTTGATTTAGCTGAAATTAGTGATATAATTAGGCATTCAAATTGTTGTTCAGATTGCTTTTGATCTAAAGACATATTCTGATTAGTTTAATTTGGTTTTGCAAGCTAGTTAGCCGGAGATTGGATTTGAATTTCCGAGAGCGACAGGTTAATTTAGATAGATTGATGATAAAAACCATATGAAAACTCAAATTTATTAAGGTTCCAAGTTCGAAACAAGCATGTATAAGGGTTAATCCGGTTTTAACGCGTGAAAATTGGTTCGATAACTCGCTTGCAAAAGTTATTAACCAAAAATTAACCAAAAGTTAACCAAAAGTGACTTGAATTGGTTAACTTTTAGTGATACGGACACCAAAGTGTTTAGTTGGGAGTTATATTAGCCAAAGTGATACTTGAAGGTGACAGCGGCCAATAACCAATATTTGAAGGTGATTAAATCCAATAACCCTAATTTAAATAAAGCATATTGATAACATTTTGTGTTTCCTGATTATCTTAGAGATTACATGGATTTTAAATCGGTTTCATGTTATATTTGAATCGGGGTCATCCTATTCACACACCCTATATCTTATTCACACACCCCATGTTTTTATTTCCCACACCCTCAGGCGCCGCACATAAACCTCGGCGTCGCGCCTGGGTTACTTCTTATCCCAGACACATCCTCGAACGTAGTCAATCACGCTTCAACACCCTTATGCGCCGCGCATGGCCCTCGGCGTGGCGCCTGGGTCATATATGCGGCCAACAACATCATCGACGCCTAGGTCATATATGCGGCGCATATGTCCAGGTTTGACCGAATTCCACCTCGTTTACGACATTCCTCGGTTGACGTTGACAGAAAAGTGACTCAGGCATCGCATCAAGGCCTATCCGTGACGCCTGGTTTTAAAACAGGTGTGTGGATAGAATTTTAGGGTGTGTGAATAGACAAGGCCTTGAATCGGGGCAAATGAGAGGAGTCCTAAACAGATTTCGGACCTAATTTTGAAGGTTGTTCGGTTTCGACTTGTTACTTTTGATTTCAAGGAAAAGCCAAGGAGTAGGATGATTATGCAGAAATGGAAGATCCCAATGCTTGGGATGGGGGACAAGAATAATGATCATGGCCGGTGGAAGCTTTTATTTTTTAATAGGCTATTTTCAATTTTCAGATTGTTTCATGTAATGTAGGAAATAGTTTGAGTCTCTCTTTGGTGGTTTTTTGGGGTAAGTCTAGCAAGGCTGGTAGTTCCATAAGAATATGGCATGACATATTCTTGAACTAATGTGACGGTTTTATCATGTTACTTATACTTATTTTGAATTTATAGTTATAGAATCACAGGGGTGAACCCTTTAGTTAGAATAGAAACCGAGTCGTAATCAAGTTGCGACTTTAATATAAGAAAACTTATATTAATGGACTCACAAATTAGTTCTTGTATTTTGTATTTCAATCCATATTCATTTAACGGATACACGTTAGTTTTCACAATTTTTTTTTACTTTTTAATTTTCCTAAGTGTACATCTACTCACACTAATTTAAAATGGCATACATAATATAAAATAATACTATTTTTGTGTAGTTGGCTTCTTATTGTAAACCTAATATCACGGCTGCTTTGCTTTACCCTCATAAAGAAATTAAAAGTTGTCAACCCAGGTGGACCCTAACCTTTAGAGAAAATTAAAAGGGTACTTTTTATATTAACATATAGCAAGATAGCAAGGTGGATTTGGTTCAATGATAAAGTATTTATGGTCAGAAGTGGATCTTGAACTTTTAAGGCACGGGAGCAAAAAATCACAGTAGGAAGCTCAATACACACACACACACACACACACACACACATATATATATATATATATATATATATATATATATATATATATATATATATATATATATATATGTAGCTTTTTTTACACGGGGTGAAATCAATATATTCATATAAATTTAAGGTATCAATTTAAAAATCGGAAAATCTGGCAACAAAACGCGCAGGAGCCGGCGCCCATCCCAGCCCCTTAAAGGGTGCGCCCTTGCTTACGGTTAATATGATTTTACTTTTAAGATCAAATGTTCGAGACAAAATAGTGTTACTCAGCTGCAATGGAGATTTAAGAGTATAAGTTTTGGGTAAAAGGTTTTACCCTGTGATTTTATATATGTAACCGCTGAAAAACAAGTAGTGCAGATTATCTACATTAGTTCATTCATGAGACATCCCCCATGAATGTAGACAAAACAACCATAAAACAACAAGAAACATGAAAACCAAACCACATAGCTAGACTAACATCTAATAAAAAAACTACCAATAGTAACAAAGTATGTCATCAGCCGCCATCATCAAAGATGAAGGTTGCACCAAAGACTAGCACCCTCGAACCCCACCAGGCGATCGTAAAGTCATTAGAGTTAGTATGATGCCCCTCTTGAAATCAAAAGTTTAAGCCTCGTCTATGACAAATTAAAGTAGCTTCTATTATCTATGGTGGAAATTTAAGAGTTATTTTCGTTTTGTGAGTTCAGTATTTAGATGGAGTGGTCATTAGAATTAGTGGCGTGCCCCTCTTGAGGTCAAAGTTTTGAGCTAGGGCTGGTAATTTTGTACACGGACACGAATACACGACACGAACCTACACGGTCTTAACAGTAACAGGTAAGGCCTTAATAGGTAACATGTACTAAACAGGTACGAGTGTACCTGTTAATTTTCGTGTATTTAACATGTATTTACCTGTTTACCTATTAGTACATGTTATGATTTTTTTAAACTAAAAATATAATTTAATATAACATATTTACCTTATTTACCCTTATACTTATCGACAATTTTTATTTCGCAAAGCAGGTTCTTGAATACTTGTTTTTAAACAAGTCTTATCGTGTCTTGTCGTGTATACCTGTTATAAACAGGTACAGGTACAGGTACATGATAGCTTATCGTGCCGTGCACAGGTAATAGGTTTCGTGTTCATGTCTTAACAGATTCGTGTCTTAACAGGTACATGTATACACGATTTGTCAGCCCTAGTTTGAGCGTTGTGATATTGATTTAGAAGTATATACTTAGAGTGTGAGTTCAATTCACTATTGACAAACTATTGTAAATTAACCATGGTATAGATTTAAGAGTATATTTATAGTCTATATTTCACATATATATCTTTAGAATGAGGGTGAATTATATAGTTCAAATTTTGTAGAAAGTCTAAGAACCCATGAGATGATGATATGTGTCACTTTCTTAAAATTAGAAGAAAGAGTAATATCGGCAATGTCTTCCTATTTCAAGTTTCCACAATTTTTAAAACGTTCATAACTTTTACATACATTATTTTTATAAAAAACGCACCATAAAAATGAACAATTTCATCTCTTTAAAACGCATAGAGTGTTGATATATAGTAACTAAACTTTTTTTTCTTCATGTTTTTAGCTCTTTGTTTATTTCGTCAGGTCATTGTGTTATTTTGTCAGGTCATTGTGTAATATTCTGAACTGATAAGGATTACACAATGATCTGATAAAGATTACACATTAATTGAGTTGATAAGGATTACACAATGAAGAAATGTAATGATAGTTTCAAAAGTAAGCATGTATAACACAATCATTGCACAGTGACACAATGCACAAGGGTGAAACAATAGATGGAACAAAAGTAAACATTTGTAAAACAATGACTCAAAGTACAACATTAATATAATGATAGTTAGGGAGTAAAATCTAACACAATGAAACAATGTACATGAGTATTGGAGCATTTCTCTTTAAACATATACTGCACAATGAAACTGATAAAACGACTCAAAGTACAACACTAATGCAATAATAGTTCACGAGTAAAATATAACACAACACAATGTAAATGAGTAAAATAAGTAGAAGTATGCATATATAACACAATGAAATTATGTATTGTGTTATACTAGGTTTTCACGTACTTAAGGAACAGCATAATATAACAAAATGATCTCCTAAGATACACATTAACAAGTTTTTTTAAATCAACTAGTCAAACACACAGTACAGCTTTGACACAATGATCCTAAGTGAACCATACAATATAACACAATGATCTCCTAAGATACACATCAACAATTTGCATATTCAAACAAACAATACAACTTTGACACACTGATCTTTATCCATCAAGTATTCAAACAAATAATACAATTTTGACACAATGACCCTTATGGAAACACATAGTATAACACAATGGTGTCCTAAGATGCATATTCAATCATGCAATCTGATTTGACATAATGGTATTTTCTAAACACACTTTGTTAACAAATAAAACTAGTAAATAGATTTGAGATATTATGTTATGGCATATAATTATCTCAACAAAGAAAACAAGTTACAAGATTTGACATCACTGATCTTTATCCATCAAATATTCAAACAAACAATACAATTTTGACACAATGACCCTTATGGAAACACATAGTATAACACAATGGTGTCCTAAGATGCATATTCAATCATGCAATCTGATTTGACATAATGGTATTTTCTAAACACACTTTGTTAACAAATAAAACTAGTAAATAGATTTGAGATGTTATGTTATGGCATATAATTATCTCAACAAAGAAAACAAGTTACAAGATTTGACATATTGTGTTATTATGTATGTCTTAGTTTGTATTCGAAAACAAGTTATAATATAACACAATGACCAGTGTGTTTATACTATTAAAAGTTACAACTATTTACCATTATATCATTATAACGTGGAAAACATTTATTTATTTATTTTTTAAAATAATGATACTAAGATATTATTGAAGGTAAAAAACACTTGTTTTTATCGTGTAATTTAAAAAAGGAATGTTGTTGCAAAACTTATAAACACTTAAAATGTAAGGTAACTCGAAAAACATTAACACACACAAACACAAATATATATATATATATATATATATATATATATATATATATATATATATATATATATATATATATGGGAGGGATTTTCTACATAGGGCCAAAACTCTAAAAAGGCTAAGAAGGAATCTGGGGCGTTGGATCTGGTTGTTTGCGGTCAAGATTTAGGCGGTGGCATTTTTGTAAATATTGTGATGTTTTTACTGACGTGACTTTTGGTTCCGGGGTTTATTAGTCATTATGCTTTTTCAACCTAAATTCAAACCGAATACTATTTAGTGATTTGGGGCGTTATTTTAGGAAGTCTGTTTATTTCTCAGTCCATACCTACATTACAGAGATTTGGTTCCAAAATTAGGGCATTTTATACTTCGAAGAACCCTCTGTCCTTTTCAAAAAGATCGTCTGGCTGCTAAAACAATCAAGAAAAGATGTGATTAGTTCAAATGTTAAAAACACCATGATTCAGAAGACACAGATCCTATTTGATAGTGCTAAGAAACACCATGATTCAATGATGAGAAAAGTTAGATACGCCGAGAAAAGATGTGTGAAAAATAAAACACCAAAAACGCCAATAGTTGTTTTCTGTGATCAATTCAAATGTAAAAAACACCATGATTCAGAAGACCCTGATCTCATTTGATAGTGCTAAAAAACACCATGATTCAGTGCTGAAAAAAGTTAGAAACGCCAAAAAAAAATAGTGTGACAAATAAAACACCATGTTGTTTTCTGTGACCAGTTCAAATGTTAAAAACACCATGATTCAGAAGATAACGCCGGCCTTTCAAATGTAATCGATAGCGCAATGTGTAAAATGACGATAACGCCCCTCCGCCTTTTTTTAGCCTCATGGACACGTGCTTGATTGTTATTGCTTCATACACTTCTTAGAGTTTTGACCCTTTTTAAAAAATCCTCAATCTATATATATATATATATATATATATATATATATGAGATGATAGATTAATGAATGTGATATTGATAATGATTATAAACTGGTCACAATGTTGATAATGATTATAAACCCATCACAGTGTTGATCATTATGAGACGGTGTTGGATGGTTGAAGATTTGAGAGGGGTTTGTTGCGGACTAGACGAAGTGTTGCTAGATCTCTGAGAGCAAGACAAGATTTAGATCTAGAAGTAGTTAGGCCAGAGTGCTGCTGAATTCTTGAGCGACAGATATATATGAGGCAGACAAGATGAAGCTCTGCTTGAATTGTTAGGTAAGGTTATAACAACCTTTACTTACTTATTGTGAATATGATTATTGTTCATGGGTAAAACCATGATTTTAGATATAAAAAAACCTTGCTAGTAAAATACTAATAGCTTTACAAAGGAAATGATAGATTGATGAATTAATAGTATTTTAGCTCATGATGCAGGTATAATGAACGTTCGAGGGCGTCAGCTAGGCCAAGGAGGCTTGGCTAGGAATAAATAGTTGATGCTCTTCACGTAGGAGATAGACTTGATTTGGGACACTTGGAGCAATGTCCATAGTTAGTAGATTTTATACTGCACTCATAGCCAGTGTTAGACAATTATATTTATGACATTGCTGAAAGTTTCCAATTGGGTCGTTAATAGTGGTATTTACATTTAAGACTTTCGTTGTTTACTTTCGATCATTGATTAGATATGATGCAATTGGTCATGCCTCCAGATCGGGGCCTGACATGTTGATATCAGAGCCAAAGATTTTAGAGAATTAAATTTCACAGGGATTCTTACGCTTGAATAAAGAGGCTCAAAAGACCATAAATATAAGATAAATACGTCTAATCAACGTAGTTATCAACTTATCTCTATCTGAGCATGATAATATTCACGAGTTATTTGAACTAACTTAGAAACCTCATCAGTAAAGACAAAGGATTTAGGTATTAGAATTGCATAAGATATACAATCGCTATGTACTTACATTTTATGAAACTTTCGAGAAATTGCCTGGAAATGATTTCTATAAAGAGCATTTATCATAAGCAAGTCATCTTCTAAGAAGACATGTTCTAACAACAATAATGTAGAGGAAGAACACTCGGTGTATCACCGTCAATATGAATCACCTGATCTCTTAGGGTACCACATGTACTTACCCTCTCCTATAAGGGCAATGAACCGCCCATTTAGGAACATGAAAATCACATTTTATGAAACTTTCGAGAAATTGCCTGAAAATGATTTCTATAAAGAGCATTTATCAGAAGCAAGAACACCAATAACGCAGAGGAAGAACACTCGGTGTATCACCGTCAATATGAATCACCCGATCTCTCAGGGTACCACATGTACTTACCCTTTCCTATAAGGGCAATGAACCACCCATTTAGGAACATGAAAATCAGCCTTGCCATAAAGGACTAGACTGGGTTGTGAGAAATTTAGTCTGTAAAAGCTATGATGAAAGAATAGACTGTCTGCAGATGACTAGCCAAGGTACTTGAAGCACGACACATCAGCGATGATGAGGATGAGGAAAACCTGAAGAAGAGTCTAAATAAGAGCGTGGGGAGTAGCTTGAGGAGATACTAGAGCATTCTCCCTCACCAAACATCTTTGTACTATCCGAAGACACTCAAGAGCGTTATCGAAATTAGGTAGTGCTAGAGTTGTCAGGCGATGATGACCAAGATAATGATGATGAACCCAAAGAATAGGAAGACAAAAACCATGGTGAAGTCGATCACCATAATCCGGAGGAGTCCTTACTGATGCACTATAAATATATTGATAGACCATCTAGATGTATGGGAAAGAACGCTAAGGAGCTATCAACTGCCAAATCATGTGCTAATGAGATACCAGACATGGATCCTTACTTGGTGTAACACGATTACAGGTGACGCGAGGAGCTTGCTGAGGCAATAAGACATAACCACATGAATACTACCGTCAAGCTCACGTTACTCCAACTTATCTTCCACCTCCACCGATGTATTCGCTAGATCCTGACTACCCCAAACCCCCAGTCTACACACAACCTCCACCAATGGGTTATGCACCTTCGTCCTATCCTATGTATCCATCTTCGCCCACATATGTACTATATCCATACTCTCCAACCTCATACCCTCATTCTGCCTATACACCACCTGGATATCATTAATCATACCCCTACTATCACGAGACATGGACGAGTTATGTAGGAGCAGGATCATCTAGTCACCACTACACTTTATATCCTCTTTGACGATCAACGAATTCCATGAAGGATGTAAGGGTCATAGAGAGGTATTGTGTGCCAATTGCTAATGATGAGAAAAAAATACAAGGATGATAGGAGAGAAGAATATTGGCAGAAGTTCTTTGGGTGAAGGCTTGGTGATGGTGAAACATGTCATTATTTGAAATCATGTTGTATTTGAATTTCCAGTTGTTGTAATTCTTCTTTAATTTCATGTATTTCCTTGTATTGTTGTAATCCTGACAAACTAGTTATATGTCCATTTTGAATGATGCATTGTTCCACGTTTAATTTTTAAGTACTTGTGATGTCATACCTCAATTTTAGAAGTGAAATAAGGATGTGTTGAATGATGATTCGAATCTTAAATTTGATAATATGTATGTTTATATTTTAGCATGGCTAAAGTTAAGGGTAGCAAGACTGCTACTGAAGTCAAAAAATCTACAATGGATCGAACCAAAGCACTATTTAACCTAAACAAAGAAAAATTTTTGGTGTTTGAATCACGATATGACCCTCCACAAACTTCTGAGCAAGTTCATGAAGCAGAACATGAACCGTAGACATCATGATAACCATGTCGGCAATCATTACTAGCGTTACTAAAGTTGTCCTAGAGAGTAGTGGATCAAGGAGTAATAAGAAGAAGGGCTCGTAGTAAGAAACACATGACGACTCTGACTTTCACCCTTCTGAAAGTAGTGGCTACAATCAAAGCAAACCCAAGTTAGGTAATGATGAGGAGGTGAATAGACCAAAGAAGGGAAGAAACATATAATCCAGTTTAAAGTGTTGCAACTACAAGAGTTACATGGCATGCAAGACTGAATTGTTTAAAGAAGACAACACTACCAACTAAGGTCTACATGAATGTGTGGCAACATTCAACGTTATTGTATATTTCGACAGTAGTTGCACCCATGAACACTTGTAAAGGATCTTATGGATCCTCGGTCCCATCATACTTCTTTATATTAACAGACATATTGATCTTGTTGTCAAACTTAAAGTTTGTTATCTGGTCTGAGAAACACGATAACGAACTTGGTTTGTAGGGTCTAGAAGTTTCCCCAAGGTTGGTGTTTTTCGTGGGAACCATCCTGATAGGTGTTTCCATTGTTGGAGTTTGTGTGGCTAAAGCATGTGCCAGGGCAGCTGTAGGTTGTCTTACAATAAGGTAGTTGGAAGCTGGTAGCTACTAGGCAGGGGAACTAGAAGGTGAAATCTGCCAAGGCAAGCCTCTTATCTACTATTGGTTAGCCCGAGCCATCATTTGGGTAGCAAGTTGGGGTGGAAGAACCCATTGTAAGGGAAACCTGAGTTGGCGTAGCTTGGTGAAACCGACCAACTTGTTGCGATTAGAGAAGTATAAGCTACACTTCTAGCTAACGGTAAGGATCTCAAAGCTTCCTCGATAGATGCTAGAGGTTGAGGAGGCATTGAGATTTTCTAAAATAACTTATCCATAGTATACTCATGACTTCTATGCGCAAACACGAGTGTTTAGTTGACCCTTTCTTGTATGACCGGTTCAATTTGTCTACTACGTGTTCGCTGGAAAGCAAAGCGAGGCGTATATAGAGAGGTCGTTGAGCCAAAGAGAGGAGGTAATGGTGAAAGAGAAACATATGGCCCTTTGTTATAGTCAAGTCTAACCCTTACTCCTTTTGACCTTTCTTCTTGAACGTAACCATTCATCGAGTTCTCTTAACTTACGAAAGTTTCTTTGAACTCCTTGGAGTTAAATCCACCATGTTTGTGGGGAACAACACATTATCCCTGGGAGAAGTTGTAACTGTCTGTCCTCATAGGAGAGAGAGTTCTAAAAGATTGAAGATCTTGAAGAGACGATTCAACCCGAGGTTTGTTCGTTGCATGTTTCCGTCAGCTGATGTATAGTTGGAAGCTGGCTCGTTAGTGACAGGAGGACTTGGATTCGAAGAACTGATATATTGAACCATGAAAAGATGTAACTTAGGAACATGAGCTGAAAACTACAAAGGATGTGTTCTGAGTAGCGCAACCCTAGGTGGCTGCCACTTGTTGAAACAACAAGAATATGACTTTCTAGAAGGTCTAACGGCCTTTGATCCCAAGTCCTGATGTACCTAATGACAAAACTAAAAACACCATTAGCCTTATCGTAGGAAAGGCTCTCATGTGCGATGAGCCTCCAATGTAAGAATAAGTTAATATGTTCTCTAGAGGTGAGTAAATTGTAACATGAATGAAATATTAATACTTTAGAGATTTAGATGTCATTGAGGTGTTAGGAATAACTCAGAGATTGAATGAATGAAGTGTTGTGGAAGTCGATCTTGGTTAAATAACCTAAGCTTCCAGCCCACTTGTCTATTTCCGGCGACCTGCACCTCATTAGTTACCTTGCTATAGTCTGAGTTGCCCATTTGGTAAAAGGCTCTACTTATAATTACAATTCCCTGTCAAATATTGCTTGGTTATCGGTGTTGCTTATTTTTGTCCAGAAGCCAAAAAGTATTATTACGTTACTGTAGCAGTTATATTGTATAAGATGCTCTTCGGAGCTTCTTGCTTCCTTGTTACTTCAATTTAAATATGGGGTTATTAGGACACACGTTTATCCATTTACCTTTTTCTAAGTCTCAATCTAACACAAACATGATGCGCAATCTTCCAATGTTTTAAACCCTAACCAAATTATGTTTGCTTTCTATTAAAAATTAGGCTAATAACCCGATGTTGAAAAATGTAAACGATATGTAATAGAAAATAACATATACGAAAAAAATAAAAGAAAATAAATAAAACACAACAAATGTATTAAATACATGTTATTTGTATCGAATAATTAACAAAAAATAACTCATGTCTGATAGTTAAAACTTGTCCTTCAAACATAATTATGAATTACAAGAAGTTAATATATATTTATTTAGTTAAAAGATACTAACAAGGAGTTAATATTTATTAAACATAATGTAGTAATTTTTTATTCAATTAAAAAGATAACACATGTCAGGTAGCTAAAACTTATCCTCTAAACATAATGAATTACAAGGAGTTAGTATTTATTCAATTAAAAAGTACTAACAAGGAGTTAATATTTATTCAAACATAATGTAGTAATCTTTTTTACTAACAAGAAGTTAATATTTATTCAATTAAAAAGTACTCATCTTTGTGGGTCATGTACTCATGTATGAGTATGATGTATGGGCAATGTTTTCAGGATCGGATCGGACAGTGAATCGATCGCCTTACTGGTTCACTGGTTGAACCGGTCGGACCGGTCGAACCGGTTGGATCGGTTTTGAACCATATAAATAATAAATAATTATATATGTTTTTCTAAAGTATTAATATAACTTAAAATATAAGTCAGATACTCAGAAACAACTTTTTAAGTTCTAAACTTCAACACATAGACAATATTATCTAAAGTTTAAAGGTTAAACCTTAACCAAACTTAATTTAAATAAAAAATATCACAAATTTAACCAAATAAAGTCAATTTTTTTTAAAAAAATTAGTTTTCCGAACCGATCCGAACCGGTCCGAACTGGCCGAATCCCGGTTCAACCGGTTCGAACCGGCCGATCCTTTGTACTAAAAACGAACCTATACGGTTCGGCCCGGTCCACCCTCCGAATCCCGGTTCGACCGGCCGAACCGATCCGATCCTGACAACTGTGTATGGGTTCAAACGGGATACTAATAATTTTATATTAATTTATTAGAAAATATAACTGGATAACGACAGAATATTAAACAATAATGTAGCTATATATTTTAGTTACAAAGTAAAGATAGGAATAGGAAGGCACATGTTGATGCTTCGATTTTGGCATTCATAGTGATCAAGAAGTCAATATGGTGAGACCAATAGGTTCTAATGAATTACAAATAACATTTGCTTACCTTTTTTATATATATTTTTGTAGTAGATTATAACATCGGATATAATACATGAAATTAGGTATAAAAATGAAACAATTAAATTATATTTGTATTTATATATTACATCTTCTATATAGTATAGGAAAATGAATTTTGTTTATTTGTCAACTATTTAGAGTTGTTTTGCTTACTTGGCATTATTTGAGAGTTTATCTCATAATAATAATTTTATAATTAAATGAATTTTGCTTATTTGTCAACTATTTAGAGTTGTTTTTCTTACTTGGCATTATTTGAGAGTTTATCTCATAATAATAATTTTATAATTAAAATATTATACATAATCTACCTATTCTAATAATTGAGTAACACATCCACATGTCACCATTTTAACTATTCCACATAGGATTTTGCTTAGGTGTCATGTTCTTAATTAATTTGATGGAGAATTTTTAGGCGGGTCATGGTATGCTCCATATTCGAAATAACCCGATATGTTTAAATTAAAAATTCACAAATTATCATCAATTATCTCCTAACCCGATATGTTCAAATACAAAATTTATCAATTATCATGATCTATATCTTAACCCGATATGTACCAAGTATCATGAATTATCTCCTAACTTGATATGTTCAAATAAAAAACTTATCAATTATTATGATTTATCATAACCCGATATGTTCAAATTAAAGTTTTACCAATTATCATTAATTATCCCATAACTCGATATGTTCAAATAAAAAAATTAACAATTATCATGTATTATCTCCTAACCCGATATGTTTCAATAAAAATTTATCAACTATTATAAATTATATCCTTTATTGTAACATATGATTTTTTATATGAATATATTTTTAAATATCTAAATCGATTTAATAAGAGATACGTTAAAAATAAATTTGATATTTAAATTGAATTAAAACCTATAAAACTAAAATTATCCGTGTAGTACACGGGTACTAATCTAGTCTATATAATATATAATAAAACGTATTACATTTTGAACCCCAAATATTTAGGAGAAGACAGAAAAACTTAAGAATACTTACATTTTCAACCCTTTTTACTAGGGTGTGCAAGGGCTGGTTTATATTTAATAAGGTATATAAATGAAACTTAAGAACAAATTAGTAAGATATGCTATAATTAAATACCTTGTTATCTTTTAACCATCAATAACTTTTTATACGATATTATTTTTTTTTAAAAAAATTTCATCATAAAACTGAGTATTTAATTCTCTTAAATTTGAGTCTAATATTGCTATATTAAAAAAAACAATTTTTAAATAAATCTTGTGTTTCGGTTTTATAACGGTTTTGTCTAAAAATTAATAGGAACCTTCATGCCACATGAATACCGTTAAAATCATCTGGGTATTATTTTTCCGAGCATAACGCGGACACTAAACTAGTTTTATACTAAAAATAAATAATGTTACATTAACAAATTTGTTTAACAGTGATTTTATTAACTCAAAACAAGGCTGCTAGAAAAACGCTAGAACCTAACAAACAAACAACGCAATAAAAAAAACCAACCCCAGTGGCAGTACCCCACCTACAACCATGAACTCGTGTATCAATTTTGCCACATCTTATCTACACAATTAAAGCGATGCTTCAATCAAATGTATGTGTTAACTATTATCTTCTCCATGACTCCATCGTTACATTTACAACTTACAAACGTACGTGTATAAATACAATATTTTTTTTTGACGCAGCTTTTTTATTTCTTATTTTTGTTTTCGATTCAAATTTATTTGTTTATTTTCTGGAAGATACTTTTTATTTTTATTTTTTTTATCAGTTTATCTTTTCAACAGTTGTTGTTTCTACTTCAATTTTCATTTTCTAGCAAAAGTCACAAGCAGTTTTTTTATTTATTTTGAAAATGAATAAGTTTAGTGGATTAAGTTTATTTGAAAAGACTCATATATTACAAGAAGAAAAAGAAGAAACTTAAATCATTAAAAAACATGGTAATGGTTTATTTTTTTTTAAAGTTCACTTCCTACACATAAATGTGTAAGGTATAAACTAAAAAGAATCATTAAAATATTTTTTTCGTATGTATTTTTAGCGTTCTAAGTTTACCAACACATGTGTAGGCTATGTGTAAATAACATAACCTACATATGACTTTAACATGTATAGATTTAACAAATAAACGACACTTAGCAAGTTGTATTTTTAGAATTTCAAAATTGATGAATTAATAATGCATTTTAATCATGTTCTATATGTTAAAAAAGTTTTTTTATTAAAAAAAATAAGAATTTAGTAACTATTTTTTCTTCTCATAATATCTAGTCTTCTCGCATGAACCATTCCCTAAGTTTAATTTATTAGATAATAGAAAAAGAAATGTACTACAAGTATGTAGAAGTAGCATTAATCTATAATAACACTAAAAAAAGTAAAGGAATAAATCCATTTCACTAAAAACAAGTTAACAAATAACTAATTTACCCTCATTTACCTAAAACTTTATAATTTCATATGTACTCATTTATAATTATAAAATTTTATATGTATCCATAAACAATAGGGTTTTTAAATATAAAATTAACTCATTTCTTTATAAAAGATAATTAGTGTAAAACTTTCGTCTTTTACAGCATCAAAAAACTTCAAATTTTAAAATTGAAATTGGTTATCGAAAAAAGAAAGTCAAGTATCTAATCAAAAGAAAAGAAAGTATTTTTTTTTTTTACAGCGAAACGAATAAAGTCCGGCTACCCGGGGTAACCCAATGGCAAAAGGCGACCCCAAACGCTCTGCGAACACAGACAGCGTTGGGTAGCCGAAGCCCACCTATTAAACCAACTCCAATTCGGGGGAAACCCACTAGCCTGTCCGCCCGTAGGCACGACAATAAGCTAGCGATAAAACCCGTTTGGTTCAGAGATCGAACTTATGTTAGCTCAGAAAAGAAAGTATCTAATAAGGAAAAAAGAAACGATGTTATTAACCTACTTAACAATTCAATACCCAGAATACTACACAAATTACTTAAACCTATACCACAAGTGGTCGGTGTAGCAAAAAGTTGAAATGTCCATATTAATTATTCATGGAACCACCAAATCAATTCAATAGCAATGCACATTTCAAATTATTATTTGAAGGTTTACAACCTAATCAAGGAAGGGTTTTATGTATTATCAAGCTAAAAAACAAACTTATCGGATTGTTAAGAATTAGGTAAAAAAGACCATATAAATGATAGTGTTAGAAAAGTTAGAAAAAAAAATATTGAAATTGACCATTGACCATCTATCTAATAATAAAAGTTTTAGAGGGGGCAATTTTTGAGGGAAAAATTATTTGCTCTATAATAGGTAGTTAGGAGGAAAACTAAAGAAAAATTTTCACCACCATACATATGTTGATATAGTTAAATTATTAAATAGTAAATATTGACAATTAAAACATCATGATTGCTATTTCTTTATACATATTCTTATTTAATCCGTGTGTAATACACGGGTATTAAACCTAATATATAATATTTTTCAGTTTGGTTGGGTGATAATGATATTTCTAAGTTTATAAAGATATATATGAAAATATGTCAAAAATATCATATGATCTAACGATAAATTGAGCATCTTAGTGAAATATTATATGTGACACCCTGCCCGGCGGCGGAAAACACCGGGCGCGTCAAGTGGATCAGATATCAAAGTACAAAGCACATGACACACTAAATGCATATTTTAATATTAATTAAGCAATAATGTCGTGACATAAAGAAACATTCAATAGTCATATAAACCGTAATAGAAACCGACAATTAAATATTGTTTATTGTCTTTTTATTCTAGGTCTGAAGCATCCTAATGTCTTGAACCAAAAACTGTATCAAACTTCACCAGAAAAACGTGTAAAATAAGTTAGCTAAAGAATTAGCTAGTGAGTAAAACACAATTAATAGTACATAGTATAAAATCCGAGATCATTATAGATTGTGTTTCGCAATCTCATGTGCATAGCAATTGTAGCATATATCTCAACCATGACCATAGAAACACATAGAAACAAGTATCATAGACCCCGCAGGGTTACCTTTAGCAACAAGTCATGAGGAACCAACTCATGTTACATTTATTGATAACCATCATTTAACCGTCATTTAACCGTCTCGATATGCAAGTTATCAAGAAATGTTTAAGCATCTAAGGGACATAGCAACGTAGCAACAAGCATCACATGTAATAACTAGTAACATAGAATCAACCAAAGAATCGCCGGGTCAAATCACCTATCAGGCCATTAATGTAGGTGGGCTTGTCAAGCCATTAGCGCTAACATTGTACCGGTGGAAATTACAAGATAATATAACTAATATTGACTATCACACAATTTTGCTACATGCGGCCAAACACGATTAACACATCTAATGATCTCATTTTTCGAAAATAGAAACATCAAAAGAAACCGTTGTATTATAGAAACACGTATTTCAGCCCCAAAAACGTAAACAGTAAAAAGGGGAGTGAGTTTACTCACCTTGAAATGCAAAAGTAATCGAACCGTTAGAAACACAGCTAAAAAGAACCGAGAGTTGCCTAAATATTAGTACCACCTAATTAATTGGGAAAACCTAATTTAGAAACGAAGCAAGTAACGTGATAACTAAAATCAAGAAAATAGAACTTCTAGGGTTTTGGATTTGGGGTTTTAGGGTTTTAAATTATAGATTTGAAATTTGGGTTTCAAAATATAATTTGGGAATTTTAGGGTTTTAAAGTATCAATTGGGAGTTAGGGTTTTAAAATACAATTTGGGAATTTAGGGTTTCAAATTCAATTTAGGGTTTCAAAATCCAATTTGGGGATTTAAGGTTTTAGATTGTAAGTTGGGAATTTGTACGAAACGTTAATGTATTTTCATTTTTGATTATATACATATATTATACGAGCCCATACATAACCATATTATGTATTTGAAATTACAAATTTTTATGTTTTGAAAAGGTATTTAACTTATTTAGAAAATACTATAGTATTTTAAGTTATTTAGAAAAGTATATGTTTAATGTCTAAAACATCAAAATATAAACAATAGGAGGCAAGAAGGGTCGAACCCGCGACCTCCCCTCACATAACCAACACTTTAACCACCAAACCAGAAAGCTTTTTGTTGATTAAACTCGTTTTTAAATTGTTTTAACTGTTATAATCCAAGAACTCCATTTTTCAATCCAAGCCCTAGAACAAGAATCAATCTAATTCGTTCAAACCAGTGAATCAAATCCAAAACAAGTAGAGGGCTTTTAATCTACGTTGAATCTTGATCATTTTGATATAAAATACTTACTTGATTGGTGAAGAAACGAGTTGATGAAACGATGAACAGGGTGCGACAGTTTTGAGGATTAAACTTGAATTTGTGATGTTTTTGCTTGAAATTGGTTGCACAGGAAACAAGATCGTGCAATGGGGAAGAAGTGTATCGATTGAATTGCGTTTTGATTACCAGGAAAATGCCGAATGGGTTTTGGGTTTTGTTAAAAGTAAAAGATAATCAATTTGGTATTATTTGTTATGCTGAACTCAATTCAATGTCAAAATCGGTTTCCAATCGCCCAAGAGACGAGATTGATTAGTTTAATTTATTGTTTGATGCGTTTTGGGTCGATTCAAGTAAATGGGTATTAGAACCGGTTTTTGGATTTGAAATTAACATGGATTCGAGTGTTTTAAACAATAAATTGAAGGTGTTAGTGTGTTCGAACCTCAACCACGAAGGTTTCCAATGATTTTAATTTGATTCCTGGTGTTAAAACGAGTGGAGATTGCACTCGCCGGACCTCGGCATTTTCCGGCCAAGGTGGCCGGACTTTTGTTCGCCGGAAATACGGGAGAAACGGGTGGGGGGCTGGGTTAAAAGTGTAACTTGATTATTTATATAACGGCCCTTGCAGTTTGAGTTGTTTTAAATTAGTTATTATAAGTTTTTAAATAATAGTTTGTAACTTGACAGTTTTAGCACAAAGTTAATTATTTATATCTTTTAACTAACTAACTTAACTAAATTGAAACGTAACCATTATTTAAGTGACGTTTTTATAGTTTTAGTTCGTTTACATCATTAAGAGACTATTTCGAGACTTTGAATCGTTTCTGTTTAACGTTTTCGATAATCTTCTTTTACGAGCTATATATATATATATATATATATATATATATATATATATATATATAGAGATTTATTGTTCCAACAATATTTATTTGATATACGTGAATGTTTTACAACATAAATACGATTATTTAACTGAGACGGGATAACGTAAAAATAAATGCGTTTATTCATAATAATAATAATAATAATAAACGTTACATTTTGAAGACATAAATACGATTACAATTTAAAGGATAACAACTTCGGGTTCGAGTCGGACATTCGGGTTCGGGTTTGGGGCAGATGTCACATTATATACTAGGTTAGTGCCCGTGCTATGCTCGGGAACATAGCACTCATGTGATGATTTTAAGGATATTTATGGACATGAAAGATTTCAATCAGTTTTGAGATAAAACAGTGGTAATACTGAAATAAAAAATTTATAGAAAATCTTGTTGTTTCGTATAACAATATTATAATCAAATTAAAGAGAATTAGACCTTCGGTTTTATGGTGTAGTTTTTTGTTAAACAATGTCATATAAAAAAGTTGTGTACAAAAATAATTATGTATTTAATTGTATGTTATTAACAATTTTATCTCTAAGTTTTATTTTACGCCCTAATAAATATAACCTGACCCATACACACCCTTAGTAGGAGAGGGTTGAAAATGTAAATAGTCTTAATTTTTTAAATATTTTGCTAAATATTAGGGGAACAAATGAAAAATTAATATTATTATAATAAATTATTATAGATATATATATATATTTAAAATATAACACTATTATTAGTTTTGAGAGAATATTTCAAATAATGTCAACTAAGCAAAATAATCTTAAATAATGTCAAGTAAGCAAATATGATTTTGCTATATGAGTGGAGTTATACTACAAAGTCCAATTTTCCTAGAAAGTCTAAGAAGCCATGAGATGATGACATGTGGCACTCCCTTAAAATTAGAAGGAAGGGTAAAGATGGTAATGTCTCTATATTTTAAGTTTCACCCCATTTTTTTAAACATCCATAACTTTTACATACGATATTATTTTTTTAAAAAAATTGCACCATAAAAACGAGCATTTTGTTATCTTTAAAACGCATACAATATTCATATATAAAAAAACAAAAAAAAATTCACGTTTTTCAGCTCATTGTGTTATTTGTCAAGTCATTGTGTTATTTATTCATGTTATTGTGTTATAACACAATAACCTAATGAAATAACACAATGATCTGAAATAACACAACGACCTGATGAAAATATAACACAATTACCTGATGAAAATATAACACAATGACCTGATGAAAATATAACACAATGACCTGATGAAATATAACACAACGACCTGACGAAAATATAACACAACGACCTGATGAAAATATAACACAACGACCTGATGAAAATTTAACACAACGACCTGATGAAAATTTAACACAGCGACCTGATGAAAATATAACACAACGACCTGATGAAAGTATAACACAATTACCTGATGAAAATATAACACAATGACCTGATGAAAATATAACACAACGACCTGACAAAATATAACACAACGATCTGATAAAAATTTAACACAACGACCTGATGAAAATTTAACACAACGACCTGATGAAAATATAACACAACGACCTGATGAAAATATAACACAACGACCTGATGAAAATATAACACAACGACCTGATGAAAATTTAACACAACGACCTGATGAAAATATAACACAACGACCTGATGAAAATATAACACAATGACCTGACGAATATAACACAATGACCTGACGGATATAACACAATCTGAAAAATATAACACAATGTCTTGACTAATATAACACAATGAGCTGAAAAATATAACACAATGACCTAACGAATATAACACAATGAGCTGAAACTTCAAAAAAAAAATTTCGTTTTTTATATATCAATATTATATGCGTTTTGAAGATAAAAAAACGCTCGTTTTTTTGGTGTAATTTTTATTAAAAAATATTGTCGTATGTAAAAGTTATGGACGTTTAAAAAAGAGGGTGGAATTTGAAAATGAGACAAGACTAATATACCCTTGGCCTACCATTTAAAGTTCTAACTATTTACCATTATGCCACCTTGTGTTTATGAGCCATTGATCTTCATTTAATATTAGATCTAATGGTCCAAATTCCTTCTTAGACTTTCTAGGAAATTTAGACTTTGTATTTGAACCTAATTCTTTGCTATATTATATAGAAGATATAAAATTTAAAGTTTTATTTGGATATATATGATAGTATTTATAGGGATATATATGAAGGGGAGCGTTAATATTAAATTTACCTAAAAGTATTTACCGGTACCGTACAAATAGATTCGGTATTGATATCGATATCCACTTTTTCATGTTTTCAGTACCGATAGAGTACCGATATCATTTCTAGTATGTATGAGATTCAAATTCAAGTGGCGGTAAATCTATCTTAAATTTTTTTTAGAAACTGCTGCTAAATAAAAGTTTAATCAAAATACGAAATGATGTGACATATACATAGGAGGACTTCAATAATAGTTTCAAGAGACGTCACTCAATGTCTATACATTATTAGGGGTGCATCAAATGCATGACCAAATGACTCAAGATGTATAGCATGTGTACTTGCAAAGATATAAATTCGATGTTTTTTATTTATCGGTTTATATGACGTGCTACTTGGAAATCTATATAATATTTTAGAGTTTTTTAAGGGTAAATTTGAGTGGGAAAATTTTTTAACCAGTCAAATTTGGCTCCAAAATTTTATCGCTATTTACGGCAACTCTCAATCAATTGTGCTCTATATTTTTTGTAATACGTTTGTGGTTTCAATCAATCAATTTGTTGAAGCTTTATTTATTGTTTCGTTTCTTATAAATAAACTCTAATTTCAAATTTAATATGGTGTATAACCAGTATTTGATTTTGATAGCATGTTCAATCAATCCGGTTATTGAAGCTTTATTATTGTGTTCTATATTCTTGATTTTTATCTTTTTTATTTGTATATTTTAGATTATTCCGTGTGTATACACGGGTTTTAAACCTAGTTAAGATCATATATTCTTGACAGTTTTTTTTTAACTTTTTATGAAAGTTGCCTTTCGAATACAAATAGAAAAATGAAATTAAGATCTCATATATTCTCCAACAAAAAATTCTCAATTCACCGGATATTCGATGGAATCAAATGTCTCGGCTATTTGTGCATGAAGCATAAGTCGGATTTGAGATTAGTTGGTTATATTGGTGTACTAGGTTTAATACCTGTGTGTTACATACGGGTTAAATAGTAATATTTATAAAGAAATTATAACCATTATATTTAACAATTTGTAAATATATAACATTTAAGGAGTTGGCTCCATCAACTTGCATGGTGAAAAATTTAGCTAAATTTTACCTCCCAAACTTACTATTATAGAAAAAAAATCCCTCCAAAAATTACCCCCTAAAAGTTTGATTTATTAGATAGATTATGTACTAGTGCGGGCGATATGCTTGGAAACATAACACCCAGGTGATTTTAACGATATTCACGGGTATGGACGGTTCCAATCAATTTTTACATAAAACCGTTGTAAAACTTGAACACAAGATTTATTTAAAAACCGTTTTTTAAGCAATATTATACTCAAATTAAAAAATAATTAAATGTTCAGTTTTATGGTGTATTTTTTTAAAAATAACATCGTATAAAAAGTTATGGATTGTTAAAAGATATTAAGGTATTTAATTGTAGCTTATTCAGACTCATAATTGATCATACCAATGACTTGAACCAGATACTTAAATCTTGTTGGTTCAAAAGCTTTTGTAAATAGATCAACCAGTTGGTTTTCAGTGCAAAATAGAACTAAAATAATTAAACCTTTTTCAAAGCTCATCCCTTAGAAATTGATATCGAATTTCAATATTTTTTGTTTTGGAATGTTGTACTGTATTGCTTGTTATAAACATAGCAACAATATTATCAATGTAGATAGAGGTTTAAAAAAAATTAAGCCCATAGTCCAAAAGCTGGTTTTGGAACTAGAGGACTTGTGAACAACATGTTGATGCAACAATGTATTCAGCATCTGCAGTAGATACAAAAACATTGGTCTGTTTTTTACACTGTCATGAAACTAGTCTTGAAAACCACCGGATGTTGACTTTTTGTTTAGATTACACCCCCTCCCCCTCGGTAATCACTATCAGTGTAAGCATGCAACTCAAAATTTACCAATTTACCTTTTTAGAATATTTTGGATCTAAAGTTTAGTCTAATATTATCAACACAGTCAAAGTCAACAAAAGTCAACAATCAAAGTAAACACAAAAGCCAAGACGACGCATTTGGGATGAAGATTAGAGATAAGACGTTGAAAACATGAAAGACTTCGGGTTTTAGATTTAATAAATATATTTTTTGTCAACAAAATATATTTAATCTTTATTAGTCATTTTAATATTTTTAATGTATAAAAATAATTTGTCTTTATGGCAAAATATATATTAGACTAAAAATTAGGGGTTTATTTGTATTCTTTTATTATTAGACATGTTTTAGTCTTAATAATAGTCTAGGGTCTTAATTGCAATTAGTCTATTCTCATTAGAGTATAAATCATAAGTCATGTAGCAATTATGGTTTTGAGCTTGCAAGAGCTATTGAATTGGAGCTTCAATATAAACAACATCTTATGCAATCCCATATAGATCAAAAGGGGTTTATTGATTGTTCTTCATTGTTCTTCCACATTTATCATATTTTATATCTTTTGATTCATATCTTCACCAAATTACATGATTCAAAGCTAATTGAGATCAACATGAACCCGAGTGTTGCATTGCCTTGGAGATATCAAAATATTTTTTTGATTGTTTGGAGGTTAAATTCTTTGGGATTGGACCGATAACGTGCACACAAACAAACAGAGAACATAATATCTGGTCTGCTAGCAGTCAAGTACATAAAAGAGCTAATCAATGAGCGGTAATATTTTTTATCCGCTTGTTTTCCATTTTCATCAGGTTCCAATTTGTGGTTTGTGTCAATAGATGTTCTGATGGATTGGAAATATTCAAAAAGAGAATTTCTTCATAATCTTCTTCACATATCTTTGTTGATTGATAAAGATTCCATCGTTGACTTGATTACTTGGAGACTAAGAAAGAAATTCATCTCACTCATTGAGCACATTTAAAATTTTGATTGCATGACCGCCTCCAAATCTTTGCACATGTCTTTGTTTGTGGAACCAAATATAATGTTAACAACATAAATTTATACTAAGAGAAGATCTTTATTCTTCTTCTTAAGAAAGAATGTCCGATCAATGCAAACTCTTTTGAATCCATTTTCCATGAGATAAGAAGACAAAGTCTCATATGATTTTCGAGGAGCTTGATGTCATACAAAACTTTGTCTAGTTTCTTCACTCGACAAGGAAACTCTTTTTCCTCAAAATAAGCACAAACACATATTCAAATGAAGAAAACGACTGATATGCAATTAATAATATGAACAATTTCACAAAACATTGTCATGTGTGATGAACAGTGAAGATGAATGTACGGATTTTATTTTCAAAAATTTTGTTATTAAAATGCATCAAATCAGCTGCAAAAGATGTATGACCAATAACAAAACACTCGTTGATAATCAAAATCATTCAACAACTTTTGGTATGAATTTTCTTTGATCTACGATGACCAGTTAAGAACACCAAAAAATTTTCACGTACACTAAATTCAACGAAATTTGAACAAACTTCTAAATGAAATTGATTCAAATGAGAAAGGATTTGATCTGAAACAGGTTGAATCAAATTGTGGATTTAGTTATTGCTAGATTTAACGAATAACTAAAAGCTCTGATACCAATTGTGGATTGGTCATTTCGTATCAAAATCAGTCAAACAAGTTCATCATTGTTAGCAAACATGTTCATGATCTAAACCAAAAATATGAAATCAACAATCACAATGAGAATGTACTTAACGCGTTCATGTGTATTCATAGAGAGTTCAACAGTACATGTAGATGAAATAAGAAGAGTTGCGTACATTCGAATTCTATCATACATCTATTTACACTAAAACATTCAATGCATACACTTATATATACAAAACATTAAACACATTAAAGATACATGGTGAATAGTACTCACTACATATCTTTAAATCTGTTCGCACATCTTTGATCTTGTCGCACTTCTATGTTAATGCACATCTATTTAACAAGTTTGATCATCTTTTATAATTTCCAACAACAAAGCAAATGGTACTTGTGCTAAATCACATTGTATTTACTTCCTAAATCCAATCTAACAATGTTGTTACATAAATAGTTTTGCAACAATAATCCAAAGTGTAAGATGTCAACCAAACACGTACGAGACATAATACTCGAAGAATCTCCCAAAACAATGGAAACACGAGTAATCAAAAAATGGAAACCATACATCTAGGAGAAGAAACCAGAACAGTGGTACAAAATGGTTGTGTTTAGACTTCACTGGCCGTGTGGACAGTGGGTCACCAATCTTAGTAAGTCGATGAAAGAGGCTCAGAAAGGTTGCAATTCGAGATATCATTCAGCTAGTGTCAATCGTATCCACCATTGTGGAGCTCAATCCTAACTTTCCGCAACAACAACACTACCTAGACATATATCTAAAGGTATATTGGTTTTCACTGGTCTCAACTATCACATGTTGTCTTCTACCGGTGCCAACTATTAAATTGGCTGTCAACGGTCCCAACTTTTATCACTTTGGCAACCACTGGTCCGTCGTTAAATTTTTTTTAACGCCGTTGTTTTTTTTCAAATTCAAGACCGATGTTTTAGGTATTTTGATCGGAAGGATAATACGAGTCGATTGATGTAAAAGTTTTCTTGAAAAGGCTCTCTGAATGATAAATTTTTTACATCCGTTTGAAGCACCGTTAGGTTCAAACACCCGATTGAAGCACTATTTCGTTGTTCGGAGTGCCGTTTCGAGGTAACTTTTCCATCAATCGACTTGTATTATCCTTCCGATCAAAAGGCTTAAAACATCGGTATTGAATTTGGAAAAAAACTTAACGGCGTTAAAAAAATTTAACTACGGACCAGTGGTTACCAAAGTGATAAAAGTTGTGACCATTGACAACCAATTCAATAAATGGGACCGGTAGAAGAAAAAAAGTACGTGATAGTTGGGACCAATAAAAACTAATATACCATATCTAAATAATATGTTATTATTTGTTATGACCTAAACTTGCACCCTTATACAAGCTTACAAGTTAGTACATTGTTAGTCGAATAATCGTACTCACACCCTTATAGCATTGTTCACAAACGAGCGGATGTTAAGAATGAACCACCTTTTGTAATAAACTCCGTGTACATGTAACCGAAGATAACCTAAACTATTGTAATGCAAATATAGGGACATGCAACCTTAACAAATACATAAAGTCTTAGCTGTCGCAACACGCGAATCTAGAATAAAATCTAGTTTATATGAAGAAAAAAAAATATGTTCAAGGAGATTTAATGACAGAATCAAAACTTATTACTCTTAATAACTTTTTTTATAGCAATACTTTTACAACACCTACTTTCACATTTTATCTAACTTTACACTATTAAAACTTTTAAACTCGCATCACTCTTGTAACAACAAACAACATCCTACACTCATACCACTAACACTTCATATTAAGATGGATCACAAAAGAAGAAATTAAATCGCATATTTGCACAACATACATTAAAACAAACCTAAGTAAAAGCTTTAAATATCTTATAAACTTGAAAAATCTTAAAATTTGAATCATTATAAGATGAATTTGAGGCTTGCACTTGTGTTGGTATATATACCACAATCTTTTCACTTGTTTGCTATGATCTCATTTTCAAGTTAGGCTACAAAACTACAAAAGTATTTTCTAGCATTTGCTTCAACTACTTTGTCTATTTGTCATATATAACTTAAATGGTCAAACTATATAAGAAAATAATATAAAAGGTGAAACTATAATAAAAAAAATAGGAGTATTGGATATTAACGGATCTAACTATTAGTTTTTGGCCGTTACTGGTCCCAACTTCTGAAATATGTGCTGGCGGTCCCAACTTTTATTATTTTGGCCATTAATGGACCGCCGTTAAAAAAATTAACGACATTAACTTTTTTTTTGAATTTCAGGTCGACATCTATGGTTTTTTATCGGAATAAGAATACGAGTCGATTGATATAAAAATTACATCGAAACGATGATCCAAACGACGAAATTTGTACATCCGGTTAAAGAACCGTTAGGTTTAAACAACCCGATGAAGCATCGTTTTGTCATTTGGAGCACCGTTTCGATGTAATTTTTATATCAATCAACTCGTATTCTTATTCCGATCAAAACCATAAAACGTCGACCTGAAATTCAAAAAAAAAAGTTAACGCTGTTAACTTTTTTTAACGGCGGTCCATTAATGGCCAAAATAGCACATATTTCAGAAGTTGGGACCGATAACGACCAAAAACTAATAGTTAGTTCCGTTAATATCCAATACTTCAAAAAAATAAGTATTAAACTCCATCTAGTTTTGTGCATTGGCATGATAGGGTTCATTTAAGTTATTAACAAAGTACCCTCTGTCACAAGGACCCATCAACTTCAAGGAAATGGTCCTATTTTCAAAACTCCCAACGACCACACCCCATCCATATTCGTTTTTGGTTTTAGTCATATTTGTGAAACTTCATTTTCTCTCTTCTAAAAGGTGATATTGGTGCATCTTCTTCTACTTATTGCCTTCATTTTCCCAATACAAGTTTTTTGTTTGCTCATGGGCTATGGCACATTGATCAACAGGAGATATGTTGGAGTAGTTAATGAATATTTGTACTTCAAATATTATGTCATGTTATTACTTTGATACTTTATTTCTTTGTTTCATGATTAAGAGTTGAACTTAAAAGAGTATTTCAATTGACATCTATTATTTTTTTTTTTTGCACTAGTACACCCATACATGCATACACATGGAGTGAGGCGTTCTTTTCAAAATCAATAGCATATATGATAAAAATTGTGACACTTCACAATGCTTAAGATTTTGATAGAAATTTATTGTATTGATACTATTTTGTCTAAATGTACATAGCGTATATACGTTCATGTTGTTTTACTAGGTTAGTTATACTTGTATTATACGGACTAAAAACTTAACATGATAGATAGTAAAAAAAATATGATAGGATGATATTTGACTATATTTGATTTGTGTTAAATTTTAAATGATGTGTTTTTAAATAATTTGTATTGAAATCGAAGAGTAATAACGGCAGTTTTTTAAACCAAATTATAACATATTATTTGAATGTTTGTACGTATAAGAAACTTGTATATTAAAAGCCAATTAAATTATTAATCCAATCATTCAGGAAAAATAAACAAAAGAAAAAAAATTATTAATATGTCATTCAACGTTGAATTCTGAAAAAAAAAACATTTTTACGATTTATTCTTGAATGTGCAATTTTGTTATTTAATCTACGATTTATTCTTGAATGTGCAATTGGTTTCATGAGTCGATTGAATATGATTGAATACATTGAATACACATTATGAAGACAATAATAACAATTGAGAGTTTTGAGTCACATTAAACATTATTCATAACACTCTCCCTTCGTTAGTTGGTTATTAAAATAGTAAAAGATAATAATATATTTTATCTAATATGCTTGAAGATGTTGCCTAATAAAACCTTGTTTGAAAAACACACTGGGACAAAAGTCACAAAATCATAGTAAAAAAGAGTGCAACACGTATTTCCCTTATGCTACTTCTAAATAAGTTATGTTGCCTCATTAAAACCCTTACTAATTAAGAAAACCCTACGAGACAAAACTTAAGGATGGGAAAAAGAGTGCAATGTGAAATAATACTCCCCCTCTTTTGTATATTATTTAAGTGAGGGTTTTGGTATATTCTCTAAGGGTTTTCATAAGACTTTTGTAGTTAACAATCTTCATGCATTCTTTAAGTCGTTTTGGTACATCTTTTGAGGAAATTCCTTAAAGCTTTTGTAACAAATGATTTCTCGTTTGATGCTTTGACGCGCAATCCATTACGTTGAGTAATGTAGTAAAATCTTCTTAATTATAAGTCTTATAGAACCACCTCTTGTAATCAAAGACCATAATAATATCCACGACTATGTTGCGTTAATTTCCCTGCATCTACAACACTAACGAGCTTGTTTTCGATGGGTTAGTAAGATATAATAGCACACCTCAATGGTATCCAAATACTTGTTTTACATTATTCAAATATCTACCTTTATTCAAATATATGCCTGCTACATAATATAATGTATCAATTGTTAACACAAACCAAAAAAAAAATATTATCTCGTACCTTTTACCTTGTGTTTAAGTGCGAGATATGATTTATGAGCTAAGATAGAACATAGTCTACCATTGCACTTTTCTAGAGTAATTTTGAACCTAGAAATTCTCATTTTTACAAGAGACCATCATTGTGTACTCGTTAGCGTATTGAGCTTAATCCATACTAAATGTTTCGATCAATATCCTTTGAATGAATGATGCATAAAATTAAACAAGTGCATGACATGCCGATCGAGAAGTAAATTTGTATTACCATCTTTCATTTCAAAATAGTTCGTCAATAATGTGAACTTTTTTTTCTTTCTAAGAAGGTACATAGATAATGCTCTTTTATTAAAATAAAACAAATGGTACCGATGTGAACTATTTTAGTCCATAATAACTTGTGAAGCTTATGAGTTATGTATGGGCATTCACTCTTTAGAAGTTTTGACATACAACTTTCTTATTTAGCACAATAGTTTTTTTATTACATACAAAAGTTTCATAAAAATTATTGCATTTCCAACATTCACATTATACCATTTCATAGTTTATTGAGATATCATAACCATTAATCAGCAGGTAAAATTTCTTTGGCATTCACATTATACTGGTACTAATGTGGTTTGTTGGAACTATAAGCAGACTGGACACTGTATGAGTCAGTATCCTGGTGGCAAGAAGGAAGTGAATTCTGCTAAAGAACATAGTGATGATGTTATGTATTTTTGCGAAGAAAACAGTGTGACTCGTGGGTAATGGATTCTGGCGCATCGTTTCATGCTACCCATATCAGTGAAACTTTGAAGAATCTGAAAGCCGGGGATTTTGGAAAGGTACAACTACCGAACAATGAAGTTTTTAATGTTAAGGGTATTGGTTACATTAACTCGCAAACTCAAGTTGGTACCACATGAACCTTGAAGAACGTCAGGGTTGTTCCAGCCTAGAAAAGAGACTAATCTCAGTAGAACAGTTAGACGATAAGGGACATGATGTCAAGTTCGATGGCTGACAGTGAAATGTAGTCAAAGGAAATCGAGTTAGCGCTCAAGAAAAGAAGAGGGGATCATTGTATATGGTCGAGGTACCATCTGAGAGAATGACCATCCCAGTTTAGAAGAAAAACAAAGTCCAGTTCATACAATCTCGTGGACTGAAGGTTTGCTTTGTTAGTCAGAAACCTAGGCCTATAGGTCAGATTCAGACTGAACGTACGTAGAAAGTTTTTAAGAAGCTAGTCAAAGGAAACTGTGACAATGGGATCTCCAGCATTGTGCCAGCTAAAGTTTTTGAGTAAAAAATACTAGACGAAAATGGGTCAATAAAACCAGTGTTCTAGCGATTAAGTCTCTCCAAGTCACCTACTTAATATGGAGAGTGTTATTTGTTCTCAAGCTTTCTGAGTGGCTAGTAGTTCGTTCAAGCGCGAGTGAGGCTAGATGAAAGGGTAATTGTTGTGACTGGTAGCTTTCTCAGTGACTGATAAGTTGAAGCTTAGTGGGAGCTTTAACGCATCTTCAGGGTAATTGATGTGAAGACGACTGCAACTAGGTGAAAGGGAAATTATAGAATTCAAGTGGGGTTACATGTCGAAGCACAATTGGATGCTTATCAATGTGCAGTTTGAAAATGTCAAAGCCTCCAAGTGAGAGAATTGTTAGGTATTTACTTTTAGTATATCCTTTGTCATATTAGGCAAGCCCATTACTTCATATTGAAACCCATCTATGCTACCCTACTGATTCCTCTCTTTATAAATAGATGACCATGTATTCTAATTTAGTTCGTTGATCTTAATAGAAAACAACTAGTTGCCATATATTGGGTGTAAGTCACTTTAGACCGAACACACTAAAACATCATGTTTTTGTTTCTTGAATTTCATCTACTTGTGTGTGTTGATCATTTGTCAGTCGTGTGTGTGATCGAGATCCGGTTGTTAATTCCTGACATATTTTTCCTAGTTAAGTAATGTCGACATCATTCTTCACGTACTCTACTAAGATAACCTTATGAGTTTGATTGGTATTGACCATCTCTGTTCTCATCTAGTTTACTTACTCGTACGTTAATCTCTTAATTATTTTACATTGTAACATGTGCATTTCAAGAACTACCAACATTTGTGTGTTACATATTTGAATTAGGGGTGAGCATGAAACCGAAAAAACCGATCCGAAACCGAAAAATCAAACCCAAAAAACCGAACCCAAATAGAAACCGTGGGTTTTGGGTTTAATTTATAAAAAAACCGAACTTTTGGGTTGGGTTTGGGTTTTGTTAAAAAACCGATCCGTGAAAACCGAACCGACCCAATAATGTTTATGTGTATGTTAAATTTCATATATCTAAGACCCATGACCTATGTTATGTAAAAGTCTATATTGTAATACATTATTATATGATCATTTACATTTTATCTATAATTTATTGGTGGTTTTTTGTCGAAGCAAGAGGACATTCAAAATTTTGTTTATGGTTATTGTTTTCTAAGTAATTTTCTTTTGAAATGTGGTTGATTTTTAATGTTTAAACTTATGGAAACATAAATTTAAACATTAGTATTATTACATGTTTTCTTTAATCATTAAAAGTTGTGTTTATAACTTGTATTTAGTACTAAAAACAATAAACTTAAACCCAAGTTGAAAAAACCGAAAAAACCGAACCCAAACCCAAACCCAGTCCGCAAACCCAAAACCCAAAACCGAAAAACCCAAAACCCAAAACCCATGGGTTTGGAAAACACAAAAACCGAATTCTTGGGTTTGGGTTCGGATTGAGGCAAAAACCGACCCAAACCGACCCATGCACACCCCTAATTTGAATATAATGAAGACGGGGTTGGTCAAATAACTATAAAAACATATATGAGATTTTCTTGATCTATAAAATTTGAATTCAAACATGAAAACTTCTTTATTTTTAATTTTGCCTTGAATCTGAATTTTAAAGTGCAATATATATATCAACTTTAGATTTATTTGTATTTCAAGACTTCACATGTGTCAAACACGGGTCTTAAACTAATATATTATAAAAACTCATCCTAAAAATATAAGTCACCATAATATTTAATTTTTAGAGTAAATTGTTAAAATAGTGCATGTATTTGTATTATTTCAACCACTTAAGTCCTTATGTTTTATTGTTTGCCACGTTGGTGTCCGACTTTGCAAAAATGTGTCATTTTAGTCCTTTTTCCAACTTTGTTAACGTTTTTCAATAAATTTGTGTGAAATGACCAAAATACCTTTTATATTAAATGGCTATTTTGGTCCATTTACGAACTTCATTATGTCAGTTTGGTTTTTTTCCCCAACTTCGACCATTTTAGTCCAGTTCTCAACCTTCATCCTTAAAACCATCTTCTCCCATAGTAACACCAAGACAATTGCCCTATTATGACCACCCTCTTTCATCATATAGCTCCCCCAGAGGAAAATGTATCCCTAATAGACAAAGAGGTGAACAATGTTAAATTGAAACTTCATAACGTGGTGGTTTGTTGGTGTTTGATTGAAGGTGATTATGGGGAAGAAAATGGGGTAGCTTGGTGGTGGTGGCCATTTGAGAGGTGGATGAAGAAGACGACCCCAACCTTTTTAAAACTCAAATTTCACCACCTAACACCATAGCCGTCACATGCAACATCATCCATCTTCATAGTTATCAATCCATGAAGAACACACAAATTTATTTAAAAACAATGGAAGAAATCAATCCTTACCGTTCGAAATCAAAACCAAACATCAATTCGAAGAAATGAAGACCATCGTTAATCAATGGGGTGTGAAAATTTTAAATTCATTTTATATTCGATAAGGTATGAACAAATGATTGCACATATATGAAGTGAATAAATCTCCATATGCATGTAAATCCCAAAGTTTTAGTTTGCTTGTTCGAATTTTATCAAATTTCTCGTATGAGCATTCGGTACATGTATAAGTCTGTGGAAGAGTGAAAGGGTCATCACTATTGAGGATGTCTGTAAAGGAACCAATAAAAACATATCAAGTGATGTATATTGTTAAATTGAAAAAGAAAATACATGGTTTTATTATCCAACTAGGTTTAAACTACGTGAAGACGAAGAAGACAGCCAAAAAAGACTCTGGAAGCGACAAAATGACAATAGTTATATGAGCCAGCAATAGAGAAAAAAAAATGAGCATGTCTTGTTCAAATAATCCAAAGATTATATAATAATTACAAAACTAAATGACGCGACAACTATTAAGCGGGTTATTACTTCTTGCATACCCTACTAGCAAGTAGCAACCCACAAACAAAAATGTAACACAACAAAAAAAATCAAATACAAAAACAAAACAAAAAAGAATAAAAGTTAAAACAGCCAACATACAAACGCACTCATGACATTAACCACTAGCAATACAACACCTCAAACCATCAACCAATAACAATACAATACATCAAGTCACATACAAAACACTATTTCATGACATCAACTTATAGCACCACAACACCTCAAGCATCAACGCAACACCCCAAGTCGCACAAAACACTACTTCATTACATCAACCAATAACAAGATAACACCTCAAACCAACAACTAATAGCAACATAACACCTCAAGCCACACATAAAGCACTATTCATGAAGTTTATGTTTCAATATAGATAGATTAATAATAATAATAATAATAATAATAATAATATGATAATATAATAATAATAGTAATAATAACCATAATAATAATAATAACAATATCAGTAATAACAACAATAATAAAAAAAATAACAATAATAATAATAACAATAACAACAACAACAACAATAATAATAATAATAATAATAATAATAATAATAATAACAATAATAATAAATAATAAGAATAATAACAACAATAATAGTAACAACTGTGACACCCCGCCCGGCGGCGGAAACACCGGGCGCGTCAAGTGGATCGGATATCAAAGTACAAAGCACATGGCACACTAAAAGCATATTTTAGTATTAATTAAGCAATAATGTCGTGACATAAACAAACATTCAATAGTCATAAAAACTATAACAGAAACCGACAATTAAATATTATTTATTGTCTTTTTATTCTAGGTCCGAAGCATCCTACGTGTCTTGAACCAAAAACTGTATCAAACTTCACCTGAAAAACGTGTAAAATAAGTTAGCTAAAGAATTAGCTAGTGAGTAAAACACAATTAATAGTACATAGTATAAAATCCGAGATCATTATAGATTGTGTTTCGCAATCTCATGTGCATAGCAATTTCATCATATATACCTCAACCGTGACCATAGAAACACATAGAAACAAGTATCATAGACCCCGCAGGGTTACCTTTAGCAACAAGTCATGAGGAACCAACTCATGTTACATTTATTGATAACCATCGTTTAACCGTCATTTAACCGTCTCGATATGTAAGTTATCAAAAATGTTTAAGCATCTAAGGGACATAGCAACGTAGCAACAAGTATCACAGTATAGTAACAGTAACTATCCTAAAGAATCAACCAAAGAATCGCCGGGTCAAATCACCTATCAGGCCATTAATGTAGGTGGGCTTGTCAAGCCATTAGCGCTAACATTGTCCGGTGGAAATTACAAGATAATATAACTAATATTGACTATCACACAATTTTGCTACATGCGGCCAAACACGATTAACACATCTAATGATCTCATTTTCGAAAATAGAAACATCAAAAGAAACCGTTGTATTATAGAAACACGTATTTCAGCCCCAAAAACGTAAACAGTAAAAAGGGGAGTGAGTTTACTCACCTTGAAATGCAATAAGTATCGAACCGTTAGAAACACAGCTAAAAAGCACCGAGGGTTGCCCAAACATTAGTATCACCTAATTTATTGGGAAAAACCCTAACTTAGAAACGAAACAATAGTAACAAGAATCAAAAGTCCGAGATCTAGGGTTTCGGTTTAAGATTTGGGATTTAGGGTTTTGCAATACAATTTGGGATTTAGGGTTTTGAAATACAATTTGGGGATTTAGGGTTTTGGAAATACAATTTGGGGATTTAGGGTTTTGAAATACAATTTGGGATTTAGATACGAAACGTAATTACATTTTTGTATTATATATATTTTACAAGAATCCATTTTAGTTTTTTCTTAAATAATATTTATTATAAATAGTTTTAACACAATGAAAATATTACTATTTGTATATATGTATTAAAACTACATGTTTATAATCTTTAAAAAAATATATTTAACTTAACTATATTATCTAGGATATTTAGTAAATATAGTTAAATGTTAAAAATGTTTTAAAGTAACAAAATTAAGTAAAATAAGTTGTGGGTTTCGAACCCACGACCTTCACATGGAACTGGAACTTACTGAACCACTAGACCAACACAGACTTTTGTTATTAAAACTCATTTTTAATTATTTTGTATTGTGTTTACAAACAAAACCCATTTCAACCTCAAGCCCTAGATTCAAGAATCATCAAATTCGTTTAATCTTGTTAATCAAACCAAAAATCAACAGAGGGCTTTTAATCACCATTGAATCGTGATCATTTTGATATATGAAACTTACCTGATTGGTGAAGAAACGAGGTGATGAAACTGATGAACAGGGCGACGGATTTGAGAATCAAAGTGGTATCTAGGAACAGCTACAATGCAATTCAATTTCCAGAATTGATCTTGATGATGCATTGAGTGAAAGAATCAATTCAATTTCAGAGAATAACAATGTTTTGATGGCGAATTGATCTCGTCTAGGATACGGGTGTTAGATGCCTAACCCGATCGATTTTTGATAGTTTTGAAACAATCAGGTTGTTGGAATAGGTTAGAAACGATGAGAGAGGCGATTTGGTTATTAGTTTTTATTGATTTGTACGTTAGAACGACGATTTGATTTTTGTGGGTTTTGAAACCGAAACTTTGATTCGCAATTAAGCAGGATTTGGACGATTACGTAATAAATTGGACGTTGCTTTGAGTTCGAAATATGTATACGAATGTTTGTATAGGTTTTATTTGATTTTAGGGTGTTAAAAACGAAGGATTAGAAGTCGCCGGAAAAAGAACTCCGGCCAAAGTGGCCGGAATAGTTGGGATCGGAAACACGGGGTGAAGGGGGTGGGGGTTTGGGTAGATTGTGTAATTTTATTATTTACATAACTAGTCCTTTATGTTTTAGTTATTTTAACTTAGCTGTTATAAGTTTATTAATAGTTTGTAATTTGGCAGTTTTGACCCAAAGTTAATTATATATCTTTTAACTAACTAACTTGACCAAAGTGAAACGTATCAATTATATACGTGACGTTTTTATAGTTCTAGTTTGATTACATCATTAAGAGACTATTTCGAGACTTTGGATTGTTTTTGTTTAACGTTTTCGATAATCTTCTTTTACGAGCTATATATATATTTATATATATATATTTTGAGATTTATTGTTCCATATAATAATTATTAGATACGCGTAAATATTTTGCGATGTAAATACGGTTATATAATTGAGACGGGAATAACGTAGAATTAAATGCGTTTATTCACAGCAATAATAATAAACGTTACATTTTGAAGAAAAATAGATACGATTACAATCGAAAGGATAACAACTTCGGGTTCGAGTCGGGCATTCGGGTTCGGGTTTGGGGCAGATGTCACAGTCTCCCCTCCTTATAGAAATTTCGTCCCGAAATTTGTTCAAACCGAAGTAGAAGGAGATGAAGCAAAAAGATGCAGATACTTAACATTAATTTGGTCTTAAATTCATGTTCACGTTTGAGTTTCAACGATCGTTAACAATTGGTATCTGATTACGCTTGAGTTATTTGACCTCACGGTCCATAATTTCCAATGTTCGTTCAATATATTGCTTCGATTCATTAGCGATATGCACAATGAGATTTTTATCGGATAAGTACTTCTTCATATTAGGAACATGAAACACGGGATGAACACTGCCCATTTTCGTAGGGAGTTTCATCTCGCAAGAAACTCTTGAGAATTCGATCAATGAGAAGATGAGCACTTTGATTGAGACACGATTTTAAATAACGAGGTTAACAAGTTATTTATTTTTAATTTGCTTTGTCTCATTGAGAATTGTTTAATTAACTCTTTTCACTTATAAGAGTTCGGTTGAACTATTTGTATGTAGATTCGAATAAATTTTATTTGTTACTCAATATAGGAATAAAATAGGATACCAACTTGCAAATGAAATATTTCAAGTAGATGGATTTAGAATTTATTTAAATGATCATCGAGAACAGTCGTGATTGATAGAATGTTTGACACGAATTAAGTAACCTTACACATAATTAAGTGGCTTATATGCAATTAGTAAAATGAGTAGACAAGTCAAGTGAAAATAAGATGATTAAATGTGGCCTAGTTACACAAGACAAAACTTACTATGGTTCCCATGCACCAACTTTCATAATTCCGTGTGCACCCGTAATTACTTTAGTTTTTGCATGGACTCCACAGCTCATTCGATCACGTGCGAGTCAGAAGCACACAACAACTTTAGGTTAAAATGATGATACGTATAGGTATTGATATCATACTTGATAGAAATAGTACTTGGGAGAAAATCATATTTAGATGATAAGTAGATTTGATGATTCAGAAGAAACTAACGTCCATTAAGTAGACATTGCTCATATAAATAACTTTGTTCAACGATATAGATAGTCAAATTCGAGTACTAGGATAGTAACACTTAAGTTCGTGAAAATCGACTCTATGTGTGTAAGATGTAATTATCTATGTTTTCTGATATTGATCAGTTCATATGAATGAGTTGATGGTGTACATGTAATAATATAGTTTATTGGGATCTTTAGAAAAATTAGTTCCAAGAAATTTTGAAAATGCGGATAATCCAATTTATAGTTCGAATGAATAAATCACTTAGTTCCAATTGGATTTAACTTTTAAGGTATTTGTATTTATATGACCAACAACTTTAAGTATACCAGATGTAGGGGTAAATAAGTTTATAAGAGGTGATGCTGTTTTTCTATAATGTAGTTTTAAAAACTAATTAAGAAGTTGAAAGTTTTGATCTTTACCATATAGATAAGAGGGTTGATTTGAAAGTAAACGACACAATTTAAGTTATAAGTACTTGGTATTGGAAAAACAGAAGACATGGTGTTTGTTACAAGTCTTTGTGTCATATTTGAGAAAACGGGAAAACGTTTGTGTAAATATTTGACCGACGTTTGAATGACCAATCACTTTGTAAAGAAATCATTTATCACGAAATTTATATGTATATATATATATATATATTTTTCTTACAAGATACTAAGACCAAAAGGTTATTAAAATCATGTTTTTTTTTTTTGTTTTTTTTTTAAATATATATATGTATATATATTTTTGCTTGGGAAAATAAGAAAATTATTTTAGTAGAATCGAATACCGTTAGTTTTACAAGTCCATTGATTGCACGTTGTGTAAGGGTGACGAGTTTATAAATGAAACACATTGGGTTCGGATTAGTTTATAAAGACTAGTTACGTAGAATTTTGTTGGTGGTCATATGTATAGATGAAAACATTTAGTTGAATGAGTTCGAGAATAGTTGTGTAGTGAGTTCTCGTTACATTTGGATAACGAATTCATGGATAGTATCCTGTAATTGATTAACGAGTACATGTTTTGATGGTTAGTTCATAATTTGATAGTAGATTTAGTTGTAATGATAAATTAGAAATTGGATTAGAATCTTATAGTTAAATGAGTAGTTTTGAAACTATTTGAGTATAGAAGTCAAGTTGAAATATTTTGAGGGTAGACGTTCGATTCAAATGCATTAGCTTATAAGAATAGCAAAATCCGTTAACTTTTATTTAGTTGTGGAATTTAGCCTTGACTATAATTTAGAAATCATAACGAACCTTTGATTGGAGAGTCGATAATTGATTTAGGATTAGAAGTACGACTTAGATTCGGTAATCGATATATGCATTATCTGCAGTTTTGGAAAATTCGATTAAGGTATGTCTTAGTTTTGATTTGTAATGTTCGGTTTACAACGGTGTAATTGTGTTATATGGATAACCTAGCGAGTATATCGCATAAGTATTATTATAGCTTAGAAACAGATGAAGTGATGAATCGTAGAATAACACGGTTTTATAGCGACACATCTGACCGATAGAAACATCCGATGTAATAATAGCACCTCGCTCCTATTAGGATATCATAGAATCTTTTGAAACATACCATAGAAAATCGCGTAGAAACTTTTAGAAACTTTAGAAATTTCGATTAAATGAAATAGTGATAGTACTTAGAACATCATAGAATCATTTGAACATATCATAGAAAATCACTTAGAAACTTTAGAAACATTAATAAATGAAGTTGGAATATTATTTGAATCACTATAAAAATTCATAGGAATAATTATAAATCGTAGGGATGAAAATCATAGAATCATTAAGAAAATGAAATTTCAATGGCTTAAGGGTGTGTCTTGGTTTTGGACACTAATGACTTATCAAAGTGTTAAGTTTGTTTTTAACGTATTCGAGAAAGCGTGCTTTAGCCTATAGGTTCACACTCATCTCGTACATCCCCAGGTAAGCATACAGGTCTCTTAAAGAGATTTATACGAAATGCTTTGCCTTAGACAGGATGTCCGTGATACAGGTGTTCCCCCTTCCGGATTGCACACGTTCCCACGTTTTCAAACTTACTTAAGACGATGACGAGATTTCACAAAGAGAAGATCCCAATCATACCGACGAGTCTCTTGTAGCTCCTTCGCGAAATCGAATAAGAAATGAGATTAAGAAAAGCATAGAAAGGTTCGTAGAAGGAAAACAAATAAGTTCAAAAGAATTCCTAAGTACATCTATTTGCACTAAGGACTCTTAGGTTATAGTCTAGGTCGGTGTGTTTCTAATACCCTATCCTAGTTCCCTATAACCATGGCTCTGATACCAAACTGTGACACCCCGCCCGGCGGCGGAAACACCGGGCGCGTCAAGTGGATCGGATATCAAAGTACAAAGCACATGGCACACTAAAAGCATATTTTAGTATTAATTAAGCAATAATGTCGTGACATAAACAAACATTCAATAGTCATAAAAACTATAACAGAAACCGACAATTGAATATTATTTATTGTCTTTTTATTCTAGGTCCGAAGCATCCTACGTGTCTTGAACCAAAAACTGTATCAAACTTCACCTGAAAAACGTGTAAAATAAGTTAGCTAAAGAATTAGCTAGTGAGTAAAACACAATTAATAGTACATAGTATAAAATCCGAGATCATTATAGATTGTGTTTCGCAATCTCATGTGCATAGCAATTTCATCATATATACCTCAACCGTGACCATAGAAACACATAGAAACAAGTATCATAGACCCCGCAGGGTTACCTTTAGCAACAAGTCATGAGGAACCAACTCATGTTACATTTATTGATAACCATCGTTTAACCGTCATTTAACCGTCTCGATATGTAAGTTATCAAAAATGTTTAAGCATCTAAGGGACATAGCAACGTAGCAACAAGTATCACAGTATAGTAACAGTAACTATCCTAAAGAATCAACCAAAGAATCGCCGGGTCAAATCACCTATCAGGCCATTAATGTAGGTGGGCTTGTCAAGCCATTAGCGCTAACATTGTCCGGTGGAAATTACAAGATAATATAACTAATATTGACTATCACACAATTTTGCTACATGCGGCCAAACACGATTAACACATCTAATGATCTCATTTTCGAAAATAGAAACATCAAAAGAAACCGTTGTATTATAGAAACACGTATTTCAGCCCCAAAAACGTAAACAGTAAAAAGGGGAGTGAGTTTACTCACCTTGAAATGCAATAAGTATCGAACCGTTAGAAACACAGCTAAAAAGCACCGAGGGTTGCCCAAACATTAGTATCACCTAATTTATTGGGAAAAACCCTAACTTAGAAACGAAACAATAGTAACAAGAATCAAAAGTCCGAGATCTAGGGTTTCGGTTTAAGATTTGGGATTTAGGGTTTTGCAATACAATTTGGGATTTAGGGTTTTGAAATACAATTTGGGGATTTAGGGTTTTGGAAATACAATTTGGGGATTTAGGGTTTTGAAATACAATTTGGGATTTAGATACGAAACGTAATTACATTTTTGTATTATATATATTTTACAAGAATCCATTTTAGTTTTTTCTTAAATAATATTTATTATAAATAGTTTTAACACAATGAAAATATTACTATTTGTATATATGTATTAAAACTACATGTTTATAATCTTTAAAAAAATATATTTAACTTAACTATATTATCTAGGATATTTAGTAAATATAGTTAAATGTTAAAAATGTTTTAAAGTAACAAAATTAAGTAAAATAAGTTGTGGGTTTCGAACCCACGACCTTCACATGGAACTGGAACTTACTGAACCACTAGACCAACACAGACTTTTGTTATTAAAACTCATTTTTAATTATTTTGTATTGTGTTTACAAACAAAACCCATTTCAACCTCAAGCCCTAGATTCAAGAATCATCAAATTCGTTTAATCTTGTTAATCAAACCAAAAATCAACAGAGGGCTTTTAATCACCATTGAATCGTGATCATTTTGATATATGAAACTTACCTGATTGGTGAAGAAACGAGGTGATGAAACTGATGAACAGGGCGACGGATTTGAGAATCAAAGTGGTATCTAGGAACAGCTACAATGCAATTCAATTTCCAGAATTGATCTTGATGATGCATTGAGTGAAAGAATCAATTCAATTTCAGAGAATAACAATGTTTTGATGGCGAATTGATCTCGTCTAGGATACGGGTGTTAGATGCCTAACCCGATCGATTTTTGATAGTTTTGAAACAATCAGGTTGTTGGAATAGGTTAGAAACGATGAGAGAGGCGATTTGGTTATTAGTTTTTATTGATTTGTACGTTAGAACGACGATTTGATTTTTGTGGGTTTTGAAACCGAAACTTTGATTCGCAATTAAGCAGGATTTGGACGATTACGTAATAAATTGGACGTTGCTTTGAGTTCGAAATATGTATACGAATGTTTGTATAGGTTTTATTTGATTTTAGGGTGTTAAAAACGAAGGATTAGAATTCGCCGGAAAAAGAACTCCGGCCAAAGTGGCCGGAATAGTTGGGATCGGAAACACGGGGTGAAGGGGGTGGGGGTTTGGGTAGATTGTGTAATTTTATTATTTACATAACTAGTCCTTTATGTTTTAGTTATTTTAACTTAGCTGTTATAAGTTTATTAATAGTTTGTAATTTGGCAGTTTTGACCCAAAGTTAATTATATATCTTTTAACTAACTAACTTGACCAAAGCGAAACGTAACAATTATATACGTGACGTTTTTATAGTTCTAGTTTGATTACATCATTAAGAGACTATTTCGAGACTTTGGATTGTTTTTGTTTAACGTTTTCGATAATCTTCTTTTACGAGCTATATATATATTTATATATATATATTTTGAGATTTATTGTTCCATATAATAATTATTAGATACGCGTAAATATTTTGCGATGTAAATACGGTTATATAATTGAGACGGGAATAACGTAGAATTAAATGCGTTTATTCACAGCAATAATAATAAACGTTACATTTTGAAGAAAAATAGATACGATTACAATCGAAAGGATAACAACTTCGGGTTCGAGTCGGGCATTCGGGTTCGGGTTTGGGGCAGATGTCACAACAACAATAATAATAATAATAACAATAATAATAATAATAACAATAATAATAATAATAATGCTTATTATTATTTATTTATTTACTTATCTATTATTATTATTATCATTATTATTATTATTATTATTATTATTATATCTTAATGCTTATTGAAAGAATTCTTGCCGTTTAATTTCCCTTATAAAAAAACAAAACAAACTGTATTATTTTTAGGGTGACGCTATTTGGCTTTGATGAAGTTTAAGTTCAATCATGAGCTAAATGTTGGTTATGGTTTTTCATTTGGGTGCTGTTGACGTAAGTATATTCCTAATTACATTACTAATGACAGAAGCAGCTTAAGTATCTAAAACCAAACAATCATTGGGCCTAAACAGCTAATCAAGTCCAAAGCCCAATAGAAAGAAGCCCAACCCAAAGGCCCGGGCACAATGAACGCCACGACAGAGAAGTAGACACATGCCCAGCCTAAAGGCTCGGGCATAATGAACGCCCTGGCGAATAAACAGCACATGCCCAGCCAAAGGCCCAGACATAATAGATGCATGCCCAAGTGAGAAGCCCGAACCACATGCCGGGCACATCACAGAAACAGCTAAAAACTCCAGTAAATAAGACAAAGACCAAAATATATCCCGGGCCCACACCTTTTTACAACGGCTAGTTTATTACATCTATAAGGAAATAAATACCCTTATCAAGAAGGGTATCACAGATCAAGAAAGCTGTCTACACAAAATGGGAAAAGCCTTCACTGTCGCCAATATCATCAAGTGGAGCTTTCTCCCTATAAATACCCTACATGCATCACAAGTTAAACCCATCTCTCACATAACTCATCACTTCTTTCTCTCAATATCACTTACTATCATAACACTGATGAACATTAGTTCACAAGATATCATCCATGGGATATGATCTCCTAGCCAAGTATTATAAGTATGGCAACACTATAACACATCCGACTTCTCCTTTTCCATGGGAAGATAGGATGCGTCTCCTCATGAAGCAACCTTTGCCGAAGGAGCCAAAACTTGTTCAAGTCTGGTTCTACCAGCATCACGTTTATTTCAAGTCTGGTTCTTCCAGCATATTATGTTTACAAAGTCTGGTCCTCTCCAGACCATTTAATCTTACTCAACCTGGTCATGCCCAGGCTAATATGCACTTTACAATTAAGTTATCATGCTTTATATATTTATATTCCTCTACTGCTCATTTTGTTTATATACATATGAATAAATTACTGACTTGAGCGTCGGAGTTCCCTCGGGGCTAACCCCCTCGGGCCCTCTAACGTAGATCTTCTTTGTGGATGCAGCCAGGTCCTAAGCTCGGGAACCGACCGGGGGCGCTCGACAGATTAGCGGACCCGAAAACTAACCTTGACTTGGGAACTCGTTGTTTCAACAAGTGGCGCCCACCGTGGGGCCGAGAATCTCAACCTACATGAGTGCCTCGCGCCCTGTGCTTTAGACAAAAAGCGATGAGATATATGTTGTTCGTATACTATGAGGAATACCCAGACCCATTTCTTAACTTTTACCAGTGTTCAATTAATAATTATTATTATTTTCTTTAATATTCTGTGTTGAAACAAGATCCACAAGAATATTTTTCACTTTATTATTATTATTTAAATACTCATACGTATATATCTATGCCACTGATTTTTCTTGGTATCGTCATATGACCTTGTTTCTTGAAACTAATACCTTTTTTATGTTTATAAGCTGACATTTTTCTGTTAAACAACTTTAACATTGCTGTCAAACCCCAGACTAGGTTTTGACTTTACCTTTTTCTGATAAAAGAGGTTTTGGTAGGTTCACTAACACTTCTGCACATTCTTATTTTATTGGTAACTTTTACCATAATAAAGTTCACAAGTTATGACAAAACAATAATAATAATAATAATAATAATAATAATAATAAAATAAAAGATAAAATTTTTGCTTTGGGACAAGCGCTACTTCCTGGGGCTAGAGCCTTTTCTGCTCGGGAAAACTTTTCTTACTCACCCGGGCTATCTCTACCCAGACTAAATTATTCTTGATTAGCCCAAGGTACGTTTGCTCGGGCAAACTCATTTCTTCCACGACTTGAGATTATATTCCCGGGGCAAAAGTGTCATTACCACAAAAAAAAAAAACTTTTTACTTGCCCGGGCTAGTTTTGTTTAAACAAAATTATTCTTGCTTAGTCCAAGGTACCTTTGCTCGGGCAAGATCATTTTTTCCACGACTTGAGGTAATCTACCCCTCATGACCCTAATTTAAATAAAAAGAATTGGATTATCTATAATCTACGGGTTACAACATAAACTATTTTCTCCAATTTTGGTAAATAAAAAAATATGTATATATGTTTAACAAAGAACATAGCCCGGTTTCGTTTTCAAGAGCGGTGATTATCTCTTTTAAATAATACTTGATTAAGGAAGAAAAGCCCATATTATTTTAATTACAACACCTTGCTTTTACTTTAAGCCACTCATTTTAATATTTTAAATTACAATAAAATCTTCAATCGGAAGATACAGTACCCTGATATTTTTTGTTTTACCATGTTCTAACCTACAACGACCAATGTATGGTTTACACCTATACATTTTGTCTTTACAAAGTCACATATTTTTTTTAATTTGTCTTACTTGTCACAAAAATATGTATTTTTCAAATTATCACAAACCCGGGTGGATATTATTACTTGCACAAAGCAATGTTTCTTTTATTTGTTCTAACGCAACTCTGTGGCATCATAATCTTAAATGTCATACTTAAAAAATAAAAAGGCTATAACACTAATTTGTCATGCAAAAAGACAAAGGTCACTTGCAAATTTAACATAAAAAAAGCATGAGTACTTTTAAACATTTTAAGCAAGTCATCCAGCTAGCTTTTGTGTGAGAAAAATGTTATTGTACTACATTCATGAAATATTTGAGTTTGGTTTCTACCTCAAGATCAAACCTGCAGCTACAACATACATTTTGCATGTCATTGTTTTAAGTTGTCAATATTTGCATAAAGTTACTTTTCATGTCTGACGCATACTAGGGAGGGGATACTTTTTACCCCGAGTCAAGATACATCTTCTTACCAAGACGCATTCAACTGGCTTTAACCATTGAGATCTTTCTGGCCATGTTACATTGGTCAGCCACATACAAGTTGCCTAGGTATTCCAGGCACAAGTCACCTTTCCATTGTTGAAGTCGTGGCTGGGGCCCTGGATCTACAACCTTGCCCAGCCCAAGCCTGAACTTACCATACATATCCTAGGGTAGGTATTGAATCAAATTATCTTGCCTTAGCATGCCTCATGTAAAGTTATTATTAAATCTCCATGGGTGTAAAAGTCCAAGAAAAACCACTTAGCACGCTAATGCCCAGAGCCCAAGCTACCTTGCATAGTTATTGTCCGGGACCAGGGTAATCCTACATGAAACTCAAGTTAAGGCAAACCACTTTTTCCCTCGCTATAACTTCACAGCGAGTCAACTGTTATGGCTAGAATCCAAACAAAGATTACTTTGCCCTGAAAAGCCCCAATCAAGATCACTTTATCATGTGCTCGGGCTAAGTCCCAATCAAATATTTTTTAAAAGTTGTTCAAGAACTCATCATGCCTTCATTACTAATATAGGTCTTCACGGCTCACAATATGCTTAATGACCATTGACTAACCTTTTTAGTAATCTCGTTGGCCGGAACTTTTGCCACCTTTCCTAACTAAACCCTGGGCCGTTTTGTTTCCTAATCACTTACATTTAATTAAGCTATCATCATCAAGAGCCCGGGCTACCTAGCCCGACCACAACTTAAGTCATTATGTCAGATCAATTTACGTGCCAATGCACAGATAACTCACAAGGCATGCGCAAGACCTCAATTTCGCTTGTCAAAGACTCTAAGTACATGTTTAACTAAAAAGTTTGGGTCCTTGCCAAAAAGATATCTGACAATAGTAGCAAGTCGAATCATCCAATGATATTATGAGGTCAAATCAATATACTTTGACAAAACTCATATTCACATCATATTGCCCAGGCAGAATCTTGAATCAAGTTGTCTCTTCTTGAAAAAGCTCAAGATTTCTTTGGAAACACCAAATCACTATGCGTGACCATAATCGAGTTACATAACATATTCGCTGAGCAAAGTCCTCACACCATCTAGCATGGCTAGATCTCATGTAGTCCTACCTAGCTAAAGTCATGGAGCACATCTCATCTTATATGGCAGAAGTTAACAATCTTATTCATAAAGAGTTCAAATCATATCACTTTTCCTGGCTAAGATCCCAGGTCAAGCATCAACAAAGCTAAAATCACCTTCTTGATGAAGGACTAAATCTCACTACTACTAGACCATAGTGACTGGTTAGAGCCCAAGTAAAGTCAAGCTTTAGCCTTGCTCGGTGATGAGGCCCGACAAAGAAAAGTTACATTCAAATGACCAAAACACCTTGCCCGACCGAGGCTCAGTCACTTTGCTTTGCCAAAAAATAATTTTTTTTCCTTGAGGGGACATAACTTCAAGTTGATGCCTAAACCGCCTTACTTAGGGGCTACTAATCGGGATTCATATATGTCGGACGCGACTACATCCCATATCATTAGTCTTGGTTCCAATGTCATTCATATCATAAACTAGAACGAAACGTCAAGACACGAATGTGAAATTTTCGATACAGGTGAACCACCTATTTATGCATGATCAATGCAAGAATACACATCTTACAATGTCATACTAGTTAAGGGTGAGCACCTCATAAAAATGCTCCATGAGATCCGGTCTTGTCCTACTCATGTAAAGGGTGAGCACCTAATACAATATTGCTCCGTGGGATCCGGCCATGACCTACTCACGTAATATAGCGCACATAAACACAATATCGTCCAAATATACGGAATGTAACATAGAGAATCTATACATAAGAAGTACTCAAATAAATGGCAACAAAAAGCCAACCCACCAATAAGTATTGTAAAACATGGTTGACATCTTATAACACCTAACACCTAATCATTTTGATAAGAGGTTAATCATTTCACCTGGTGTTATATCATAGGGCCTTATTATAAAGCCTCACATGGCCTCGCCCAAGATGCTTTGCCCGACCTTTCCCAGAACCTCTACCATGACCTTACCGTAACGTCTCACCTGGTCTCGCATGAAGCTTTTCCCTTTATAAACGATAGTCATTGCGTGCTCTTGCCCGAGTAATGAATCCAGGGCACAACATATGCTCAAATACACAAGAACATGGGGAAAAAGCAACGTAGGCCACGGTAAACAAACACACCGGGCAAAAGCAACGTAGGCCCAGGTAAACAAACACACCGGGCAAAAGCAAGGCATGCCAGATAAACAAGAACCTTAAGCACGTATTACACTAATGGAGCATACACCTAAGGGCATTAAGAAAACTTCTCCCGCCTTTAGAAGCTCATGAATAGTGTTGTCCCCAAGGAACATCTGAATAAAGTTAGGATACCACTCATTCATGGGATGTAATCCAACAGTCCGGGACTCATGTCCCGCTAGAAACCCAGAATAACATTAGGCATGGGGCAACTCCCCAGACCATGATGCTTTCATTATTACACGAGCTAATGTGCCTTATTCGGACCTAATAGAAACCAGATGTCACAGTCATAAGTAGGCGGCGATTTAACGGCTAAATCAGGTGAATTAGACTTCTCCTAATCTCCAAAACCCAGTGTTGAACAGAGTGTTGTTTTTAGACAGCCATATGCCATTATGGTGGCAAACTCGGTATTTTACCAACATAAATTCAAGTTGGCTACCCGGGCTATACAAACCCAAACCGTATTGACTATATGCTATCTCACACCGTTAATACTATCAAGAGACCATTTTCAACTGATAACCAGTTAAGACCCATAAGGGGATACCCCGGGTCACAAAATATATATATATATATATATATATATGTATGTATATATATATGTATGTATATATATATATATGTATTATATCACCAAGTCCTTCAGAGGCATGACAAAAAACCTTTATGGGGCATACCTCGGGTAACCAAAAGGAGTTCATCTAAACATTAGGATGGTGAAATCAAACCATAATGGCCGTCCTCAGGTCACGAGTGAACATATCTAGTGGTGAAAATAGACCCGTAAGGGGCATGCCCCGGGTCACCAAAGTCATTTGAAACAATCAGACAAGGTTACGAGTGTTCTACCCTCTTTTTAAACAGCTAAGAGACACACCAAGGTAAACACGTACGTCGGTCTTAGGGACATGTTTGGTTACTCAAAACGCTTTGCTGAAACCATTAAAGTCAAGTGACACGCATTGCCATGGGACTACATGTCATCAAGAAATGCTAAGGACCCCGGGATATTCAGGAGAAAGGAAGTCGCTTCAAGCACTAACAAAAAAAATTTAATAATAACCCAGGGATACATGGGCCACTCTTTCGACATACGAAGCCAGAATAAGGCCCTGGAGGCTGACTTGCCTCATAAAGAATATCACGTAGAAAGTATCTCACGATGGGAGGCAAGACATAAAACAAGGAAAAGACGACATAATAGCCTAAGAAAGCGCTCAACCACTCACATGTGAGCCAACACCATGCACATCATATGTTAGAGTATACCAACAGAAGAATTGGTTTTCCGTCGATTCAGTATGACATGTAAAAATCAACATCATATGAAAAAGAAACCAAATAAATAAAACATATACGAGCATGCTTTCCTATAGGTTCATAGAACCACAAAAGAGAGGTTTGTGCCTTCCATGGATCTCCTGATTGGTTTCTCAAATAAAATAGGTCATCCCCATGGGGAAGGTCACAATATTTATATGCCTCGGCCAAGGAAAATTCATACAGAAGGACCTCGGATTCCGGGACATAAAAACCATGTCCAAACAAGATGATCAGGGATCAACACTCTCTACTATGTGGTCTTTACGACTTTAGGCTATGGCCAAGAATCTTCACTCAGTGGGATATCACCAACGTTGAACTTTAAGTGTTCAACACCCTTCGGGCATGACAAACTCAAAGATGACGCATGAAATGTTAAACATAAATATCCACTACCAGGAAGTATCAATGAATGTTGAACTCGTTAACAACACAAAGATCAGGCTACACCGCTAAAGACAAACTTAGGTCAAATTCGCCCAGGAACCACAATCCAAGGTGCTTTTTCCCGGAGGTCACAAAACGCGGTTAAGAAGATAAGTAAACAAATTGTCTTTAAAACACAAGCCAAATGAAAATCTTCTTGGTCATGCCACACTGGCAAGCCATAGGCAAGTCACATGGCTTACCAAGTGCTAGTCGAAATGTGACTGAAGCTCGGGGTCTGCAACCTTAGCCAGCTAAAGCCCGAACTTAAGTTACTGGCATACCAAATTTTACAAAACTGCGAAAGCTATTCAAAACATATTAGATAAAAACTTTCAAGACAGACGTAGTTTAACTATGCTTGATAAAGATACATAATCCATGTTATTAACACGGCGTGTCGACACAGCCATAACGTCCTCATATAATGTGTTTTCCCCATTGAACTTATGGTCTGATTTATAAATAATCGATCAACGCTCAACTTCGGCTGGATTTGTTTATAACCACCCGGCTAGAAGTAAATGGAAAGCTATGAAATGGGTTTCATAATTCAGCGATTGCTTATATCTACATCCCATGAACACACATGTGTCATGGCTGACAAAACAAACTTGTCGACATTTGTCTTAAAATTCGTAAGGCATTGGTCAACAACAAAACAAAACTAAAGTGTGTTCCTCTACATCGTACTACATGCCGCACTTACGATGGGTCCAAGGTCATTGGAAGTTGGAAATCAAACATGACAAAAAGCACATTCCTGTAAAACCCATCTTGATCAAGCTAATTTATCCTAGTCTCAACAGTTAGAAACTCAAAAAGTTTTTAGCTTATCATGACAAAGCTCATAAGATGAACAAAAAAGCAACATTCTGCTATGACGTAGTCACACCAAACAAGTCGATGGACCGTACCTAATCATACGTCAAGAATTTGTTGCTTGTCTCGCATGTCCATATGGAAGTAAAAACCTTCCTTGTATGACACAAAGACATTACCTACTATTTAGCCAGTAAAGTAGTTACTAGCCCCGGATATCATAGCCTGACTCCAGATGTCTATCCCTAGCATCGGCCAACCTTTGCTTTGGTGCATTTTTATAAATTTTAAACTTGGAAAGCCAACATTATCCCGTAGTAATCAATAGCCGTCAGAAGATTGGTGCTATTTGGTAAACTATTGAAATTTTAATATGTCCCGGTCTAGTACATCTTCCTTCAAAGTGCGGGGCTCAAACATTGACCCCAACTTCCTCTGTTTCAGGAAACACTAATCACACTTATCAAAGGCAAGAATGTACTAGCCCAGGCAAGGTATACCACCAAAGTTAAAGTTAAGCAAGTAATCTACAACCTTGGCCCAGGATAAGTCATGTGTAAACATATCTAAATCAAGCCTTCCATGGTCGCACAAGGGCAATACAAAACTTATCTTGTTTTATCTTATCATGACTATAATTAAAGCACTTGTTCAAGAGTGCCTTATTCGAAATCATAGGCCAACAAATATTAACTTGTTCTAGTGAAAGCTTCACTCAGTGGTGCATTGTCATTCGTAAATTATATAACCAACCTAAATAATCAGGTAAATTTTGCATGGGCCTTCGACAAGATAACCATCCCAGAGGAACTTCAAGTCAAGTAAACCAGCCCGGTAGGTCACTTTGTATCATCCTTCCTAGACTAAATGACAAGTCAAGGCACAATACCTCATCTTTCCAGAAGCACAAGTATCTTGTATGGCTGAGACCCCAGAGTCAAGCTACCTGGCTAGCCCAAGCATACTTGATTTAAATCATGCATATTGCAATAACTTAATACATGCAGCAAGAGGTAAAAACTAAACTTCTTTTCCAGAAGAGAATGCACCTCTTGCACCATGAGGTCTAACCTTTTGAAGATCAAGTGTCTTGCCTTGAGCACCCTAATAAAATGTAATTCTAACTTCATGTTGAGATATCCCAACTACATTAGTTTGTGGTTCGAAGTATAGTCGGTTACCTCATATCATGCTACATTGGTCTACCTTTGAGCAAACATGATACTAAACTTCATAGCATGAAAACGTATCTTACACAACCATACGATGGGAAGAAGAAGGTGCTACCCATATCATCTTCTCTCCATCACACGCATATATCACATCTACTTGGTGAACAAACTCCTGCCTAGATCCGATGCCATCCTTGTAAAGAATATTCATTGGGCATTTAGCCTCCTAACCAAACACTTCCAAGGAATATTTGACAAATATAAATAGGAAGCATACTTCCTAACATTATGTCAAAAGCCAAGGATAGTCTGACAAGTAAAGACTATTTGATAACAGAAGAAGAGTGTTGTTAATTCTAGAACTCAAAAGCTGATGTGTAATTAATGTACCACAAACGTTTCGAGAAGCTCTGAATCAAGCCAGAGTCAGGGATCACTCATGATCTGAATCATGAATAACCATGACTGGGGGGCTGTTGACGTAAGTATATTCCTAATTACATTACTAATGACAGAAGCAGCTTAAGTATCTAGAACCAAACAATCATTGGGCCTAAACAGCTAATCAAGTCCAAAGCCCAATAGAAAGAAGCCCAACCCAAAGGCTCGGGCACAATGAACGCCACGACAGAGAAGTAGACACATGCCCAGCCTAAAGGCTCGGGCATAATGAACGCCCTGGCGAATAAACAGCACATGCCCAGCCAAAGGCCCAGACATAATAGATGCATGCCCAAGTGAGAAGCCCGGACCACATGCCGGGCACATCACAGAAACAGCTAAAAACTCCAGTAAATAAGACAAAGACCAAAATATATCCCGGGCCCACACCTTTTTACAACGGCTAGTTTATTACATCTATAAGGAAATAAATACCCTTATCAAGAAGGGTATCACAGATCAAGAAAGTTGTCTACACAAAATGGGAAAAGCCTTCACTGTCACCAATATCATCAAGTGGAGCTTTCTCCCTATAAATACCCTACATGCATCACAAGTTAAACCCATCTCTCACATAACTCATCACTTCTTTCTCTCAATATCACTTACTATCATAACACTGATGAACATTAGTTCACAAGATATCATCCATGGGATATGATCTCCTAGCCAAGTATTATAAGTATGGCAACACTATAACGCATCCGACTTCTCCTTTTCCATGGGAAGATAGGATGCGTCTCCTCATGAAGCAACCTTTGCCGAAGGAGCCAAAACTTGTTCAAGTCTGGTTCTACCAGCATCACGTTTATTTCAAGTCTGGTTCTTCCAGCATATTATGTTTACAAAGTCTGGTCCTCTCCAGACCATTTAATCTTACTCAACCTGGTCATGCCCAGGCTAATATGCACTTTACAATTAAGTTATCATGCTTTATATATTTATATTCATCTACTGCTCATTTTGTTTATATACATATGAATAAATTACTGACTTGAGCGTCGGAGTGCCCTCGGGGCTAACCCCCCCGGGCCCTCTAACGTAGATCTTCTTTGTGGATGCAGCCAGGTCCTAAGCTCGGGAACCGACCGGGGGCGCTCGACAGATTAGCGGACCCGAAAACTAACCTCGACTTGGGAACTCGTTGTTTCAACAGGTGCCGCTATACGTATCTTTTTTACTTGTTAGTTACGTAATGATCGTACTTCTTTATATAATATAAGAAAATTGATTTTGTTTAGTTGGCATTATAAGAGTGTTATTCTCATAATAATATTTTTATATTTAAAAATAATATATTATAATAACCTTAATTACATTTGTTCCCTAATATTTATGAGAATCTTTATAAATTTAATAGTATTTACATTTTAAACCCTCTACTACTAGAGGTGTAAATGAGTCATCTTATATTTTATAATGTATAATAACGAAACTTAAGGATAAAATTGTTAATAATCTACAATTAAATAACTCAATATTTTTTATATACATACATAAATTTTTTATACGACATTATTTTTAAAAAACTACACCATAAAACCGATTATTTAAATCTCTTTAAATTGAGTATAATATTATATATTAAAAAACTAACCCGAGCATAGCGCGGGCTCTAAACTAGTTTTTATTTAAAGAAAAATAAAATGTTCAAATTATGTTTTGTAAAAACTTAAAGATGGGGTCTAGCACTCATATCATACTTGCAAAAGAATTGAAGAATTATCTTATGAACCAGGTCGGTCATATCAATCATTTAAAGATAACAACTCGTTAGGTAAACCTAACTCCGGCCCGTCCACTTTCGTAATAAAAACTAAATTTGTTCACCCTCATCCCTAAACCTAAAGCTAAACCCAAAAATCTATGTTTAACCCAAAAAAAACCTAAATAAAAGACTAAACCCAAAAACTCAAACCAAAACCAAACTGAAAAATTATACCAAAAGCTAAGCCCTAAAACTAACCCATAAATGCTAAATTCAGATAAGAAATTAATAAAAGAAATTTAGTAAAAAAAGAAGAAAAAATAAAGAAAAGAAAAAATCTAGATGAATACATGTTATGTATTTATCAAACTCAAAGAAGTTTTAGCTTAATTGATTAAATTGTTGAAAGTTAACCCAAAGATACGGGTGTTCATTATTCGAATACGATTTGAATTATTCGAAATTCGATTCGAATCGAATTCGATTAAGGCCATTCGAAATTGAATTTCGTTCATTCGCATTCGATTCGAATAATTTTGGCGAATGTGGATCGAATACGAACATGATTTTCAGTATTCGCGTTCGATTCGCCCAATTTGAATAAGAAATATATTTGTTAATATATATTTTAATATATATAATTAATTATCTATATATGAATATGACTTAATGTGCCTAAAGTAAGTTAAAAATACCCAAACCCAACCCATTATCCAATCTTAATTATTGTTTACGCATATGGACATGATTTGATACTATGACAAATGTTTAATTGTTGTGTTTTACAGGTTTTAAACTTGTTTAAAGTCTTTTTTTTTTTTGCTTAATGATGTAGTTTTAGACATTTTTTTTAACATATTTTAGACTTAATATTGATGTGCTAATATTTTACATAATGTTTGGGTGATGTTTTGCACATTGTTTGGATGATGTTTTAGACTTATGTTATGTTGGTGTTACATCTGTATTGTTATTTGATATGCTTATTTATTTCTATTTTTTTAAGCGAATACATTCGAATCTATTCGAATTCGAATAAACTTTATCGAATCGAATACATAGATTTGTAGCTGAATGTGGATTGAATACGAATACAGTTTTTAAAAGTCTCAATTCGACCAATTCGATTCGCCCAATTCGCATAATTCGTATTCGATTCGAATGAACACCCCTACCCGAAGATCTTGGTTCAATTCTCTACACCACATTCTTTTCATGTGGTGAAAGTATATATATTTTTTTTAATAAAGATTTTTCACACAAATTTACTTTTAAAAGGGGTTTTCACCTAAAAATACTAAATCACACACAGAAAGGCAAGTGTACCTATCGGCTAGTAATATAGTAAAAATGGCAAGAAACGGATATCAATCCGTGGACACGGTAGCTCTCGATACTAAACGTTTGTTAATGTTTGTCCGAATAAAGAGCGAATTTTGGGTTTTTCTTAAACTAGCATACAAGGAAAATATTAAACTAAGAGAATTTAAACTAGAGGAATAAAACTATGGAATTAAGATATTATCTAGACTAAGAATCCACTTAACCTTGATGATGAAAACTATTAATGGTAGCGAATTTTGGGTTTTTCTTAAACTAGCATACAAGGAAAATATTAAACTAAGAGAATTTAAACTAGAGGAATAAAACTATGGAATTAAGATATTATCTAGACTAAGAATCCACTTAACCTTGATGATGAAAACTATTAATGGTGAAGTCAATTTTTCTTATAGGAATAACTAGACTCCGATTAAGGAAATCTAACTAAAATGATTCTTTGGAAAACTAGAACGATAAACACATCCTAATCACCTAAAATCATACAATTAAGTCCAATTGATGTCTTTTATGTCAAGAACTAAAGGTAAACTAGTCATCCGCTAAAATGTCCTAGTTTCATAACTAAAGGAAAACTAGAACGATAATCACATCCTAATCACCAATAATTACGTAAAGTAGACAAAATTATGAAATATTCCAACATGTAATTCTCAAACTAAGTCATGCAAATATAGATATTGTGGCCACAATTCCAAACCTACACATCTAACATGTCTAAGAAATTACAACATCACAATCATCTTTTCAAATATCTTGTGAAAGAAAGCACAATTGTCTAATTTCATGTCATCTAACATTCCAATCATCATTTCTAATATCATGGCATAAATCCTACAAAATTCATTTATAAGATTTACAAGCAAATATCAAGAAGATGGGTTTTTCAACATGTCAAACTTCCTAACATTCATCAACATCATATGACAATAAAATTGGACAAGCATACAACATCATTGAAATATTAACATAATTTCATCATTGATCTTAACATAAAACATCACCAAAATATTCAAGTTTCATTCATCATCAAGGCATAAGTATCATCCTAATCTAGATAATATGAGTATTTAGCCCATAAGGCTTACAAAAACTACAAGAAACATGATTAAACTAGCTAAAAACATGATTAAACTAATTAAAACGTTCAAACCGAAAACAAGCAAGGAGAAGGAAAATGGTTGGTTGATGATTCTTGAGTCTTCTAAGGCTTCCAATGGCTTCCAAAACACTCAAAATCAGTGAATCTTAGTGTAATTTTGCTCTAAAAACTCAACAACCCGTAATGAATGAACACAAGGCTTTTTATAGCAAACAGCAGATGTGCACTACCTGGCGCACGGTCGTGCTCCAGGTCGTGCTGGTAGCTACAGCGTTTTCTTTTTCGCCCAGGCATTTCGCAGTTTCCATTTTCAGCAAAATCTCGATTCCCGTCTCGAGGTAGCAGGCGCACGACCGTGCTTTGACCAAGCACGGTCGTGCTTGAGTCAAAATCACGGGCACGACCAAGACATGCGCGGCACGAGCTGAAGAAGATCTCGGAAATGACTTGAGCACGGGTGTGCTAGGCTGGCGCACGGGCGTGCGCATGCCAAAATCACGAGCACGTCCTTGTGCACTGCCTGTGCTCCCGAGTAGAAAACACGGGCACGACCGTGCTTGGTCCTTGCACGGTCGTGCCCAGACCTGTTTCTCATCGATTTCTCACGAAAACGCGTCTTTTCTCCATTCTTTTCTTCGGTGGTTTGGCTTGGCTGTAAAATCACAAAAACCACAATTTAGTACTTAAACTAATGAAATTACAACCAATTAATAACCAAATTCGGGCTAAATGTGAAGAATAAATATGTATATTTCTATACATATCAAATTCTAAGCCATTCGAGACTAGACGGTCGCTGCCTTGCCCCCATAAGGGCCACCCCTGGTTATCAGTATCTATAGGACATGAAGAATACATTTTTTCAATAGAGAACGAAATACTTTAAAGCCCCCGGGTAAATAGATTGGCAAAAGGTCACCCCACGTCTGTGAATTCACACAACGCTAGTGACCCGGCCCGGCCACCATGCAGAGGAAAACCACAACCCAAAGACAAACTATAGTAAAACCTCTCTTTCATCTAAAGCATATTGTCATATGTAAGATTCGAACTTATAACCTCCACAGTAAAAAGTCATGAGTTTCTTTTCTTTTTTTTACAGCTAGTATCTTCTCTTAATTCTCTTAAGCCGATTGATCTGGAACTCATTGACTCACAAAAATTGTGTGCTTAAGAAGTTTCTTCTCATTAAGTGTGTTTACTTTAAATACATTAATAACAAATTTAGTTTCAAAACCAAATTAAATAATAAAGTAGATTAACAGCATATGAATTATGTCTATAAGAAAACCGACATGTTGTAAACTCAAATCTCACCATCGTATACCTTTCGAACATTAAACAGATGGACCTTTAATAAAATACCATAAATACATTTACAACCAATGTTAGTTGCGATATCAAATCAATCATACACTCAATTTAATACGTTGATAAGATAACATAATACGTTATTATTGCTTGGAGACTTAAACATATAAGTTATAGTATTTGTCTTTACATCTATGTGGGACAAGATATATATAATGCAATTTCATCATTACCAATCAACTACTTTGAGAACTGTCATCTCATTTACGCATATTATCTAATATATTTTAGGCGTGTGTTTGTTAAGTTATTTTCCACTTTTTTATGTGTAAGAAAACTTTGTTTGAATGAATGAAGAAAATTATATATTTAGAGTTTTTATTGTTTGAAATGACCCATACCGAATACCTGATCCGGACATATAACCCGAATGAATGAACGTACGAGATTTTTTTGTATATATAGGATACCTCCGCCGCTACCCAAGCGTTAATCTAACGTGGACCTCGTATCCATTAGGCCAAGGGCTCAACTTAGGCTAACCCAGGGGCACGAAATCTCAATAACCCTACTCAATGCAAAGTCTTAATTTTTTGGAGCTGCATAAGTGTCGTCCGTAAATCCGGAAATTTTTAGAGAATTACTAACCTCGAACCCGTTTTTTGCACGCACACACCTGCGCGTGGATATGTGACAGATTAAAAGAAAACAAAAATAGTTAATACAAGTTGTAGGCAAACATATGAGCTAGAGTAAATTATGTGAGACAAGATGCAATTATATATATCTTTACCAACCAACTATTTTAAGAGTTAACATCTCATTTACACACACTATCTAACATATTTTAAGCGTGTGTTAAGTTATTGTCCAATTTTTTTATGTGTACGAAACTTTGTTTGAATAAAGAAGAAAAATTAGGATTTAGAGTTTTATTGTTTGACTTTACCCAAATTAAATATTTGATCCAGACATATAACCTGAAACATAACGAAACAAGAAAAATTACAATTCTAGTGACTTTCGACTTTCAAACTCAGTGTAAAAAATTAAAGTTTGGCCAATGTGACTGTGTTTATTATTAGCATAGTTCTTGTCCTTTTCCATTACCACCAACCTGCTGCAAAATTTTTGCCATGTTCCTTCAATTCCCACTTTTTGAATCAGCACTAACACAAAAGTTTCATTCTCTAAATTCATTATTTAACTAGTACTTATTAAACAGTAGCTTAAAATTAACTATACTACTATTTTACTATATCCGTGTTCACCAGTTTCGTGTCACCACCGTATTAGCCCGTCATAATTTATAATTTTTTTAATTTGACATATTTACGTATTTAACTCTAACTTTGACTTAATTATTATTTTGATCTATAAGTTAGTTGAGATTGCTTATTAGTCCCCAAACTTTGGTTAATTTACGGCTTTGGCCTCCGACGTGTCAATTTTACATGTTATATCATGCAAGTGTTCTTTGACATTTTTACCCTAACTTTGGATATATACAGTCCATTGACGCATTCAGTGGCGGACCTACACTTGCCGGTGGGGGAGCGGCCGCCCCCCATGAGAAAAAATTACTAGTGTTATATATACGCAGGGGCGTACCCACTTTATGTGGGTGGGGGGCGCCCGCTCCCCCTGCGAATTTTTTTTTTTTAGTTTTTATATGTAAAATTTTCGATCGACCCCCGTAAAATTTAACTCTCGACCCCCATTCAGTCTTGAAAATCTCAGTTTGATGCCCAATCCATAGCCCAGAGGAAAAATATAATAGTTAACCATAGATTGGGTTAAATTATGGTGGAAATGGTGGAAAGTCTAGTTGTAGAACCAAGGTTCTAAACATCACAATTTTTATATCATAACACAAGTCCTCCAACATATTTTTATTTGGAAAATATGGTTTGGTTTCATTCACTTCTTATTTGTAACATATGATATTTAAGTAACACAATAAAAGATTTATTTTATAAGATTTAAAAAAAAATTCGTAACTCAAAACTCAAAATTGTGATTTACCAAACTTTAGTTACCATGGTAAATATATGATGAATGACTAGAGGGGTTTCAAGTATTTAGGAAGAAAAATGCTGTTAAAAAATTAAAGAAAAAAGAAAAAAAAATGAAAAAAAGAACAAAAAAAAACTTACAAGTTATTGAAAATTTGTTTAAAATATGTATTCGCAAGAATAAAAAATGTGTATTCGCAATTGTTTAAGCGTTGTACAAGCATATAAAATATTAGTTTTTAGTCATTTTTAAGGTGACCCGACCTGGTTCAACTCGCACCTAGTCGAACCGGATTTTTATATATTGATACTCAAACGTTTCCTTCAAAATTTTCGACCCCCATAAAAAAAATTTCTGGGTACGCCACTGTATATACGTGAACATCTCGATCGACCTCCGTAAAACTTACTATCATCCCCCATAAAACTTATGAAACTAGAGAAGCAAGAAAAGAAAGTGCTAGAAAAAAGGATGAAAAATTAGAAAACTTACCGGATTTTGTTTTTCCGGCATGTTTCGTAGGTAGCATGTGGTGAAGAAGAGAGATTATAATTATACTCATATTTAATTATTTTTATATCTAGTAGGCTTTTCAAAATGTCTGCAAATTAATTGGTGGTGACTGACATATTTTGATTGATGTTCTATTTTATTATTATTAAAAACCATCATTTTCTTTTTACTAATCTTCATGTATATATTCTTTTACTAGATTAGTACTCGTATACTACACGGATTTTAGTTTTATAGGTTTTAACTTAATTTACATATCAAATTTATTTTTAACATATCTCGTATTAAATCGATTTGGATTTTTACAAATATATTCATATAAAAAATCATATGTTACAATAAATGATATCTACCTACTCTAATAATTGAGTAACACATCCATATGTCACCATTTTAACTACACCACATAGGATTTTGCTTAGGTGTCATGTTCTTAATTAATTTGATGGAGAATTTTTAGACGGGTCATGGTATGCTCCATATTCGAAATAACCCGATGTGTTTAAATTAAAAATTCACAAATTATCATCAATTATCTCCTAACTATGATTTATCCTAACCCGATATGTTCAAATTAAAGTTTACCAGCTATCATTAATTATCTCATAACTCGATATGTTCAAATAAAAAAATTAACAATTATCATGAATTATCTCTTAACCCGATATGTTCTAATAAAAATTTACCAACTATTATAAATCATATCCTTTATTGTAACATATTTTTATATGAATATATTTGTAAATATCCAAATCGATTTAATAAGAGATATGTTAAAAATAAATTTGATATGTAAATTGAGTTAAAACCTATAAACTAAAATCCGTGTAGTACACGGGTACTAATCTAGTGATTTATAATAGTTGGTAAATTTTTATTGGAACATATCGGGTTAGGAGATAATTCATGATAATTGTAAATTTTTTATTTGAACACATTGAGTTATGAGATAATTAATGATAATTGGTTAAACGTTAATTTGAACATATCGGGTTAGGATAAATCATAATAATTGATAAGTTTTTTATTTGAACATATCAGGTTAGGAGATAATTCATGATACTTGGTACATATCGGGTTAATATATAGATCATGATAATTGGTAAATTTTGTATTTGAACATATCGGGTTAGGAGATAATTGATGATAATTTGTGAATTTTTAATTTAAACATATCGGGTTATTTCGAATATGGAGCATACCATGACCTGTCTAAAATTCTCCATCAAATTAATTAGAACATGACACCTAAGCAAAATCCTATGTGGAGTAGTTAAAATTGTGACATGTAGATGTGTTACTCAATTATTAGAATAGGTAGATTTTGTTATAATAATATATCCAATGTTTGTTACATTGTCTTATTTATATTAACTTGTCAATCTATTCTAGTTAGGGTTTATAAATTATAAACTTAGTTTTTGAAAAGCAAATTGGCTAAAAATAATCCCAACTAACACTTATTGGCCGAGAATAATCCCAACTCAGTTTATTCCCTCCAGTGGTCCCAAATCCAACTTTTTTGGCCTCCAGTGGTCCGTCGTTAAGTGCACTTAACGGCCGTTAACTTTTTTTTGATTTTTTTCGAATTTCAAAACAAGGTTTTATGGATATTGATCGGGAGGAGTATACGATTCAATTGATGTAAATCTTACTTCGAACTGGTGTTCCAAACGACAAAACGGTCTTCAATCGGGTGTTTAAAACCTAACGGTGCTTTAACCGGATATCAAAATTAAACCATTTGGAGCAACAATTGGAAGTAAGGTTTACATTAACTGACTCGTATTCTCCTGCCGATCAAAATCCCTAAAATATCGGTTTGAAATTTGAAAAAAATAGAAAAAAAGTTAACGGTCGTTAAGTGCACTTAACAACGGACCACTGTAGGCCAAAAAAGTTGGATTTGGGACCATTGGAGGGAATAAACCGAGTTGGGATTATTTTTGACCAATAGGTGTTAGTTGGGATTATTTTAGGCCAATTTGTCTTTTTGAAATTTTAAACTTAATTTAAGTCTTTCTTAATAATATTTTATACTATAAAGCTAATAACAATATCTATATCATTTTCTCTACGAAACAGTAAATTCAATACCATAATATTCATATAAATATGTTTGAAATTCACTCGATTTCACTTATAAGAATAAAAAACAAAATGAAGAAACACCCAACATTGGTGTCTCATTTATTGAAGCTAGATCTCGAATTATGATTCACAAACACAATCGCTGAAAGTTGTTTTTCAGCTGACGTTTGTTTACTATATATATTTGTTTAAGTGACCCGACTCAAATCAGAAAATATTATATACTAACCTATAAAAATTTCCGTCCCCCATGAAAAAAATTTCTAGGTCCGCCACTGGACGCATTGCACCTCATAAGTTGAAGCTGAAAATGTTGTAAACGTGTGTAACTAAGTGAAAAAAAACTATGTCATCCCAACGCACAGCGTGTGTCAAACTAACACACCGCACATGTTAAATTTGTCGCTTGTTGCCACCACAACGTGCGGCAAATGTCAAAATAATGTCACCATTGTAACGTGTGTGATGGAAACCTAATTTGTGGAAGCCTAATCAGAAGTGAAAACCAATTACTAATTCGGATTGGTTTTCAAAATGAACCTAACAAAACCGAATTAGACAAAAAACTTAAAACAAACATTTTCTCTTTTTTGTGTAAACCGTATTCTATTTTCGATTATTGAATGTTTAAAAGGATCAATTTAGGATAATAAACGTAATATAAATATCTGAAGGTAATTAATGATTTATAATTCATATATGTGTATTTGTCATTGATATATATGAATTGAGCCACCTATAAAGAACTAATTAAAATAATCTTACCATTCAATTCAGTTTTGTCAGTTCAAACCAAATTCAAAATCTTGGAACCTAAACCAAACCACAAAAGAAATTACATACTTGAATTTTCAGTTTGAACCAAACCAAAAACCAAATATGTATCTCAATTTGGTTTTAGCCACCCGTTTCCACCCTCACCCCATGTGTACTATGAGATAATTTACTTTTTTTCACAATGTTCAATGTTCAAACAACCATACCAAATTACCAAGCTTTGCATGATAGACAAACCATGATCTCTCAAAATTGTTGATTTTGAAAGTTAATATGTATTTGGGCTTGTATGTCAGATCCAAAAGTCCATTATCCAGGCCCATACAAAGAAGTGAAAAATTAGCAAATTAGTAAGACTTTCTTTGAGATTGAATGTGGTCATAGGCTCATAGCAAGTTAGCAAAACTTTATGTTAATAGACAAAAATATGACAAGTAATAGAAAATTTAGTTTTTTATATTGGTTTAAAACAGTCTTAACTTTCACATTTTAGTCTCTACCGGTCTCAACTATCGAATTGATTGGTAACAATCCCAACTTTTATCATTTTGACAATCAAATTCAAGTAATCACTATCGTCACATTCAAGTAATCAACCCGCAAATTCTAGGGTTTCAAAACCAGATTTAAGCCAAAATGCAAAGAAACAAACAGATCTTTGAAACAATATCAAACTCATCTGGAACAACACCATCATAACAACATAAAATAGAATACCCTCTCCTTAATTTCACTTACTCAATTCTTTTTTTATCCTCCTAGTTACACTCTAATTCTACCATTTTCTACTTTGATTTTGTAATAGTTCAAGATTGTAAGAACACATAATCCATTTTCAATCTTGTAATGTTCAGTCTTGCAAGTTTGTTTATGCCTATCTTTAAATCCATAAGTGTAGCGTTTTTTAAGTTACTCGGGGCACCAAACCCTTGAATTTGATGACTAGTTGACTAAACACTTGTGGGTAACTTTCAAGTGTGTGTAATGACTTTAAGTAACTAATTTTTTATTTTTTTAGATAAAAATCACTCTAAATTTATATAATAATAATAATAATAATAATAATAATAATGATAATAATAATAATAATCATCCATTGGAATTTACAATAGGGTAACAGGTAAACAAGCAACAAGTAACTAATCATATATTAAAAGTGAGTTTTCTAAATTCCTAAAATTAAATCAACCTTGTATTTATCGAGTCAAACATTCATGTTTTCTATGTTTATGTAGTAATAAACATGTTAACTGCTTGAAAGGAAGTTAGAGGTTATGGTTCAAGATTTCGGCTTTGGTAATTCTTGCCTCGTGTAGGAGCATGAGGAATTGGTCTAATTCGTCTCCACTACTCGTGAGAAGATATCACCAGAGATTCATAGTGGTTGTTGGGTAGATCCCGTATGGAAGGTTTTTACTTGATACTTTAACCCGACATTGTGGAATTGTCGTCACACGACTTCAATACTATATGTGGAGGGTCTTGCTGCCCACAAAATGGGGTCCTGCCACATTATGGCATTTACACACACATTTTTCGCTTTCTTTAAATAGAAACTTTAGGCGGTTTCCTCGTAGAGTACTCAATAAACTTTTCGAAGACGCGCATGATTTGGTAACCTTAACCATTTAATCATTAATGTCATCAAGCGGGAAGTAAACATGGGTGATTCTTTCTTGTAAATGTTTTCAAAACCAAATCTAATATTATTTTATCTTTATGCTTTTTTAGTTGTAAATAATAATGTTTATGGTATCAATCTTGCTTCATTATGATTCCCAAAACCCTTTAAATAGGGAGATAATACAAACCAATATTTTAGGAATAGATAACATGCAATCATAATCAAATAATAATAACTAACAATACATATCTCTAAATATATCTCTAATAGTCCCCCTTAGTTGGAGCGGAAGATTGACGAACGCTCAAACTAGCTCGAAAGTCTTGAAACAACGGTTTTGGAAGCCCCTTTGTAAAAATGTCAGCATATTGAGCAGAGGATGGAACATGAAGAACCCTAACATGACCCAGCTGTACCTTCTCGCGCACAAAATGAATATCGATTTCTACGTGTTTGGTGTGTTGATGCTGAACTGGATTGTGAGATAAGTAAACAGCCGAAACATTGTCACAATATATGATGGTGGCCTTACGAAGTGGCACAAGTAACTCAAACAGTAGATTACGCAGCTAAGTAGTTTCAGCAACCGCATTTGCAACCCCTCTATACTCAGCCTCCGCACTAGATCTGGAGATAGTGACCTGTCGCTTAGATGACCAGGACAACAGATTATTGCCCAAAAAGACACAGTACCCAGATGTGGAACGTCTAGAATCCGGACAACCCCCCCCCAATCGGCATCCGAATAGGCAGTTAAAGCCGTGGCTTTGGAGGGAACAATCCAAACGCCAAAGTCTAAAGTGCCACTAAGGTATCGCAAGATACGCTTCATAAACGCAAAATGTGGTTCCCGAGGAGCATGCATAAATAAACAAACCTGCTGAACTGCATAAGTAATATCAGGCCTGGTAAAAGTAAGGTATTGTAGTGCACCTGCAAGAGTTCTGTATAAGGTACCATCATGCAATAAGTTCCCATCTGTAGCACTTAATTTGGATGCAGTATCGACTGGAGTGCTACAAGGTTTGCAACCTGTCATTCCGGCCCGATGAAGGATGTCCCTGGTGTAGGATGCTTGTGACAAGAATAGCCCCTTCGATGATCGGTTCGCTGTGACCCCCAAAAAATGGTGAAGTTGACCCAAGTCAGTCATGGAAAATTCCCTGGAGAGGGTACTGATAATGGATTCTAGTAATTGTGAGTGTGAAGCGGTAATAACGATGTCATCCACATAAAGAAGTAAATATGCACGATCATGACCGCGGTTATAGATAAACAATGAGTTATCACAAGTGCTTCTTCGAAAACCATGAGATATAATGTAATCATAGAACCTCGTGTACCACGCTCGTAGAGCTTGTTTCAAACCGTAAAGGGATTTCCTGAGGCGATATACATGAGTCGGTTTGTGTGTGTCAACAAACCCTGGCGGTTGGTGCATATAAACAGTTTCCTTAAGATCACCATGCAATAATGCGTTTTTCACATCCAATTGATGTATCGGCCAATTATTAGTCACAGCTAAGCTCAAAACTGTGCGTATGGTAGCTGGTTTAACGACCGGACTGAAAGTTTCGTCACAGTCTATTCCTACCGTTTGTGACTTACCGTTCACGACGAGCCTCGCTTTGTATCGTTCCAAGGAACCATCCGACTTAAATTTGTGTTTAAATAACCACATGCAACGAATAACAGGATGATCACTCGGTCGAGGTACCAACTCCCAAGTATCATTATCCTGTAAAGCCCTAAATTCAGAGGTCATAGCATCAAACTAATTTGGATCCGATCGGGCTTTGGTGTAACTGGTAGGGACAGGTGAAATATGTGTTGTGTGAAGATTAAGACGATTGACGGGTTTAATGATTCCTGCTCGGCCACGAGTAGTCATGGGGTGAGGCGTGGCTATGGGCGGTGGATTTTGGCTATGAGTGGGCTGGTTACTGGTTTGTGAGGGTGTTGGGCCAGGTGCAGGAGGTGGGTTGTGGATGGTTTAGTTATCGTTGTGGATGGGCTGGTTACTGGTTTGGGTCGGTGTTAGGCCAGGTTCAGGAGGTGGGTGTTGTGAGGGTGTTGGGCCGAATGTGTGTACAGTTGGGTCAGGTGCAGCAGTAGGTGGGTGTTGTGTGGGTGTTGGGCCGAATGTTTGGGTTTGAGCAGGGAGTGGGTCGCTTGTTTGATTAGGAATAGTGGGATGGAATTGATTTAGATGGTGAGGGATCAGATCATCAAGGAAGGTGTAGACGTGAGGTGGTGGTGGGTCATTATATGGGAATGAGGTTTCGTCAAAGACGACGTGTCGAGAGATGAGGACCTTTCCGGATTGTGGATCATAACACCGATACCCCGGTGATCCGATGGGTAACCAAGAAATATACATCTAACAGAGCGAGGAGAAAATTTATGAGGGTTGGTGGCAGAGGTGTTCGGGTAGCAGGCGCACCCAAAGACTCGAAGATGATCATAGGACAGGTGACGTTGAAAGAGAGCGAAGTGGGGAGTTGAGAAATTAAGACGTTTTGTTGGGAGGATATTGTGAAGGTAAGTTGCGGTGTGGAGAGCCTCGACCCAAAAAGGTGGTGGTAGATGAGCATGAGCTAAAAGTGTACGAATGATATCATTAAGTCGGCGAAGCATGCGTTCCGCGCGCCCATTTTGTTGAGATGTTTGAGGACACGAGAACCGGAAACTAAAACCACGTTTTGTTGCAAATGATTTAAACGCATTATTATCAAATTCCCCCCCTAAATCACATTGAAACGATTTAATTTTGCAGTTAAATTGAGTTTTTATGAAACGATGAAATTTTGCAAAATTAGGAAAAGCGTCGGATTTATATTTTAGGGGGTAGGCCCACACAAAGTGACTAAAATTGTCAATAAGTACCATGTAATATTTGTACCCGGATTTACTTGGGATAGGGGACGTCCATAGATCACAATGAACTATATCAAATGGCTTAAAAGTAACGGACGTGGAATTATAAAAGGGTAAACGCTTGTTCTTAGCTACTTGACAAGAATGACAAATACTGGAACTAGAATTTTTATGACATTGAAGATTAAAACGATTGCGTAGTAAATGTAGGATGGAGTCCCCCGGATGTCCCAAACGATTGTGCCACTGATCCGAGGTAGAAGCAACGAAGGCAGATGGTATTGCAGACGGTATGAAGGGATAGAGCTCTCCCGAACTATTGTGGCGGGAAAGGGGAGCTCTAGTCTTGAGATCCTTCACAGTAAAACCAAACGGGTCGAATTCCACGGTTGTGTAATTATCAATATTGAATTTACGGACAGATAAAAGGTTTTTGATAATGTCGGGGGTGAAAAGAATGTTATTTATTTTGTAGGTTCGGTTAGGGGTGGTGTGGGTGGTGTGACCGGATCCATAAATTGGTATAGACGTGCCATTGCCGACGAAAATAGAATTTATAGGATTATATGATGATTGAGTGGAGATTTTACCTGGATCCGATGTCAAGTGAGACGTAGCCCCGGTGTCCATGTACCAATTTGAGTCTTGAGATGTAAGATTGACATGTTGCATTGCCTGGGCCAAGTCAGTTGGGCTGTTGTATTCATTGTATCCACTAAAACCATAGCCAAAAGGGCCCTGAAATTGACCTTGAGATGGGCCTGATCCACCAGATTGTACATTGTTCATACCAGGCCCGTTAGTGAGGAAACATGGGGGCCCTAAATGCTGGCTGCTATGGGCCTGATTACCTGATCCACCTGGTGGCCCATTACTGTGCTGATTGTTAGTCCATCTATGGGCCAGAGGCCCGTGTGATGCATGCAAAGGTGTGGGATGCCACTGTTGCTGATTTGCGGTCATATACGGTGATGGTGGAGGCATCCAATCGTTATTCCAAGATTTTTGCCATCCATGGGATGTGTTTTGTCGACCGCGACCGCGTTGTCTTTGATTTTGGTGGGGTTGGGGTTTTGGGTCTTTGTTGTTGTTGCCATTTTCTGTTTTGTTTGAGTCCACCATTGTTGAGGTCGAAACCTTAGGAATATGGTCGAATAATGTTTGACGGCAATTAGGTATTAGGGTTTTGGGTGTTAGGCTCTGATACCATAATAATGTTTATGGTATCAATCTTGCTTCATTATGATTCCCAAAACCCTTTAAATAGGGAGATAATACAAACTAATATTTTAGGAATAGATAACATGCAATCATAATCAAATAATAATAACTAACAATACATATCTCTAAATATATCTCTAATAATAAAAACAACAAAAAATTTTACTTTATGGATTTGAGTAGACGTTGCTAACATTTTGATACTAAGAGCCCATGTACCTTGGACAATCTCGGCATCTTACCATCACTATATTGCGTAAACATCGAGTGCCCTTGCCTTAGCGTGTCGTTTATAGTAATATAAATTTAAGATTTAAAACAGTGTATATACAGTCAAACTCACGTCAATAACTATAAGTCTATAAAATAAGTCCTAGATCTGATTAGTCAATACTTTTCGAGTATTGGTAAACCCGGTAATCTAAAATTTATGCTTGGAACTTACATGCATGTTAAATATATTTAATACTTTTCGAGTATTTGTAACGAAAAATCTATCTTACTCCTACTCATAAAACAATTCAGATTAATTCATTGTATGTCCATGTTTGAACCAGAGACCTTCTCATCTAAAGAGCAAGGCCTAGGGCAAGTGTGAGGTTACTTTGACTCTTGAGAATAACGTCAACCTGTTACAAGAGGAAACTTACATTTATGTTACTCAAGATCAGATGGATAAAATCGAATTATGGGGAAGAATAAGTAACAAGTTACAAATCAGGGCGGGATTATGGGTCGACATGAGTCAGAAATGATGAACTCGACTTTCATGGCTGCAAATGCTAGGCATTTCAACTATTTTATTATGCAGGGAGAATTGAAACGCCAGGTGGTAAATTTACTTATATGCCTTCAAATGGGTCTTCACTCAGTAAGATAGATTGGGTGCTATTGAACACTGACTTCATAATTGTTGTTTTGAGATGTAAGTCCATGGACTTTGGATCGACACCTTTTAAATGTTTTGGTCAAAAGTGTGCTTGGAAGTCTTGTAACATATCATTGTTTATTAATTTTAGAATCTTATTTAGAGATCCAATCAAACAGGTCATCTTTACCATTTAGGCCTCTTAACCATTTATACCTCTTAACCATTCAACACTTAACCACTCAAAAATTATCATTCAGCCCTAAATGTTACTTAACCTTTTATCCACACTAACCGATAAATTATTTGTTTTTTGACTACTTGTGTAGTGTGTGCCACAAAGCAAGTCGAAGGATTGGCCTAAAATTTTGGATGATTGGATAGAAAGAAGAGAAAACCCATGGCTACCATCCACTCAATCTGCCACTTCAAAATCATAAATAAATTCAATCCATCTCTTAATTAACTTCAACCGCCATTGACAGTAGACATGCTTGTTACCACTAGAGCAACCGTTGCACCTCACAAATTCATCACCAATTTCAACGCCATTTCTTCACTTTCATCCTTCAATTCGTCATTCATTAACAGCGATCATAAGAAGAAGAACAACAACAAACAAACTTCAATCGGATGGAGTAACTATTCATTCAATACAATGGATAATAGTAAGATGAAGAAGAAGAGTTTGTTTGTTACGTCCGCTGCCGCTTCTGTCGCTGCACAACCGCTGCAAAACGCCGATGCTTTAATCGACTCTGTCGAGACGTTCATCTTCGATTGTGATGGTATGAAACATGTTACGTCTTGTTTTCTCGCGTAAACACAGTTGTTTTCGATCGATTTTACTTTTAATGTATTGCTAGTTTTTGCTGTATTGTTTTTGACGTTATTTTGATCTATTATTTAGGTTATCTGCTGTGACTTATGATGTTATTTTTGTGAATATTGAATGATTGTGATGAGAATTAGGGCTAGTTTGATTTGATTTATGTTTCACATTCACTTTTATATACTAGAGGCTTATAAGATTGAATCATTGAGGTGTGTTGTCACATACATGCTGAGGTTATTTGGCATCATGTTGTTTTGGTTGGTGCTTTTCTGGATAATTTTGAAGGAGTGTGGTGAAAATACTGATAGATTCATAGTGATTTATGCTCCACATTCATATTTATGCATGAGAGGTTTTTATGATTGCAACACTGAGTTGTGTGTTTGGCATCTATAAGTTGAAATTGTTTCGCTTCTTGTTGATTTAGTTAGTGTTTTTATCTAATAGTATGTGCATTAGTACTAGAGAAGCCTAACATTTAACTTGCATTATGGATTTTAGTATCAATTTTTTGATACTACCACTGCTATTCCTTTATTTTCATAGGAGTCATTTGGAAGGGGGATAAACTAATTGAGGGGGTTCCAGAAACCTTGGAGTTGCTCCGGTCAAAGGTTTGTATATTATTGACATTGCTACAGATTTAACGATTGATGATTTCTTCAATCACTAGTTCCTTATTGACGATGATCTTCCATTTTTTTTTAAATCTCATTGGTTTGTTTCAAACTTAGAGGAGTTTTAACACTTGTTTTATTATTTTATTTTTTTTCTTAGGGGAAGAGGCTTGTTTTCGTGACCAATAACTCAACAAAGTCTAGGAAACAGTATGGCAAAAAGTTTGAGACACTCGGTCTCAATGTCAACGAGGTGGGGCCTAGCACTTCGCTGTTGATTTTTGTATTCCATGTTGGTAAATTTCTAACTTCAGGTGAAGGTTTCAGGAGGAAATTTTTGCGTCTTCTTTTGCTGCAGCTGCATATCTACAATCCATTGATTTCCCTAAAGATAAGAAGGTATGACGAATAGCTATTCCTTGAAATAATGAGTTTGATGCAACAGTTATAACCATAGTCGGGCCTTAGATTGTGTTCCTCATTTCTTATTGAGCTTTGGAACAAAATAATTTTGCATATTGGGAGTCTTAATCATGTAAATATATAAGCGAAGCGATTGCTCAATATAAAATCAACATGGATGATAAATAGCATGTTTATGAAGTGTCAACGTTTGTTTGTAGTTACATTTTTTGTTCTGACAGTTTTTTAAACCTCTTTTTTCTGATATATTGATACAAAATGTCCAGATTTATGTGATTGGTGAAGAAGGCATATTGATAGAGCTTGAGCTAGCAGGCTATTCTTACCTTGGGGGTCCGGTACGTTTTTGTTATGTTGACAAATTTTACAAGAGTACCAAGTACCAACATTTAGTGTTAATTGCACTGTGGTGGCTGACTAATATTCTTTATTTAAAGTCTTTACAGTTTGGGCACTGGTTATTGTTTTCATATGAAACATGTGAACAATGATTAGTCACTAATGCTAACGTTAAACTTATCTTTTTATTAAATATTCTTCTGCCGGTATTTCTCTCATTTTGTAAGTAAGCTAGCCCTTGCTGACCACATGCTCTGCAGTCTGAATCAAGCATTATTCAGCTGTGGTATTATCTCTACAAATTATCAAAGTTAGTTTTATAAAAGAGAATTTCAAGTTAAAAATTAGCTACTCAAGGTTTTGAGTACTTAGTGAATCTACTATACATAAAATTTACATCAAATTTGTATTCGCGATCCATGGCATATCAGACCTTTATGAAATATTAAATTAACATGTTACCACACCTTCTTTGGTGGACCTTTGGTGTTATTGTTATTGATGTTGTTATCATCGTCGTCCTTTTATTATTGCCTTTATAATCATCGTCAACGTCGTCGTCTGGTTATATTGGTGTCAAGTGAAGTTATATTTTGCTTTTGCAGGAAGATGGTGGAAAAAAGATTGAGCTCAAGCCTGGATTCTTAATGGAACATGACAAAGATGTAAGCTTTAACTATCTTTTTCTTGTTATACGTACGGCTGATTTTCGAATGACCACTTTAATTATTATTCATAACTTTTTATAGCTTGTTTGATAGAAGTAGTAATATCAATTGCTAATCTCTTGTTCTCAATAGAGATTGGCCCAGTTATCTATGCCTAATGGTAGGCTTCAGAGACTATCATAAGTTCATAACTCCATGCATTTGTTAAGATAACTTATAATGTGTGATTTGGCAGTTAAATTTGACTAGATAGGCAGATACTAACCATATCGTGCTCGTATAGGAACTAACAAAATAAGAACTTATTATAAATTAAATGGATTTTATTTTATTATTCAGTCTATATTAATGTGGCATTTTGTTAAGAAGTGGCTAGTTAGATGTAGATCCAAGCATTGAATTGATGTGATCCTAGTTCATTGTATTTTATCAAGTGGCTTTGCAGTTTGCCATGATGACAAAATGAGCTGTTTAGACTTTAGAGTTTAGATAACGGATCAAATATACCCATTCTAAAAGGGGTGTGGATTAGTACTTGGATTGGTCCTGTCTACTTTTGACCCATAACTTATTATGTATTTTTGGTTTTATCTGATTTGGACTCGGCAAAGATATCAAAAATTCAAAGTTAGCCCATTTTTAGTTTGACCAAAAACTGTAGTGTGCAACTGTGCATGAATTAGATTAATAAGATAGTTGTTTCCTGGCATTTAGGTTGGTGCTGTTGTGGTTGGATTTGACCGTTACTTTAACTACTACAAAGTTCAGTAAGTTATTTGAAATTAGCAATCTAATTATGCACCAATATTCATTAAACATTTCCATCTTATGATTTAACTTTTTTTTCACAATGGTAGGTACGGGACACTATGCGTTCGTGAAAATCCAGGCTGTCTTTTCCTTGCTACAAACCGTGATGCTGTTACTCATCTTACAGATGCACAAGAATGGGCAGGTTTAACCACCTCATACCCCCCTCCCCTTCAGTTTTTAAAAAATACTTAAAATAAAATAGAGTTGGTAATATTATGTTTCTTACAATTTGTATACTTCATATGATCCGCTAGTTAATTACTTTAAACAATATGTGGACAAAATGTGTTAACTCGAACATCGCTGTTTTGAAACCATTACACAAATTACTATCTTGCAACCTCTAATCTAGATGAAGTACATGACATGTTTGCAAGTTTAATGCAATCATACATAAAAGCAAGCTAATGTGAAATAAATGTTTCAGGTGGTGGTTCTATGGTTGGTGCTCTGGTTGGATCTACTCAACGCGAACCGCTTGTTGTTGGGAAACCTTCAACATTCATGATGGATTACTTGGCAAACAAGTAAGATGCCACTTTTCTTTCTTTCTGTGCTTCAAGTTTAACAAAAATATGCTTGTTTTAAGTTCGGTTCTTTCTAGTCTAACAAGATCATTTTTTTGTCTATATTCTAATGTTAAAGGCTTTGTATTATATATTTACATTATGTTTGTTACTAATATTATGTTTGACTAGCTAAAAGTCAAACATTGACTCTTTATATGACACATAGTTGGACTCACTTTCATAGTTTTTCATTTCTAACCATGTTTTAAATCTTTGGATCAACAACAGATTTGGCATCACCAAATCACAGATATGCATGGTTGGTGACAGATTAGATACTGATATTCTTTTTGGACAAAACGGCGGATGCAAAACTCTTCTTGTTCTCTCAGGTAATAAAGGAATACGCCTAAAATTAGTTATTTGTCAGTTATATATGATTCATATATATGTTTTAGAGGTACAAAAAGCGGTGGGTCTGTGAGATTGGGGAAACAAGGCAATGCACCAATACTAGCAGTTTTTTGTTTGGGTCGAAATGGGTCGGCTCTCGGCTGACCTAAATTACCTTCTGATCAAACTTTTTACAAATTTGGGATAGTAAGTATACACATAGTCCACTCAAAAGTTACAGGGCCAACAAACCTTTTTTTTTTAATTTCATTTATGTAGTTTTCAGCAAAACCGTATCGTAATGTATGACAAAATGTCATAAGTTTTTGTCAACACTGGTAGAAACAAGTGCTTACATAATGTTTTTGGCGATTATGTATAGGTGTAACAAGTCTTTCTATGCTTCAAAACCCGAACAATTCGATACAACCCGATTTTTACACGAACAAGATCTCTGATTTTCTGTCTCTTAAAGCTGCGACCGTGTAACAAGCATGTATGTATAGCTCTGATTTTTCATGGCTTTTTTCTTTTGTGTTGTATTTAAGAATATAATAATATTATTCATGTCTTATTCACATCCAATATTCTACAAGGTTGGATGATAATGAAATAATGTATCCAATAACAGCATCATCATTATTGTTATTTAACTTCTTTAGATTGATTCACACCCACAGCCATCTTACATGTGTTATAATAGTTCAAGATTGCGGATTTCTAACATGACATAAACTGAATGAAATTCGCGAGTTGAGTTTACTCTAAAATATGGGTCACGACGTAACCAAATGTGTTGGAGATATATGTTAATTATGGATCTTAGATAGGGAATATTTGTAAAAAATCCATTAAGGGGCTGTTTGTTTCACTTCTTAATGGTTCAGTTCAGTGTTAAATCATTCAGATTCAGCATTTAGAGCGTTTGTTTCATAAAAAAAAGTCTCTGAATGGTTCAGTTAAGTGCTAAATGGTTAAGAGATTGAAAGATGCTAAATGAAATGGAATGAAGCATATACCAAACTTAACAGCACCTGAAGTTCTACCTCAATATCTCTTCCATTGATAGAGCCTCTTAATTACTCAACAATTGTTTGTTATCTCGTGATCTGCCTAAAGCCATCAGCCTAGTTTAACCAATTATTAGTTTTGAAAGCAACTAGCGATGAGCATTGTACCGAGTACCGGTACCGTCCCGGTATCGACTGAACAATATCTGTATCGGTACGCACTTCTCTTGAAATTCGGTATCAATAATATGCACTACCACAACTTTACTAGTTAGTACCATGTTGGTACTGGTTACGCAGAAAAACAGTTTTCTTTTTGTATATTTTAAATACGCCTGGCAAAATAGACCCATGTTTATAGTTTTGGGTCACATTGGGTAATCTATTAATCCATGTTGGGTTAGTTTGGGCCATTGAAAACTCAATAGCGGGTCAAAATTTAACCCAGTGGGCTGAAAAAAAATACTTACGGGTTAGGATGGGTTTAGGGAAATAGTCTACGGGTCATGATGGGTCAAGCCTAAAATCCCTAAAACCCATTACTGCCTTTCATCGGTTCATCCTCTATACTCAAAACTCAATCGATTCAGTTGTTCGTCATCTTCTTAGAACAATCGTCTCCTTCCTGGTTTACAATCGTCGGTTTACAATCGATTCATTAACCCTAAAATCGATTAGTTGTTTGATTTTTACATGGATTTTCATCATCCCTATAATCGATTGAAGAGATATGGCTATGTTTTTTTTATCCGACAACCGATTGCGACAAGAACTCATCTCCGGTGAACTCAACATCTTCCAACTCCGACGAAGTACGTAACCTTCGATTGTGTTTATTCGGTTGGATGTTTATTATATGTTATTATGATTTGTGAACTGCTAATGAAAACAATTGCTAATATTTGTTTCAATCGGTTAGTGATGAAGGTCATGTGGTTGATAATAATGAGTTAGATAGATATGTATCTGCTTAAGAGTGAAAGTGATGATGTTGATGTGGTTAGTAGGTCGTTAGAGCCTAGTTTTGATGATATGAATTTGAACCTAAGTGAAGAGTTTGTGGTGAGACTGTTGGAAGCTTCGAATGTTCTAGGTGAAAATTTGATTAGTTTTTTTAAGTGGGCTGCTGGATGGAACAATCAGGAAGTGGTTATTGTTATGAAACATAAAGCTCTTCTAAATACTATAATCTTCTAATTGGTTGTAAATTTTTATGTGATTTTTTAACCCGACCCGTTTTGACCCGACCTGTTTTAACCCGGACCCATTCTGACCCGACCCGTTCTGACCCGTTTTTATAACAACCCATCTTGACCCGGACCCGTTCTGACCCGGACCCGTTATGACCCGGGCAGCTGACCCAACCCAACCCGCCCGTTTTGCTAGGTCTAATTTTAAATAATGTGAGATGTTATAGATAATGTGTATTACATGCTTAATTTTTCTAAACTTTGAGTCACTTTATAATTTTTTTTAGATTAAAACATGAAACCAATACCAACTTGGTACCAATATCAAAAAACCGGTACCGATACCAATACCATCCCGCTAAATTCGGTACCGACTTTTCCTAAAACTCTGTACCGGTACTAGACAGTACCGATACAGTCTCGATCTCATCTCTAAAAGCAACTATACATGTGATACGTTGTTTCTATCATCCAAAAACGTACAAAAATAACCATCCAAAACACCATACAAAGGTATTGAAATGTGAAATCTGACACTTAAAATACAATTTTCACTATAATTTTTAGCACTCTTAGCTTGTAACAAGTCGTCTAAAATGTCCAATTTAACTTTTCTACGAATACATAGTAGAAAATATATACATACAACAATAGAAAATGATCATCGTTTCATAATATCATATTACAGTTTTAAAACACCCATTCTATAGTATAGATATAACAAAATCAGTTACTTGAAACATCTTTGTCTTACCAAATAAATGACTTGTGGTAATAGTGTTGTTTTACGATTCGTATAACTGACTTTATTTTGAAACGGGTATTTTGAAACTGGTGTTTTAAAAGGGTAAATACGGTATTTTTGGTATTTAAAACACTATTAAATAGAATTTCAAACTTTTAGACTGCAAGCAAGTCATCGACGGTGCTGACACATTTGGCACACGGTCGCTGACTTGGCATTCGCAAATGTACAATGCTCGCATGACCAGCGACCAGAATCATCTATGTTTCTTGAACCGCTTGATCTTGCTGTGGGTCCGGTTCCTTTGTTCTTACTGGTTCTGCTCTTGCTGCTACCAGCTCCTAAGCTCTTTGAAACAACGGTTCGGCTGGTTCCCCCACGGGCATCCACATCCGATAAACCATTTTCTAGAGCCCGAACTAGATTCTCAAAGTAATTACGGGTCACGCTAGTGTCAATCGGACAAAAAAGAGTATTAACTAGTTAGAGTGAAGTAGAGAATCTTCAACCTTTGTTACTGTAATGCACGTGTCGGCGAAACACTTTTTTTTCTTTCATTTTCTGATTTCTAAAATTAATTAATCTTAACATTTGCTAAAAATAACATATATAGGAGGTTCTCATGAATGTGAATATTGATGGCTTTCAACCCGTTTACTTTATGGTTTCGCTTAACCAGTATGACACATTAAAAATAAAACACAACCAAAGCAACCCGTTTATATGTAAACGGGTCGGAATTGCCATCTCAAATGGATACAGTAAAATTGTTACCGTTTAGCATTTAAATAATAAGAATTTTTAACCATAACTTATGTTTATTGTGTAAAATTAAAAATAAACTTTTAGCGACCAGTATGGGTCTGTTAACCAGATGTTTATTGTGTAAGAATTTTAACAATATATTTTATAGGGGAAGGTTCATTAGCAAACCACTAGAAGTTGAGCAAACCATAAAACTTTTTCCAAATGTCGTTGTAAACCAATCAAGATCAATTCATATCATTACTTTTATTATGCATACAGCATTATTACACATTTACAACTATGCATATGTGCAAATTCACGTTTTTTTTAAGTTAACACGTGTAAATTCTAACTTCCAGTGTATAAGTTGCGTAAGTTACAATTTACACATAAAATATGTGTAAGTTACAAATTACACGTGTGTTAACTTTTTAACAAACATGAATTTGCACATATGCATAAAAGAACATACGTTATAGATGTGTAATAATGTTATTCGTACAATAAATAATGATATGGCTTGATGTTAACGAGTTTAGGCTAAATTTTGTAAACATTTTCTGGTTTGCTCAATTTCAGGTGGTTTGATAATGAACCATTGATGAAACTCATAAAAAATAAGTAGGTAGAAGTTTAACATAATTACCTGGTCAGTCCAGCTAATTTCATACGAAACTCATTGAAGTCCTTTGAAGGACCATCAGCATTCAGGTAACATTGTAGTTCCTTCTCTGCGCATTGATGAAGTCTTTCCAACCCAGATTCTGCCTCACCTGAAAAATCGTAAAAGAATTTTTTTTATTTTCTATCAAAAAAATCCAGTTTTATAAAATAAAAATTGGAGTTCATAAGTTGTGAGATGTGGATACTAGATGACCTTGTAAGTACTCAAAGAACTGCCTTTTGGCATGCTCATGCTGAGGTATATAATATCCATAAGCATATGTCCACTTTAGTACCCGTCTACATTCAACTATCTACAAGAATCAAGAGATGATATCCATAAGCAAAAAAAAATACTAAAGAAGTATATTTGGTTGCATATTAATAAAAAACGAAAAAAGAGGACAAATAATCCATCACCTGTAGCCAGGCCTCTGTTATGAACTTAAGCTGTGATTCAGGCTGGCATTGTTTGTCACTCAGCTTCTCAAGCTACAGAAAGAAAATAATTATACAACTATTACGTAATTAAACTTATTAAGGCATCTATGACAATCCGAGCATTTGATCAAAATCAGGATGGGAGAATACAGAATTCTAGAGTTCTCTATTTGCTTAAAATTAACCATGAGCAGATATGACAATTTCGACCCATTAATATGCAAATGGGCTTGGTTTGGGTTGTTTTTCATCTCTTAACGGTTCAAGTGGGATAGCTAGACGATAAACAATAAAAGGAAACAGATCAAGTGAGGTGGAACAGGTCAAATGACTTGAAAGTCTTCTGAAACGTATTCAAACGGCTTCTAAATCGCTTTCTCAATTATAAGTTTAGAGAGATTATTACTGTAATAATATACTTCTATAAGCATACTTAACACACTAGCTATTGATAAAATTCAGAATAAAAAAGGGCTTGTAGGCCGGAACAAACCGACCCTACAGTTTTGCTATATTGACCAAAATCCACCCAGTTTAACAACCAGAAAAGGATTAGGGAGAACAAAAGCTGATGTCAGGTTGGTATTTAGTTCTCAGGTGTTCCAGGATAACTACTTTGCATAAAAAGTAACGCATCACACTAGCATCTAGGATGTATTTCCATCACTATTTCAGCTTCAGATATGTCATTTCTTTGGTTCTCTTACCTCCTTATATACAGTTTTGATATAAAAAAATACAATAGGTGCATGTAACAGTACTTTATAAAACGGTTTTCAAGGTAAATCAACTAGTCAAGTACTTTTTATTTGGGATTTTGGAGCATTAGAAAGATGAAATTTGGATGATCTTCTTAGGCCACAATGTTTCTGAACTAGTTTAGAGACATCCATAAACTGTTTTATTTATATAAAGAAATGTCTAAAGCAAACCCGTTTGCAAGAACTCATATGGACTCCCCTTTATAAGTAGTACTAGTGAGATTGATTACACAAAGTAAATCGTTTTCTTAGACAGCTTTAGCATATACAAACAATAAAGTTGTAACCATGTTGGGCCGGAGAGGAAATACATTTATACTAACAATAGTAGTTATAGTTGGAACATTATGGGATCATAGAGAAAATTTCCTTACATGTATGTTTTGCATTTGCTGAAGATCTGCCAGGGCCTTTTGTCTAGACTGTAAATAGAAAACAATATATACAATGAGCGGATCAGGCACACACGAGTCAAAACAGGTTCCCTGGAAAAACACTTTATAGTTCTTTTAAAAGCTAGATGACAGATATGATTATAATACTTCAATAAAAATCTATGTTCTTTTAATCAAACATAGCACGGAGCAACCAATTTATAAGTAAATGGATCCAAATGCCACCTCGGTTATTCTTCAACCCAATGGATTATGCTAGTAGAATAACAGAAATACCATTAACAAGGCAAGATTTTAGAAATCCACCTGTCCAATATAATACTGGAAAAGATAGAAAACCAACCGATTGGTTTGTAGCCCATCTTTCATAATAATGAGTGTATCTTTCTAAAGAGTTCTTTGCCATCTCTCGTCGCTTTTCTGTGTCATCATACTGCATGCAATAAAATATAATATGCTTTTATACAAAGGCAGTCCCAGGAATATACATATATCTGAACATTATTATCTGCTAATAATCCCCACTGTAAAACATTTCTTAAAGCCTAGAATTTGCTTACCGCTCCCTCCTGTTTTGCAGCCTCGTAACGGTTACATGCATAAAAACCACCTGTCCTTTCTCCATGATCAGACCATGCACCAAGACAAAGCCTGAAAAAGCATATTTCACACAGAAAATATTCGCATTTTAGTGGAAAAATGTAAAATAACATTTTATGGTGCAAACATCAAATAACTTACCAGCAAAACTCAAATTTGCAAGGTGGTGTACATGTAATATGCATACATCCTTGGTTTTTCTCAATTGGCCGCTTGCACTTGGGACATGGTTTTGAATTAGCTAATATCCTAAAATACCAAGGGCGCTACACAATTTAATATAGATAACCACTGGTAATTACATATAGAATCAATGTTCAAGTATTATGTAAGAAAATACCCAGACCAAGCAAATACAGTATTACTTTTATTTGGCAAAATCACCGTCTTAACCAATTAAAACATAGAGATAAAACTATACTCACTCTGCTCCCAAAAATCCATATTAAGCACCTAACTAGAGTAAAAATTCTTTTTAAAACAACCCGTTTGTGCTTGCTAAATTTTTTTCTTTCAGCCCATTACACACAAATGAGTCCAAATAACCAAACAATATTACTTTGTCTTTCAGAAGGAAACTGCAATCCATGAATAGATGCAAAAGTAATTTATATAACTTGATACCAATTCATATTTTCTGATTCTGCACTGTTCTTCATTATCCACTTTGACACTGTTTCACAATCAACTGGCCGGTGAGCTTCCTCAGTACACTGTCAATGAGATTCAGCAACAGAGAACATTTAATTTGGCTGAGACAAATACATAAAATTAATGGGGAGCATAATAAAATTGCCTTTAATAAATGAAACATACATTCCAACAAAAGCTATATGAGCAGTGACAAGTAACATCAAAAGTTCCACCACCAACAATGAAGTCGACAGCATAGTCACAACCAGGAGCAGGACACCACTTTGTCTATAAAATTAAGAAATGAATATTTACGTTTGTTAGTAAAAACAAAATAAATGAGAATTATATGTTTTACGAGACCAAATACAATAATGTTGTGTTAGATTGGTTTGATTATTTCTATCTAAAATGGGTAAAATAAAATAAAAAGGCTATAAGGAGAACTACCTAAACTGTTCTTTTTCAAAAAAGTAAATTAATATTGTATAAGCATATTTCGTAATTATATTTAACACATTTGTGAATTGTGATTTTTAACTTCTTTCGAAAAAGGAGAAAAAAGTGTTAGTGGGTCAACCAGTCCGTACTAAATGACCAATATCAACCCAAACCTCATTATAAATGAGTCAAATAAACTAGTAGCAATAAGCGGGGACTGCTAAGAGGTCATATTAGTCGAACAGTGAAAAAGACGTTGAAAGTTACCCAAAGTTTGCTTTAATGAATATTGCATACAACTTCCTAATCAATTTATTCAAAGAGTAAAATTAGTACTATTATATATTGTTTTTGCAATCGTAAATAATGCTTTCATGATTTGTAATGTTCTATTTAAGTATTGAAAATTTAAAATAGACAAAGAAGTGCTTATCCATCAACCTACTTCGGCTTGCATTAATAACTATTTATTACCTCTATTCATAGTTAGTTATTAACTCCATTAACAAAAATGATTTCGGTTTCCACTACTTTAACAAGAAACTAAATACAGTACAGCAATTCAAATCATGTAATCATACCTTTCTATTGTCTTCCACAAAAGATCTAAGGAAGTAACGGCGATACTTCTCTCTATCATCATGTGAAGACAATGAAACAACCATGTCTTGACCAATAGCCGCACTACAAGACGGATCAGGGCATCTCAACATCAAGCATCCAGGGCCATCATTGATGGCAGTGCTAATGTATCCTGCATTCATTAGTTGCAAAGTAATTTAAATGGGAGATTGTACAGCTGATGTAAGCCACTACATTCAAAGATAAATATACAAATAGTGAAAGAAAATTGCAATCTTTATATACAATAAGGTAGAATAAGTATGGCATCAACAATTCTCTTCTCTAGATAACGTGAATCAGAAAGAGGATAATTGGCTTTTCAATTGTCAGTTAGAGGTTGATATTGACATATATTTGTTTGTGAACATAAACACCTATCCTATTGTAATACCTCAAAATTTCTATACACCCCGTCCTTGCTAATTACAAGAAAGTTACAAAATACCTTCATTTCTATTGTTATTTATCATTTTCTAGTGTTTGTTTACTGTTATATATATTAACATATTAAGGTAATATATAGCAAAAATGGAATGTTTGTATACATCTTTTAAAAGTTTTCCTTGGTAGTTGGTACTTGGTACCTTCAAAATAAACCCAATATTGACATAATGTTGATGTTTAATTACTTGTAATTTCATTACAATAAAACACGTTATTAAAAACATAAGATACTTTTAATAACGTATAAATGTATAAAAAATTATATATGTGCCCTTCTGTTATGACATAATAACACACACACATAATATATAATTAGATTTAAAAGGTATGCATGTTGTAACTTGTATATACATGCATTTGTGAGTGTATGATATGAAACAAGTTTGTCACCACAAACCTTGCCAACAAGTCACACAAAAAGGATGACCACAAGCAGCAGAACTCATACTATCACAAGGATACACTTCAAAACAAATCCCACATGTCAACTGCCAAAAATAAGTGAAGTATTAAAAGCCATGAAGAAAAAATCCAGTTCCAAAATTATATTCCAATGTCCACAAACCAAGAAAACTCAATATAAGATAAGTGCAATTAATGCAACTTTTGTTTAGTAGAATCCTGAACTCTTTTCTAGCTATTAAGAGTCCATTGGCTTGAAAAACTTGCACTTATAATAAGAATAAATTTAGGGAGATAGCAAATTATACCAATCCATTGTTGGGATAAACTAAAATGTTGATGAGGATGATAGTTCTGGGATGAAGGTAGTAAATGACAGTCTAGCTTTTTCCATAACCTAAGAATTAAGGGCCCTTAAAATATCCGAGAACTACCTCTTTACCAGTGGGAAGGGCGTGTGGTTCTTCTAATAGTCCGACAATCCTGCGAACCTTTTCTTCATGGGCAAACCATTCATCATTCACTTTGCTGACACTCCTGTATGTTCAAAATATTGAAATTCATTCAACAGATCGAGATTCAGACAGCATTCCTGTTACCACCTAGAAGAATAAGGCCAATAAATAATGACTATATAGCTATCTGCTACACTGTGCACAGAAAACTAAAAAGAAAAAAACAAACAAGAAAGTGGAAATAACTTGCTATTTTAAGATGTGCATTTTTGGCTTACACCACGTATGTCTCTTACACTACTCCCATAGGAAAGGGTTGAGTTCGGTCGGTCGTGAGGTGGCACTAAAGAAAAATAAAAGTTCCTTTTAATGGTGCGATTTGGTCAGCACACCGAAGACCAGTTGGTCATGAGGCTTGTTGTCATTTTATATCAATATTAGAATTTTTATTATTTTACTTAATTCTTATGCTACTTATCAACCTCTAACTGGTTGAATACATATATACTTTTAGATAAAACTTATCATCTAAAATATTTAACATTATATGATTAAAAAAAATCTAGAAAATACCAAAATTCATAACCTTGTCTTCTCTATTTCTAGAGTACAATATTGATATACTTCCATACCACTATGACACTGAATCAAATAAGTAATCCGAATCTGTATTTTGCTCGTTTTCGGATACATGGAAGAGAGAGAAATTGGCATTCTAATGAATAGTTTGAATGGGTTGGGTTGTGAATAAGAGCAGTCTTAATAAACTAATTAATGTTTTGAACACTTGTTTATTTAGACGACTCCTCATTTGGATTGTTTGCTTCTCCTTATAAATGACTCTTAACTAGGGGTGTTCATTCGAATCGAATGCGAATTGGACGAATTGGACGAATCGAATTGGTCGAATTGGGACTTTTAAAAACTGTATTCGTATTCGATCCACATTCGAATAAAAATATATGTATTCGATTCGATTAAGTTATTCGAATTCAAATCGAATTCGAATAGATTCGAATGTATTCGCTTTAAAAAAAATATAAATAAACAAACACATCAAGTAACAATACAAATGTAACACCAACATAACATAAGTCTACAACTTCACCCAAACAATGTGCAAAACATCACCCAAACAATGTGCAAAACATCACCCAAACAATATGCAAAATACTAGCACATCGACAAGTCTAAAACATGTTAACAAAGTCTAAAAGTGCATAATCAAACACAAAAAAGACTATAGACGAGTTTAAAACCTGTAGAAACAACAATTAAACAGGTGCCAAAGCACCAAATCATGTCCATATACAGAAACAACAATTAAGACTGAGTAATGGGTTGGGTTTGGGTATTTTTAATTTACTTCAAGCCTATTATATCATATTCATATATACATAATTAATTAGATATATTAAAAATATATATTAAAAAATATATAAATTTCTTATTCGAATTGGGCGAATCGAATGCGAATACAAAAAATCATATTCGTATTCGATCCACATTCGACAAAATTATTCGAATCGAATGCGAATCGAATTCGAATGACTGAAAGTGGATTTCGAATGGTCTTAATCGAATTCGATTCGAATCGAATTTCGAATAATTCGAATGGTATTCGAATAATGAACACCCCTACTCTTAACTGTTAAGTTTGTATCTAAGCGTTTCACATGTACTAGCTTCTTAAGCATTCAGAACTCTTGCTGGAACAAGTAAAAAAGGGTTATTCCTTCAAATGTTATAGGGAGTACAATAAAAAAAGGTCAAGCTTATGAAACTTAAGTTGCCACCTCACTTTCAACTAACAAAAAAAGCCCCTTCACCTATCACCCTCATAAGCATACAACTGAAGATGGATAAATATACAAATAGTTGGTAATAACTCTATTTAGAAATGTGATTTGTTACCCATCATTCATGGTAAAGAAGCACAACTACAGTAAGAATCACCTTTTAAATGTTTTGATGTTCAAAGCTTCAAGATCATGTGACGGCGTTTATGTAATTATGTCAACTATAGTGATAAGTGTGAATTTTTAATGTTAACAAACACAAAAAACCCAAGCTAGCATACGGAAGTAGGACTGTAGGGCATCTTGATTTATCTTTTTAAGTATGATTATGTTGCATGAGAGAGATTAGAGTCTTGGGACTGTGTTCTATGTTTTGAAATTGATTCATCGTTCATATTATGCAACTTTCCCACACATCGAAAAGATAAATGATGCTGTGAACTAGGGCAATCATAGTCTTTTTCTTAAGTGTAAACCATCTATATAATAAAGTTAGAAGTCAGTCTTTAGCCTGCTTAAGTTTAAATATTAAATTAAAGATTACCAAGCCAACTAGAAGAGACCCTGCTTCTCTAAAGCATCTGAACACTATTATCTTTCTCGTTCATCAATGGAACAAATCGTTCCAGTACCTTACATAGGGTCCTCCGATCATTTTGCAAGTTTTTTATATACTTAATAAATCTAGAAGGTTAGACAAGAATCACAAGATTAAGTACAAAATAACCAAATGGCATTTTCCAATCTTTACAAAGGAAGGTAACTTAGAAATATCAAATTTACCTTAATGTTATATTTCAGACACCACTGTTTTGGGACAAATCAAACTATAAAGTCAGTTCATGCCAGGGAGAGATACAGAAACAACAGATTACCAGTTATAATGGCGGAGTAATATGGCAGCTGCAACATTGGAAATGGAAAGTATAGAAGATATTTTATTAATACTATCCTCTTGACGTAGATGAATATCCGCTTCATTCAAAATGGTATAGTTTTGCTGAAAAAAGACACAGATACTTTGAATTAAATGGATAATCTGATGCAGTAACAAGAATAATTATGGGGGTGTTCCGGATTACTTATTAAAGCTGCTTATCTGAGTATTTGGAGATGAAATAAGCAGTTTTGACTAATCAATTTGGAAGTTCCTTAATCCAAATTGCTTATATGATTATTTTAAAAAGCATTAGCAGTTTTAATAAACAATCACAAACACCCCCAACACTCAAGGTAACATATAATAATTTTATTCGAAAAAGAGTTAACCAAATATTTCCTTAATCCAAATTGCTTATATGATTATTTCAAAAAGCATTATTAGAAGTTTTAATAAACAAAAGCAAACACCCCCAACACTCATGGTAACATATCAGAATCTTATTCGAAAATCATGATAGTTAACCAAATATACATGACTAAACAATCCCATTATATACGGTCATATAAGTACATGTATCTCTAATATAAACACATTAACAAATCATGCCTTACAGAAACAAAGTAAAACGAAATTCACTAACCAAGCAAGCATGATAAGTAAATATGTTATATAAAGTTAGCCTATGCCCTATGACCTAACTCAAGTTCTATACTGGCATTATTCGCACACGATGAATTTTTCCTTTATGTGACATTTTGTCTAAAAGCAAAATAATTTCATTCAAATAATATTCAAATCAAACGCCGTCTATCTTGGTATAATTTTCTGAGTGGTATTTCACTTCATATATAGAAAAGAGGAAATTAAGTACAACAGAAACTCGTCTAATCCAGTCATTTAACAAATACTTGAAGATGCCATATTGCTACTTGATCACATATTTCAAATCATATAGGCAACTATCATAGCATCATGTTGACTAAAAACCTAGAGGATTGAAAATACTGATTTCACGAACCAGGACCTCTAATTACAAACTATATTCAACTTCAAAAATGACTCAACTTTTATTAATTTTAATACTAAAAGATGAAGAGAACATGGTACAACAAACAAAAATTCATCTTCTTCAACCCTCAACTCCCACTACCCTCAACCTGTTTGGTATTATGAGTGTGGGATTCTAAGACGTTTGGTGGGTTTGAAATTGAATTTTCTGATTGACGATTTTGTTTTGGATTTTGGTGATCGATGGGCACGAGGCTCTGCTACCATATTGTGATCAGAGATGAAGTGATGCAAGCGTGATTGTGATAAGGATGGATTGAATGATTTCAATGTGTGTGTGAGGTGATTCTCTAATAACAAAGATAACAACAACAATGATTACACTGATGTAATATCAATAACATTGATTGTAAAACATTACACTACATCAACTCAATGACCCAACATATAAATACTCATTGGTTAACACTTAACCACCGTTCTTCAGTTACGACAGTTATACCCTAACCCATCATTAACTAACATAACCAACATGTAACTAACCTTATCTAAAACTTAATCAAACACCTATCAACTAGACTTATCTGTTCACCACACAATCACAACATAACTTTCAATCTTAGAGTTGTTTAAATAATCTGTAATATCATGTAAAAAGAAGTTTTCATAAGTACAATTAAACACAGCAAAAACTCATACACCATACACCAACACATCATATTCAAACCAAAAACTGTAAACCTGTTTCCTGCACAAATCAAAGTCTCAAACACAAATCACAAATTTCATCACCATACCTGGCTGCGATGAGATTGAAGATCATCAGAATCATCGGAATCATTATCAATAAACTCGTAACCGGCTGCATCACCGTCATCGGAGTCCATAACAGTCTCTCCACTGTAGAAATCATCATCAACGTCGTAGGTGTCATGTATATCATCTTCCGAATACATCTTCAAACGCCCTAATTCAAACCAAAACCCTAACTTTTCAATTGTTTCAATTACAAATCCGAAATTGAAATTGAAATCGGATAACGAATCAAGACGCAATTCGATCACAGCAATCACGTTTCGTGATCGTTCGACTGTGATTGCGTGCAACCTTGATTGGCCGGCGATTACGGTGATTGAGATAGAATTGGGGAAAATATATATATATATATCTATATATATATAGCTCTTTTTATGGTGGATCAATGAAATGATTTTTGCACACACTTTAACCAGCTAAGGTTTGGGATTATTTCATTTTAATCCCTTAATAATGTTTCATTCGTCACATGCTCATGTTAGTTAGTTTCATTTGTTATGTAGAGGAGGCTCGTATGATCGATTAGGCACTTAACGCTTGCGTTTGGAACTCATAGTTTTCGATTAGATCAAGCTATCAGGTTGTATCACTTTCAAGGTTTTATGTCGGTTATCTAGTAAGATTAAGGGCTTTCCTTGTATATCTCTTATGTTGTTTATTGTTTTACAGTAATTTAGTTTTTGTTATCATGAGAAATATTCTCACTTTCCAAGATTTTTTACAATGATCTTGTATTTCGATATTCCAGAGTGACAAGTCAGTATCTTGAAAAGCACGTTACCTCGTTTACAAATTTCATCTGTCTTGGAGTTTAATATCTGGACTTCTTAGAACTATATTACATTGAAAGGTATACTTGTCTGTTGTGTGGTTTAAGTTTAAGGTTGTCTATAAATTTAACTCGAGTGTCTAGGTCGAGTCGATGTTAGTATTTTGGTTTTATTTTATACACCTAGATTTACTACATCAATACGCATCTAGGCAACTAAAAAATGAAAAAAAAAAAAAAAAGTTACATGACAGAAGATTCAGAACTTGGAGCTGTAGTTTTTGCCTTGAAAATTTGAAGACATTATTTATATGGTACCAAGTGTGTAATTTAAACAGATCATAAAAGTCCCCACACATATTTGATTAGAACATGCTAAATATGAGGCACAGAATATGAATTTTATGTCACCCGTCATTTTTCATGTTAAATCCGTTAGTTATGTTATCTCAATAATGCATTACATTTAATTATGGTTAGTCAAATGTGACAATTATTCCACAAACACTCACATAACGGTAATTTATTGAATTACCATAACACACGAGTGTGTACTTGAATGTTGGTGAATTAATGAAATAGCATTCTCAGACAACTAAATATGTATAAAATATACGAATCTATATGTTATGTGGCTTATATACTTAATTTCTACGCGTATTAATGGTTTAGTTAATTGTAGCAGCATTAAAGACTTGTTACTTGGTTTGTATGAATTTGTAGGAATTATGTTTATTGCAACTTCCAATGTGGTGTAGTGGTAAGAGGCTTGGATTCTCCAAAAGAGACTCAAGTTCTAGTCCCACTATCACCACTTTGGAAGGGGCAAATAGGGGCAATGAAGGGAGACTTGTGGCATCACAAGTTCGATCTCTGAGCCAAACGGGTTTTACCACTAGCTTGTCGTCGTGCCTACGGGCGGACGGGTTAGTGGGTTTCCCCCGAATTGGAGTCGGGTTAATAGGTGGGTTTTGGCTACCCAGTGCTGTCTGTGTTCGCAGAGCGTTTGGGGTTGTCTTTCGCCATTGGGTTACTCTGGGTAGCCGGCCTTTATTCATTTCGCTGTCTAAAAAAAAGGAATTATGTTTATTACATTGTATCATGATGTTTTGATGATTAATTGGTTCATGAAAAAGTAGCTTATTTAGTAGGTTAATAATAATGGTAACTTTTTGATACGAAAATGCATGTGGAAAGTGTTGGTTGTGTTACCTATTGAGCCATGTTGTGTTGTCTAATCGGATTCCAAGTGTAAACTTCATTAAAAATAGTTTGAATTACATGTGTGCTATGTGATAGACTTTGACTACTTATTATGATTGTATGGTCATAAACAAACTATAATACACTTAACGTGTCACCAACGAGTTACTCAATGAGTTAATGAGTCAAACTTTTCTAAATAAAGTAAAACGTATATAAACTAATAATGTTGTGACAGAAATACTTTATAAATTTAATGAAATATTATTATATCAATAAATCAATAATTATTAATTTAAAGAGGTTTTACGTATGAACTTTAAATTTCCAAATCCAATGTACGTTCATTAACAAATTAGTTGAATTTGTTAAGTTCATTGGTTTTTAATAAGTAAAAAGGTTAGTTCAAGATACCAAAAAATAAATTAAAAAAACAAGTCTCAAGACGCTAGATTCATTTTTTACTAGATAATCTTAGAATTTAGAATCCTTTAATAATTATTAACCAATAGTTTCGTTGGGACCAATATATACACCGTTATTTCAAAAAAAAGTTACTATCTTATTATTTATCAATGGTAAACTGGGGGTCCAGTTTTGTACTGGCCCATACTTGGGACTCATAAATTATTAATTTTATCGAGGTTATTAATTTATAAAGGTTTTACTGTACTACAAGATTGTTTGGATACTTAGGTTTTATAATCCTATAGGAACACGCACTTATAGACCTATTGTGAATAGGTTTATTGTACTTGTTTTCATAACTTGTTATTAGAAGTTGTGCATCTTAAGATGAGTTTGATTGGCCCATTTCTTTACATACTTCTTTGGGGTAGAATGCATGCTTAAAACTATTTTCAGATTAGTAGGACTGTATTATCACATGCATACTTAGTGTTACTTACCATTCAAAGTCCTTACTTATCCAGACTGTTAATTAAGGTTAACTAGCGAAGTAATTCTCAGTAGTAATATTGTGTTTGACAAACCTCACCCGTGTTAGTCATGCTGACTTGACCTATTTACACAAAGACATGGACGAGGCATACAAATGAATACATGTTAGCTTCAATTGCGAAATACATACACCATAGAGCATGAATAGTAGGCTAGCTATCTCCTAGAATCTAGATATACTTTGTTTACTTTGTGTGCACTCAAAATATATTTTACTTGTTTTGCAAACATTTAAACTCACCAACCTTATGCTCATACTTTAGCATGTTTTTCTAATGTCGTCAAAATAATACGCTCGTTTTTCTAATGTCGTCAAAATAATACACTCGACTATGTCATCTCATGGGTCACATGCATCATAAACATTTGAAAATTTGAAACCCTTTTCTTTGTTTACACATTTTATACCCATGGTTGGGACGCATGTCTTTGCACATTTACTTACTTTTACTATCATGATTTTACTTTACATTTATGCTTTCACAATTTAAACGCTAAACTCTGTCTTGGGTTTCTCATTAATTGAGATACGTATGATTTTCAAATTCGTATGCTATCTTCAACATAACTAATGACTGGTATTCTGGTTTGTTGCACGTCTAACGGTAAAACCCGTTAGTAGAGTTTGAGGGCGTGACAGGTTGAGTTATTAAGTATTATGATCGTGAAATTAAGTATCATCCTCACAAGGCAAACGTAAGGCAAATGCCGAGTCAAAAGGAAAGAGTATGTTACATTGGGTTTAGGACATTGGTTTTAAGTTGATTCTGAGCTAATAACTGTTACTATGGTTTTAAGTTGATTTCAATGCTTGGGTTTAGGACATTACATATGTCATGCTGACAGAAGAGCTTACACATGAACGCCCAAATGTACTTTAACTCATGTAAAACATACAAACTTAACCAAATTGTCTCTATACTTAAAAGGCTTGTTACACACACTACAATTAGAGCATATAATTGAGCTTAAAAGTACAACTTAAACTTACATATTTTCCCATGAGTTTCCTTTTGTCATGTATGAACTCTCTTTGAAGTTTGAACAACTCAACAACCAAAAGAAGTGTATTATCAAGTGTATCGTGTTGGTCTGTCATCGTTACTCCCATCAAGCTTAACAGAAAGGAGACTTAATAAGCACAGGGCACTATAGTCTTTTTGTCTTGTAGAAAACATAGCCTAGCAACAACGGGATCGAGAAGGTATAAAATGGAAAATGCACAAATGGGTTCATCTCATAAGCTTTCATTAGAGCCCAACAGTTCTGCATCCAAAAGAATAAAAAAAATGAACTTTACAACAAACGAGTTAAATCAGATTGTTTAGGAGGTTGTATAAGTAGCATTCAGTGACTTTTAACTAATTTGACCCGTTCCCTTACAGTTAAACTATTTGGTTGATTTATTGAGATAAAACACTTTGTTTATTAAATGTAGAAATTTATGTGGCTTGACTTGGCTTAAAGTTTAAGACAATTTGCTTATGAACGAGTCAGTTGGAGTTGTGTTTTTACATCAAACGAGTTAAATCAGATTGTTTAGCTATAATGGAAACAAGTCAAACATGTTGAAAGTCGCTCAAACTCTATCATAAATGCATACAACCTATATCGTTCTCATTTAAAGAATCAGATTATTATTGTAATAACTTTTTTTCCATAACCAATAAAGAAAAACTTCTGAGAGTTGAACAAAAAAGTGTATATAGTTCAACCCAAACCCAACCCTTTAATAGTAGCTCTAAAGACATTTTCTTGTGTAGAAAAAAAGTGTTTACGGTCAAATTATACTTACCTTAAAATGCCTCCAACAAACCACCAGGGAGATAATCACAAGTATACCCCTAGTCCATGTACTCAACTTCTTTATAATCCAGCCACTTATGTGATTTTGTGACCTTGATCTACCTTCTTCATCATCATCGTCTCTTTTCTTTCCAGAAAGTGAATTAACATGATCTTGATACACTGCTCTCTCAGCAGCCACTGCCCCAATTATAATAATAGTCGGTAATACGACGAAATAAATATGAGGAATAACAATTACCATTATATCCGGGAATCCAATAAACTCCAGATTTTTTAAATCATCAAATCTCACCACCCATCCTTTATATGTCATGTATCCCCTATCACCACCTTCGGTGAAAACTTGACCTAAAATCCATGGACATAGTAGAAGGTAAAGCAAGTATGCTAACATTGATTTCCACAAAAATGGGATGTTGTCGAGTTCAGCAAAAACCCATGCCAAACCGTTTATAATGTCTTTATTCGCCTTGAAGTACTTGTATGTGTACTGTTTTTTCCATAAAGAAATGATGATTTTTGGTAGAACAAGAATGATGAAAACAAGTAAATAGAATGACCAAAATATCGGGTAGTATAATTCTGCCCATTGACATCCCATAACAAAAAATTCTATCCATGTCCATGACAGGTCAGCACGTAATCCATTTAAGGAAAAAGGCATCAATTCGGTTGAAACTCTTTCATCATTAACATCAACTGCTTCGATTTGTAGCCAATATCTACTTGGAGATGGATCAACAAACGCTTCGGAGTTCCATGGGACGGTGTACAAATTATCATTTTTACTCATGGAAGCTTCTAGAACCATATAAAGGTCACCACGGCTAGAGTCATATATTTTCACTTCAACAGATGCAATTTTTGCCGAAGAAAAAACTAGGGCTCTGATGTGAGACGTATCCTCCATTGTTTGACATTTATATTTATTCAATACATTTGTTGATATATATCTAGAATCCAATGGATACGTAGGCAATATCAAGATTTCTTTAGAACCTGTCTTTAAATCGGTGTCAATGAAAGACAAGCGACCTTTATCGATTGCCATAACGCGAATAGCTCGACTTTTCCTCCAATCACCCATTTCCAATTCCCAAAATTCATTGACCTTTTCCCCACCATTTAGGCATTTTTTGTTACTTGATGAAGCCTTTTGATGCATGTTTAGTTGAATAACGTTGCTAACTGTTTCATAATCCACTTCATGATGTCGTTTTAAATTCTTACCGAATTTCGTATGAAGATGGCCACACAAGTAAGCTGTTACAGATTGGTTGAGGAAAATCTGCTTTAGGTTCTTTTTAGAATTTGTGGGTGCGGAAAATGAAAGAGGAAAATGCCCGAAGGCAATCTTGGTTAAATTTTTTGATGATGTGGAATCCCATTGTGAAAGATGAGAGTTTAATTCAGTTAGCAGTTGGTCAGTTGGATGCCCGAAAAGATTTGTGGGACCCCGTAATCCTGTAGATGTTGTGGTGTCAAGTGAAACAAACAGAATATTCCGGCTACTAGTCTGAGTTATGGAGACATAAACAGAAAATAACAATGAAATGTTAATCTATAAAATATAGATAACTAGATAAGTTTCACTAAAGACTTGAGAAATAACCAAAAAACAAAAACCTTTGCACACTTCCAAACAGAAATATCAGTAAAGAGAAGATCTAATTACAAGGATGTGGAGCAGAAACAGGGGGTCAAGCAGGATGGGTAACGACTAACGGATCAAAGTCAAAACAAATTATAAATAGAACATGCGTAAATGGGAACCTGGTCACTTTTCTATAATTGATAGCCGATTAAAATATTAAATATGATTCTGATAGCTATTACCAAATTCATGGGTTTTTTTACAAACACAAGAACTTAGGAGGTTGTAAAGACATGATCATGCCTTGATTATTGTTAAAGTGTTTAACCATTTTATTTTACGTAATTGCTTCTAAAATTTTGACCTGACAGCAATATAACTCAACCCAAGTTGACCTACTTTTTTCTATCTGGTGATTGTCTGACATCCAGGGTTAATTGCTAAGTGCTACATGTTTTGTTCATACCAGTAACTTTAAGCATATTGTAGGTGATTGTTTGTTACTCCTGCAAGCTTTAAGGGGCTTTTTGTAATTGGCTTAAAGTTGAGGGAATGTTTATAGTTAGCTTAAAACTAAGCTGCTTATTTAACTATCTATGGAACGTATGGTGATAGACACATCCATAAATATTGTTGAGCATAAAGTTAAATACTACCATTATTGGAATTAAGTGAAATTGCCAAAACCTACTTAAGATTAGTGCTAGTGTCAACATAGGATCTAGATCAATCAGAAACAAAATATACAAGTCTGTATATATGATAAAGAAGAATAAACATGACAGAGACAATTGTCTAATCTTGACAAGCATCGCTCAGTTTGGCCTTACTTAGCTTTTAGTTTTCATTGATAGACAATAGATGAACTGATCAAGTCAACTTATTAAAACCAGCAGACATAATTACCCTCCTATCCTATTATGGATTAATCACCAAAAATTACCAATCACCCCCTTTTATATTGTTAGTTAATAGTTCCCATTTTTTAATTTAATATATTAACATATTGTGATCGTATGCGTAATTTTGTATATAGCAAAAAAGTGAAATTTCGTAAAAAAATTACATCATTTAAAAGTTTTTTTAGTATCTTCAAATGTACCAAATACACACAGACTATTGATATTTACATTATTTTCAACTTCATTGTTAATAAAAAATTTTATTAAAAACAAAGCATATTCTTATGAAGTATACTACAACATAATTTATAAATACATCCTTCTACTGTGAAATAATAAGAAAACTTTATCATTCACATCCAGTTCTATTTTCAATTGCAAACACAGACCCACATATAGAGATTGAATTTGGATGTAAGTTTTAAGTATGATGTTCATATGAAACACATGCCAATGAAATTGTTTCATGTAATTTGCAAGATTTACAAGAAATGGAGCTTGGAAGAAACTAACCTGTAAAGTAACACTGTTGACAGATTGACTTCTTCTGAGTTGACCAGAAATACTATAGTTCGAAAAAAAGTCGACTGCACCACCCACAGTGGGCACACCAAAATTATCATGGTTTCCTCTAAGATCATAAAAGATGCTTCTATCAAGGCCACTCATTGTTATAACATTTTCCATTGTCTTTTGATATTCCACCCACTCTTCTTCATTCTGCTTCATTATTAAATGATCCTTGCTTTTACCATCTGGTAAGAGTTATGTGTAAATAGCTATATAAGATCAACAGAAACAAGTAAAGAGTCGCTGTCAAAAGGCTGAATGTTAGGATAAATGTAAACTTATCTAACTATTGCTAACTTTAATTTAATTATGTAATTATGATTCTTCAAGTAGCATATATATGAAAGCGAAAATGATTATACGTTATCACATAAGTTACAAGTGGTGCATTCTTTGGGTTGTCACTTAATCATTTGGAAAGCAAATAAGAGTACGGTTCTGATGCACCGAATGTTTACATCTTATCACAGAGAAAATAAGTCCTTTAAAGATTCAAAATTGTAATTTCTGATATATTGTATTTCACTTCACGTTTAATATAAAAAATCTTGTATTTACTCGCTTCTTTTTATTATTAAAACATTGACCTTTCCAAATCTAAGCTATGATTTCTAATCTCATAGTTGATGGCAAGGATATCTTTGTATATACAAGTGACTCATACTAACTTATGGTTTCATTAGTATGATTCACATTTGAAGTTTAAATTTATTAATAATAAACCTACCAACAACATTTTACAACTAGTTTGGATTGCTTTGAGAAGTTTTCAAAGACATGGCTATGACACTCGTCCTATGCTACCACCCGGCTTCGTGTCCTAGCCAACAAGGTTTTATGTGGCATGGTTAAAAGTTCCCGCCCGGTTTTTCCCTTGGAACAGTTGGTTGACGAGTTTCGACTCCAATCAACTTGGCCCGTAAGAAGGGTTGGAGTGAGCCTCTATTGTGTTCGCAGTAATGAGAGAGCCCCAATGCTGACGAAAAGCATCTATCGGTGTTAGAGGCGGATTTTCAATCTAGGTCATAGCCAGTTGCACCATCATTTGTTGAAAAAAAACATATATACATAGCTTTGATCTACCATTTATGAATATATAATCAGTTAATTCATAAACATTCAGAGAACAAAGAATTGAACAGCAACTCAATTGAATCAACATTTAATTCCCCAAAACTAAACAAAATCTAGGTTATATTTGCAAAATTGCATCAAACAGATGAAATTTAAAAGAGAATGAGTACCAGTAAGATCGCCTGTGATTAAGACGAGTGAAGGATTGATGATCGAAAGAGTTGACGTAACAAATTTCTGAAAATCAGAAGCTCTCTGAGGATAATGAACACTGAAATGAAGATCAGATAACTGAACGATCCACACTACATCATTGTCACCATCAATTTGTATGTTCTTCGTGTTGCTAATACCACTGCAATTGCAACACAACAGCAAAAGGATCAATAAAATCATAATGTTAGCGTCTATCATGTTGAATTGTAGTTGTATGATCCTCTCTGGCTGTGTTTTAAGGTTTTTTTGCCGATTCAATTGAACGATCGGGTTCGGATCAACCGCAATCATACAAGTTATAGTTTCGATGATGATGATCGTTCATGCGTCAAATCTGTAACTCGCACAAACTACAAAGTTTCAATCCAATTTGGAACTTTTGTAAAATTGGTGTTAATTTTGAATTTTGTTACTACTATATATAGGTAGAGTTGCACAAAATAACCGGTTCAATAACTGAAACCGCTTATTAACTGTAACCGAGACCGGTTATTAATTGATTGAGGAATAATTGGTTAGGGTATTTTTTTAACCGTAGGTTCGTAACCGATTAGGTATTTTTTATTAATAACTGGTTATTAACCGATTTTTCTAAACCGAATTTTAACCGATCCACAGGTTAACAGGGAAAAAACCCGAAAAAATAATAAAATATTAGAAAAAACGGTTAATTAACCGAACTGGTTAAAGCGAATATCGATTTTCTCAATAACCGAAAATAACCGGTTAAGGTATTAAATAACCGATTAACTGATTTGTGCACCTCTAACTATAGGTGTGTGTTTGAGATGGCTTGTTTCAAGGTGGATATAACTTCATCAAAGGGTGTATCCGTCTAACTAGGACTGTCTAAATCGTTCGTTGTTCGTCGTCCGTTCATCGCTCGTTCGGAAAATGTTCGCTTGTTTTTGCGCTCGATGGTAAACGAGCCGCTCGGTTCGGTTTGTAAACGAGCCAAGCAACAAGCAAAGGTCCGCTTGGTTCGGCTTAAATTTTTTTGAATTATTATATATATAATTATTAATGCATAAGTATATGATATATTGTTATAATTATGCTGATAGTAAATATATATTGTTTAAAGTTATTAATTTTTTCTTAAGTACATGAAAATTTTTAGTCATTTATCTTTTTTAAAATATCTTTAACTATTTTTCAAGTACTTTAAAATTTAAATACAATTATAAAATTAAAAAATAATTATTTATAATATAATAATTCAATATTTTATATAACTATAAAAACAAATTATGTATTTGTACATCTATAGTTATACATATAAATATTTTTTATTATTAATTGTTTTATATATATTATATCACCAAGAAACTTCAATGTTATTAAAATTGCAAGTTACTACTAGTTTTTCTTAAAGCTACTACTTTATATTTATGTACGTTATGAAAAAAAGAAAAAAAATAATGCTCATAAATTCGCTCGATACCCGCTCGAAAAATGTTCAGTTCGATGTTGGCTCATTTACGGTCGGCTCGACTTTGGCTCGATTTGTAAATGAGCCGATCGGCTCGGTTCGATTTGTAAACGAGCCAAGCAACGAGTAAGCCCTTGCTCGGTTCGGTTCGGCTCGTGAGCAGCCTTACGCCTAACAATGTTCAAATAAGACGTAAAATATGAGTCGTTTGTAACATAGATTCGAAGTAACTTTTACATTAGTAGACTACAGACTTGTCCTTTTGATTAAAAGCTCACAAACGTTTGAACTTAATGCGTTAATTTTTATTAATGCATGTGCATTTGTGGTAAAATAATAAAAGTTTGAACCATCAACACATATTTCAGTAGTTAAGACTAGTAACAGCCAATAACAAATAGTTTGAAGTGTTAAAATCCAATACTCCATAAAAAATACATTTAAATAGTCCACATCATTGCCAAATAACAACATAAGAATAAACTAAGTTAACTTTTATGACCGAGATTATTATTATTGATAACTTGAGATTGCCAATGATCAAATTGCTAGTTAGGACTTATATTGTCACACCCTATAAAAACGAAAACACATGATGCAAAAAGCATATGATTATTATGAACATATAAAGCAAATTGAATACATATTTTAAAGTAAATTGTTTTACATGCCCAAAATAGTGGTTTAGAAATTCAAATGTCTTTCAAAGACTTTTCATGTATCACTCACAAATACAAATAAAATCCCCAAAGAGTATCATTACTAATAGGCAAATTGGCTAAAAATAATCCCAACTAACACCTATTGGCCGAGAATAATCCCAACTCAGTTTATTCCCTCCAGTGGTCATAAATCCAACTTTTTTGGCCTCCAGTGGTCCGCCGTTAAGTGCACTTAACGACCGTTAACTTTTTTTTGATTTTTTTCGAATTTCAAAACAAGGTTTTATGGAAATTGATCGGGAGGAGTATACGATTCAATTGATGTAAACCTTACTTCGAACTGTTGTTCCAAACGACAAAACGCTCTTCAATTGGGTGTTTAAAACCTAACGGTGCTTTAACCGGATATCAAAATTAAACCATTTGGAGCAACAATTGGAAGTAAGGTTTACATCAACAGACTTGTATTCTCCTCCCGATCAAAATCCCTAAAATATCGGTTTGAAATTCGAAAAAAATAGAAAAAAAGTTAACGGCCGTTAAGTGCACTTAACGGCGGACTACTGTAGGCCAAAAAAGTTGGATTTGGGACCGCTGGAGGGAATAAACTGAGTTGGGATTATTTTCGACCAATGGGTGTTAGTTGGGATTATTTTAGGCCAATTTGCCTTACTAATACCCGGAGTGTTAGGGTACACCATATGGCTAATAGCCTAATACAATTTTTTTTAAAACTGAATTCAAAAAACTAAAAAAATAATAACTAATAGATAAGCATACAAGGTTTTGATTTGATGTTGGAATCAAATAAAAAACATAAATTTTAAAGGAAAGACAACTTTATCCTGTGTATTGTCTAGAGACTAAAAAACAAAAATCATGACTTGTAACTCTATATAAGTGACAAGTGACTATCAATCTTGTTTGACTCGGTTCAACTGGAATTGGGAGTGAAAGCCGGTCCGATCCATACTAGTTCATTATGTTATAGGAAGATCGATCGGTTTGAACTGGTTGTCCGGTCGGACCGGTCAAACCAGTGAATCGGCAAGTCTGACCGGTATTCGACTAGTGAACCAGCAAGAAGTCCGATTCGATGTCCGAACCGGTTCTGAAAACATTGGTGACTACTATCACTTGCGCAAAAACACAATCCAACATGTATTCATAGTTTCATACCACAGCTGATCACAAGATTGAAAAAATTAACCCCATAATGAAAAAAGCTTCAATGTTATTGGGATTAGAGCACCATTGTTCAAACACTTTTCCTACATTTCAGCACACAAAAAATCAGAGAAAAATACCAAGGACATGAGAAAAATAGCTTCAAAATATCATCATCATTAAGATTCATATAATCAAATACAAAGGGGAACCCGGCAAGTTTATCTGATCTATTCAACAATACCAATAAAATAACCCAATTGCAGCAATGCAGCCACACGTCTACGATTGCACTTATTTAAGCAACAAGCATCTACGAACTAACATCCAAAAGTAGAAAACCACTTCAGGTAAAACTAAAGTTAGCTGGAATTATGCAAAACTGGAAGCAGCATACGACAAGATGATGTGAAGTATGTAAGCATAGAGTAACACCGAAAAACAGAATTAAGCCGAGAGTATATGACTGTGATCATGTGATGCAGACATTTTTCCTTTTTTTAACGCAAGACAGTTGATGCATACTCCTTATTTAGCATGAGGATGAGATGCAATGAAGTCAACAGCATGGTTTATAGAGCTAATTTTGTCTGCTTCATTGTCTGAAATCTCAAACCCAAATTCTTCTTCAAGAGCCATTACAACCTCAACTGTATCTAAACTGTCTAACCCAAGATCGTTTTGGAAGTGAGCAGTAGGCGTGACCTGAAAAAGATATGAGAATATGTTCAAACTCAGCTGATGTCTAAAGCGATTCACATAATAAAATAAGTATATCGTTTTCGACGCGTTACCACATTCAGCCATCCCTTGTAAAAAATATGACACCTAAAGTGGCAAAACAGGCAGGTAGAATTCTATTTTCTTGAATATAGTAAATAATTAATGTTTTAAATATGATTAGATAACTACATTTTACACTGATTATCTTTTACTTTTATAAATGAAAGATTTAATGGATTTTATGAAATGTGGAAATACTTTGGTTTTGATCAACTTGACCCGCTCACCCTGTTTTCATTTTGACTAATTTTTTATGAATACCCATTTTACCCGTTTAAGAGTTAAAACAACCCATACTCACCCACTCAACAATATAAACCTTCAGTGACAAATACACCACCCCCACAGCACATCTCACTTTTGGCCGTTTGGGGGATGAAAAAAGACAGCTTTACATAATCATCATTATATTATATTTTATTATCTTTTTAAGCTGCATACTACTAGAATAAAAAATCTATATGTACATGCTTATACGTCCTCAAAACATGTCAGTTACTGCCATGGCATTCAGATGGAAAAATGATCTGGTAGCCTAATATTATACATAAACTAAAAAGTAAACAATTTTTTGTCATAGAATCTGACGTGACATAAGCTAACTATCTTTGTTAAACTAAATAAAAAAAACCCATCAGTCACAGAAAAGCAAAAAAAATCGAATAACAAAAGGAGAGCATATAAACGCATATCTTATTTCCAATGTTTAGCACCAATGCTGATTATATATTTGTAATATGTATATAAAAAAGTTAAAACAGATTTTCCTGTAACCGAAGACGTCTGAAGTAGACATTATTTCATGAATTAACATCAGAAGCGAAATAAAAGGTAAGATTTTTACCAAGATCTAGACATGCACAAATTTGACTGATCAAACCAAAAAAAAGCATGCAATTATCATAAGTAGGAACCTAAATATATGAAAAGAATATGAAAACACAAACCCATCATAGACAAGCATATAAAACACACACATGTAATGTCTGATGTCTCAAGCATATATACACAACAAACTAAATCATCAAACTGTAACACTATTGAAAAAACACAAAACATTGTAGAAACACTGGTAATAACACAAGATAATTCCTACAAAATAAAAAGTACGACTCTTCCAGAAGTAAAAAATATTCAAACTTTGTAGATGATAACCGCTATGATGCCATTGTAAATCATATTAAACTTACATAAAAAAACTCACAGAAATATATTAAGAATGCAAAAGAAAAACGAAAGCATATGATTAATAATCGCGTGCCCGGATTAAAAGGCAAGGCCATACAACTCACATACTATACCTAACCATGATATTTCCTCTTCCAAGATCAACAAACACATATTGATTGTTGGAAAGCCACATAAGGGAACAAAAAATAGCGTCACCGCCAATCAATACAAGCTTTAACAATCACATATATAACGACGTTACACTATAGCTTATAGGCTTAATTCTTCCAATTGGACATTTGTTTATACCTCACTTCACCTAGCTAAAAGATCTAAACTCCTATAATAAATGTATGTATGCAATATAACAATTTGAATCTATCTGACACCGAATGAAGGTAATTTTAGGGCTATATAAAAATACAATAATTCTCAATCACTATATATCAATATAAACCCTAAATTAGTAGCAGGTAACATAGATTTGAAAAGTAGTTTGTTTAATACCTTCGACGGATCAATTTTCTGGAAATTTTTGACACAAGTAACCACTCGATCAGTGACCTCTGACTTGTCGAGAAAAGATCCACGAACTTCCTCGGAAAAATGACGCCGGAACAATTGAATCAATCCTCGTTCGATGAGTCTAGGGTTTTGAGATGTGGAAGATGAAAGAACAGGTTTAACACTCACACGCAGGTGTTTGAGAATTGCATTTCTGGCCGCCATTGATAAAACCTAGCTCAGCTGAGGGATGTATGTGTGTGTTTGTGTGTGTGTTTGTGATAGTAACGGTATGATTGACGGTTTAGGGTTCTTTGCTTTTCATTTTGTCATAAAGGTTGTTGTATGGAGTATCGGATATTAACATACCTAATTATTTGATTTTGGTTGTTATTGATATTAATTATCGAAATATATGTTGGCGGTTCTAATTTTTATTTTTGTTGCCACCAATAGACAACCGTTAAAAAAAATTTAACAGCGTTAAGGTTTTTCCAAATTCCAGACTGACGTTTATGGATTTTGATCGGAAAAGAAATGAGTCGATTGATATAAAAAGTACCTCGAAACGGTGCTTCAACAGAATGTTTAAACATAACGGTGCTTCAATCGGATGTATAAAAAGTTCTTCGTTTGTGGTACTATTTTGAGGTAACTTTTATATCAATCGACTTGTATTCTATTCCGATCAAAAGCCTTAAAACGTCGGCCTGAAATTCATAAAAAACTTAGCGTTGTTAAATTTATTTTTAACGACGGGGTCATTGGTGGCAAAAATGATAAAAGTTGGGACTGCCAGCACATATTTCGACAGTTGGGATCGATGACGACCAAAAACAAATAGTTGGGTCTGTTAATATCCAATACTCCTTGTTTTAACGAGTAATGGCTCGAAGAACAGCGTAACAAGTCGTAAAACGTTGAGAATGTGGGGGGGGGGGGGTTCTCTTGCGATTGGACTCTTGTGTGTTAATTAGTGAGTGAATAATGAATAGTGCAAGGTAACGAAGAATGCGATGAATAAGTGTGTTATAGAGTAAGAATAACTTCAACGACTCCTTCCTTGCAAAGCTTCATGTAAAAACAATACCTGAGATACTCATTTCTAGAGTACAAGTTGGTCTTGTTGTCATTTTAGGGAATGGTCGTTGATAAAAGGAGATTTTGGATTTGTAGAATGACCAAACACTTGGGATGTGAGACATATGGGTTAAAATACCCAAGGTTACTGTTTCACGTGATCCGGGGTGTTCAGGTTGTGTGTATGAACCTTGTGATGAATTTTGGGATTTGGGTTTGGTTAAACGGTCTTACTTTCATGAGTAAAGAGGGTAGTTTGTTTGGGCTAAGGGGTTCGATTCCACTTTTTCTCTTAACTTCATGTATGGTGGCATCAAAGACATGGTATTTCATTGGAGCATAGGTTAGAATTCCATCCATTTTCATCTCACCATGGTATTATTCAACTTACACGACACGTCTCCAATCAACACAACAAAGAAGAAAGTCCTCAATGGAGTAATTATGATAGCCAGTTGATATTTATGAAAGGCCTGTAATTAAACGATATTTGAAGACAAAGCAGTCGATATCCTGGAGCTTGAAAGAACCATTAAATCATTTGGATACTTATGGATAAAAAATAGATCTCCTAATCATTGTCTTGGAAAAAATGGTGTAAATTTGACTTGTAAAATTCTCTAGCATTGCTAGTTTTCTACAATAAAACTTTTCATTGTTAAAAAAATAAAATTGATTGATAGTAGTGTTCTATTGTCCTTTGTCCTTTGGGCGTCTTGGCCCTTCGGAAAGTCTTGTTCTCTAGGACGTTTAGCTTAAAGATGTAACATTCTCTACACCTCATGTCAAAAGTGAAAATTAACTAGCTGGCGTATTCGGTAAAGTGCTATCAAAAAGTCGGATTAACCTTAGTTATGGCAAGATGCGCGTGATTAACGTCTATGTTTTAACTTGGGGGTAAGTGTTAGATAACATTAAATAAGATGTTATCTAGAATATAAGCAACTTGTCTCTTGTCTTTACAAGGGGCCAAGCAGTCAAACTAAGGTGATGTTTGTTTTTCTGCAGGAAAATGTCTGCAGTCTGCGGACCACATCTGCAGAAAAAGAAATGGACCAAACCTCTACAATCTGCAAGAAAAATGTTTGTTTTTTAACGTCTCCAGTCTGCTGAAATATACTGAAATTTAAATATAACTGATTTATTAAACTTAAATAATAATCGTAAAAACACAATAACACTAAAATAATATTTATAATGGTAAGTTAACATTAAATTGCAATTCATTATCACACATAAGTTAACCTTACAAACTTTCAAATAAACTACTAAAATACCTATAAACTTTCAAATACCCACTCAAACTTTCTACAATTAAACAAATCTCTATTAGGTTTAATCCAAATACCTACTCAAATGCATAGAAACTGATGGGATACAAACTACTCAAATGCATAATCACATAGGAGGTTATATAAACTACTTGTGCTTAATTATGATTACAGAAACAATACTTTAACAAAAATAATCTAACACAGCCACATAGGAGGTTATATTCAAGCTAGATGAACAAATCATAACAAAAGACTTTTTTGTGGCTGTTCGTTATGTTATCACAACTAATCATCTTCACCATCCATAAAAATAAATTTCTTGTAGTTCCGCTTTTTGCTCTAAAAATGATAAAAGAATTGCTTGTCGAAAATGGTTGGCTTGCTTGGTCCAACCAAGAAAGGCATGGGACTCTTTAGGCATTGCTTGGGTCGAGTGAAGTAAAGACTGGCTCGTTTCAACACTATATTGATTAACAGTGACCACACAAAAATCGTGCATGCTTAGACTTTAACTATAAAAACATGTTAAACATGGATCTGGTTTGACCCATATCCAACCAACCCACTAACTTGTGCACAATCAACCAAACCTCTACCAAACCTCTTAGTGGTAACATTAGTGACTTGCAGTCTTTCACCATGACACTCATATTTAGCAATTTGAAGCATTCTTTCCCAACATAAAGTATAAAGGTAAAACACATAATGATCAATCAACAATAGTTAGCAGAACTTGCCAACATATCCCAAATCGAACGCAAACAAAATTGAATCGAAAAACTCATAGTCACAAACCTGAATTAAAATTAGTACCTGAATTGAATCAAACAACAAACTCTGTTCCTGTAAATATTTAAATATAATCAAATTGCAAACTTGAGTTCTTTAATTATCATCCTAATAAGCTAGTAACAATTTTGCAAAGAGACAATTACATGACATGATTAAGAAAAGAGCATTACCTTGAAAAGTAGGAGACAAAGACCCTAAGGTAAGCATCTCAAACTCAACCAAATCAATTATAAACTTTCAAATTTGCAGCATTCCTTGCAGTCTTGCATAGCCAATAACTGTGTGTCTTGTTTTCTTCTGTGTATTGTAAACCTAGAAAAAAAAGAGACCGAATGATATTACAAAAGTGAACTCAATGAGTAAATGAGCAAAAAGACGATCTACCACAAATATAAAAATCAGTTTTAAACACAAATCATTGCAATGGTGAGCGAACAGATGAGAAATTAATGGAGGTTAATCGATCAATATATGAACATCCTTTATATGAAAGAACCGAAGACGGTGACCGAACAGATGATCGACAAAGAGATATGCGGGGAGACACCCTAGAAAGGAGCATAAAACATACCTGGATGAAGGAGGCGGAAGAAGGGAAAGCAGAGAGAGAGGATGATCTACAACGTGAATGAGAAGAAGAAGTGAGAAGATCATGTCTGTCTCAAAAAGAGGATGTGCAAACATTTTAAATGACATGTCTTCTGAAAAACAAACGCACTGCAGACCTTTTGGTCTGCACGACACAGACAAAAGAGGTCATGAAGATCTTTTTGTAAAAACAAACACACCCTAAGTTTCTTCATAAATATCGAACTCAAATGAGATTCAAGATATATATAGAAATCAAATGATCTTTTACCTGCAGTTCTTCAACTCCTGATATGTTTTAAATAGAGTTTTCACTAATCTCCTTTGGTTTATAATCTTCTTTCACTTACATTCTGTTGTTACAGAGCTTCATCAGAAGCTTGTGCTCCTAAAAGAAAGTTAGTCCGGATAACGCATAATAATTCGATCAAAGTAAAAGCAAAAAAAGCACAATAATATATATATGTATTTCCAAACCCATGGCCCTTGGGGTAGGCAAAGTTTCTTTAACTTGTACTATTACAAATCACAAAAGCATGCACAAGAGCAGTTGTGCATATATACACTTGCAACCAAACACAACTCTAAACAATAAGAAGGGGCTAACTAATCTATGTCCTGACATTTTTTTTCACATTTATTGGTCAAGAAGAAAAATTACTGGAATAATTAAGTCGTGCCTGTCATTTTTTCTTTAACAAGCTTCAAGACACGCTTAGATGCAAGCCTTTCGGCCATTTTCTTGTCTTGGCCCATACACGATTCTTTAAAGGTTTGTCCTTCTGCTTGTACTTCAATTGTAAAAGATAGTGTGCCATCTTCTGTATGCATAACCTGTTTCTGTATTTCATAGTTATTTTTCGTACAAAGCTCATGTAATTCTCTCACAGGATGTAGTTTTAAAGTTTCTGGAGTGACCAGTGGTTCAAGAAGAGGCCTAATGCTTTTAAAAACTTGATCTTTATCGTATCCAGAATCGACGAAAATTGCACCAGCTAACGATTCTATGACATCTCCAAGTACCTACATACAATACCCATAAAAACAAATTAGACGTACGATTTGTTTATCCTTAGATAATTAGCTTTTTTTCTTTTTGTAATGTGGCCATGAGACCTGTTACTAGTAAACTCATGGGACACACCAATACGCTACTAACTAATAGGAACAGACAAAACGCAACATGCGTTGTAAACTAGTGAATGCTAGATTCAAGCCTAAAAGACCTCTGCTAGAGTTAATCGAGAGTTAATTGAGCACTTGATAATTAGTTTTGTTGCAACTAATAAGAAAGTGATTATTTGACCCACAATAATAATAAAAAAAGAATCAACTGTGTATCCAAACATTAAAAAATACAGACCTTAGGAAAGGAAGTTTCAGATTCCCATCCGAATGTCGATTCCAACGTCAAAGGGTCAAAGTTACATATAGTATCAGTTATATGGCGGTGCAAATCTTGAGATCCATGATTAATATACTTGTGCAGTCCAACTTTAACTGCAGAGTGTGCATAACAATCATTATTTACAGAAGCTGACCTCAAATCGGTCAACATTCCAGGAGACATTCCCGGGTGTTTATTGTAAAGGTGTTTGGTGATGAGATAATCCAATACTGCATCACCAAGAAATTCCAAGCGCTGCATAATAACAAAAAAATCTACTTCAGTTCATTGAAAATTGCCATGCTGAAAAAAAAGTCAAATCAACGTTTGTTACCTGGTAACATCTTGGAACTTCAGGTAGCATGTAAGATCCATGAGTCAATGCCTCAACAAGTAACGATGCATCACGAAAAGAATAATTTAGCAAATTTTCCAAATGGTCAATATTAGTTATGAATTTCTCAGGTTGCAAAGTCAACTCTTTTATGTAAGGCTTGCTGACCAACTCAACCTTTATACCAAGCCAGTTCATAAAAGATAAGGCAGCCATTTCTCCACCTTCACTAAGAAAAACACCAATTAATGCTTCAACAGCATCAGCTACTACTTTCTTTTTTATTGTTCTTTTATTTCCAATGTAAATTCTTCTTTCGGTTGACAGAGCCGCTTCTTCCAATCGGAAGCTTCCAGAAAGATCTCCAGGCACGATCCATGTTTTCGGATCAAAAGGTTCGCTTCGAATAAATCCCTAAAAGTGTAACCAATCACCAAATTACCCTTTTCTGAGATAAGATGAAAACTAGACAAGCTAAGAAATTGATACAATACTTTCAATTGAGGGGGAGAGATTAAATGATGAGTCAACTAACAGACAATTCAAATTTGAGAATTTTCCATAAATAATGGTAATTCAATTTTTTAAAATAACATTCGTTAAAAGGCCTCATGCATTAAACATACACTTTGAGGGGCCACTTCCCACTAGTTTGACGCGTTTCCACTCATTTGACCCTTTTCATTTTAGTTTAACTTTCTTGATGATATTGGCAGTTTAAGGTCACAAAATGGATGTCCGGGGCAAGACAAGTAACTTTAAGTGCCTTCTGTTCATATTTTAATTTCTTTAACCCAATATGCATTTAGCACTAATTAATAATAAGAGTTACGAACAGAGTTAAAAAGCTTATATTATTAAAAATGTCCAATCTTTTGAGCAAATGCAACAAAAATACTCTTTGGCCAATTTTCTACTGTTTTCCTTTTATCTAACTTTTTTATTTACCAGTTTGACCGGTTACACATAAACCCAAATAATAATAAGTAAACCAATCAAAATTGCTACCTCTAATATCAATCTTTTACACTACAATATAAAATAAACATTACCGGAAGATTGCAGTTACATCCCAATCTGCACAAGGATTCATTTGATATTATTCTCTGTCTTCGTAAGCTTAAGATGCCTTCATGGTGGTCTTGAAATGTTATGAATAATTGCTGACTCGCAGCATATTTAAGAAATGAATCTCCTAAAGTCTCATAGGACTCAAGATCAAAACGTTCTACACAGGCTTTAGTTGTAATTGCTTCCAAGACCTAAAAAGGACCATTATATTTGGGTTCCACTATTTGAATAAACTTATAACTAGAAACAGGTTAAACAACTTAAATTAGTACCTTAATGGTAGGAACATTTCCGTATGTTTGACTATGGTCTAAATGCATTTTTTTCAAATTGAGTGCAATAAGCCATGACTCAATCCTATGCATTATTGATGGAACAAAAGAGAAGGTATAGAATGTAGCTACAGATATAGGAGACATTATAATGTAGCAAAGTTCTGAAGGCAGCTCTACCTCTGCATTGCTTTGTTCTGCAATAATAAGCAAAAGGTCATTCACATTAGAAGATAAGAAATCATAAAGTTTCATTTGGCACAAGGTTTAAGAAGATTTTCCTAAGACTTTAATATATTATAATAAACATTATAGTAAAGTGAAAACATAGGAGTGTTGTAACATTGTTACATCATTTGTTTATCCATTGTAGTGATACATAGGTAAATCGATTATTTATCATGAAATATTAAATTATAAATATCAATCCAACCTTTCTCCTTCTGATGTCTACCCTTTTGAAGAGCATTTCGAACAACAAAAAGTTGTCTAGCAGCAAAAAAATATTCTTCTTCAAACTGCAAGTCAATGTCATACCTGCAGCCTCGAATAAGTATTGTTAACCACTCCCAAACTAAACTAACAAAAGAGAAAATGTCTAGAAAAACATTTCAAACTTTCGCTGAATATGCATACAAGTCATTGGACATTATTTTTGCCCAGTTAAGTGACTCAATGAAAAGATTGTGTATACAAACTTTAGGGAGGTAATCATACAGACAAAAAGGATCTAAAGATTGAAATTTATATGTTTGGGCACTTAATTATAGAAAAAAGAAAGGCATGCTTGTTAAAAATAAAGTGCAGAGTTTTTGTTTAAGTTTTTATAAGTTAAGGGACGTAATCAGGTAAAACGTAGGCCAAGGCACCCAAGGTCTATGTGGTTTTATGATATTTTCCCATTAATTATGTACACTAAATAAGAGCCAATACCGTCTTTTGTAGTAACTTTTGTATGTCATAGCTTCCCCTTCTCTTATTTTCAAAGATGAATTACCGTTCAATCCAACTAATCTTCTTGTAGTGCAATACAAACGCCTATTATGAGGTGTGTACACCAATGCATTTTCCACCACACAGCTGCATACTAATCCATTTATTGTTTGTACTTGGTGATGACCATTGCTCGTTAATGAACAATTATATTGATTCACAAATGGAAAAGCAACAGAATTAACAGAAGCCCAATCAATGTCAACCGGGCTTTTATTCAAGCCTGTTGAAGGTAACAAGATATAGTCAATTACGGCAAGATTATCCTTCAGTTTGGTAACTCCAATGGACTTCTTCAACTTTGTGATTGAGTGGTCAAGAAGTACTCTTAATACCGTCATTTGAAATTGATATGATATGGTTAACTGAAAAGGAATACAAAGAAATATGATCTTGATGAGAAAATGGTATTGTTTGGAAAAATGTACGGGTGTTATACGTATATTCATATTCAATCCCATGTAAATGTCTAAATACCATTAAATAAAGATTATCATATATTCAAATTTATTATAACGGTATACGGCATGTTTGGATTTCTAATTTTGAAAATGAATGTGATATTGCATAAACAACCAGGTAGTTAGTTATAATAAACATGTTGCATAAGATGGTGTTTAGATGAGTTCTGATATTTGAAATTGTGGCAATCAAACAATCAGTTGATTGAGTGTTTGACAAATTCTGATTATCTAAGGTTCTGATAGGTAGAATGACCAAAAGAGACATTTTCATATAAGTTTAAGTATTTCATATATAGTTGAAGTTTTCAGATTAAAAATATGACAATAATTCATTTATCAACTACAAAACATCCTTTTATAAAATATTTGCTAACAAAAAGTTTTTTTTTTTTAACAAAAGTGTTAATATATAGTCCGAAAGAATTGTACTGTTTTAATAGAACTGTTGACAACGAAAATGTAAGTAGAAGGAAGTGTAATTAAGTGATCTAATTATTTCTCAGATAATCAGTTAATGCTGCAGCATCCAAACACCCTCATAGAAAAACAGGTATATCTGAATAACTTCTGAAATCCCTTAAAAGTTAAAACACAAAACTGAAATTTTCATATTACCTGCTCTGGTGTCAACAAAGAAGTCTCAATGTATGTAACTGAAACAGCAATGCTACCTTTATCAACCTCAAGATCAAAAGTTAAACCTTGATTATCAAGTTCTAACTTGGTGTTGACTCCAAGAACAATATCTTGGAGCGGGATATCATAATCAAAGTTTTTCTTCAATGTAATCGAGTAAAAATGATACAATTTAGTTAGACCATTTCCAAATCGGCCCACAAGCTGAGGTGGCATGTATTGAGCGTGTTCTTCCACATACTCGAACGCTTTAACCACAAAATACAATTTGACAATGAAGTAACAAAATATAGAATTTCAAGATGTGGCAATTTCAACACATTTACTTATGAATGGGCCGAATCCGGTTACGTTTTGTTTTGAGCGAGTCAAAAAGTAAAACCCAAAACGAACATGGTTCAATAAAAAAGACTAGTCTAATGGGTGAGAAAGCCCATTTGGCTTATAAACCCCACATCAGTTGCTCAAACAATCAATGTGGGATAAGTTCCGTACCTTGAAATGATTTTAGTACATAACACAATTAGATTACTATTAAACTAATACGTCATTTAAAATCATATTTAGCACACTGATAATTTACTCAAGTCTTGAAATGAGAAAAACCTGAACGAAAGTGTCAACCTAACTATTGAAATCTATTAGATAAGGGTTTCCAGTATTGAGCTCACAGGCCTAGAACATATATTATGATTATTTATTGGGATTTAATAGTATTGAGCCCATGGGCCAAGCTAGGCATCTAGGCTATTTTGTTTCCTATATATATACTATAGTCATCTATTCTGTAAAATCAAATCAGTATTTTACTATCTTACACTAATGACGTGCGCAATTTAATTACAAACAGGTCGTATCCAATGATATCTATCTCAAGAAGCAGATCAAACAGGTTGAAAGTTTGCCCAAGTGTAACTTTAATAATTAAAATCTCCATAATCATGTTATTCATGAAATTTGACTATCATTAAAATAATATCTTTTTTGTAATCTAGCATGCAACTTGTTTATTTAAAATGGGTAAAAGTTTAGGGCCAAATTTCTTCCAGGTCAACCAACCAGGGGGGACTGCTTTGACTCATAAACTTATTATATGTTTTGACCCGAACCCGTTTAGACCCACCAGACCCATCCATCTTGCCAACTTTAGAAAAAAAACTGACAAAATTAATTTTACCGATTTCTTGTTCATCAAGAACAGCTTTCTCCACAGTATCTGGAACAAGATTATCTGTTAATGCGCCCATCTTATGCAGTTGCTTGCATGCTTCAAGGCATGCAAGTTGCTTCAGCATTTTTCCATTGCCTTCAACATCCACCCTTTTAAGTGGGCAGCTTTTAGGTAAAAAGATGCTGCATTTTCCTAATTCCTTATCAATTTTGAATCTTGGATACGGCTTAAAATACCTATAAATCATATAACATTAGAAGCATAAGCACATTGCACCAAAATATGCTAAAAAAATGCATAAAAAGTTCCTCAATCCCCAGCCCCATGAAAGTACCATAAAAAAGTGCTTAAAGTAAGACCATCTAAAAAATGTATACACCAAAGCATTCAGATGGTTTAACTGTTAGTTTGACAACATTTATCACCCAAAATTTCCCTAATTCCTGTAGTTATTAATTAATTTAACATAAAAAGTAAAACTGATTAATACAAAAATATATTGTTAAAACAATATCTTTTGAGACTTAAAAGCAGAGCAAAATAATGAATATTTGATCATAAGTTTTCTGTTATTCAATTATAAATGTTATTAGTAAGTTGATAAAACAAATAAGCAATATTTATAACATAATCAACTGAATATAAGATTGAAAAATCAATGTTATTGTCTTGTAACACAATTACTTGATACAAATTATTTTGTAAATCTATATTATCTGGTGTACAAAAACTTAATGCATATATTGAGATTGAATCTAATTTGGAGTAAGCAGATTTCTAAAAATACATGTCTTTTACACCAAAATGGTGTAAGTACTTGGTGCATACAGTAGAGATGTTATAACTGCCTGATCAGGCTGAATTTTCTATGGGACGAAGCACGTAAGGTGTCATGTGGTTTTCCGTTGGGAATCACCATAGATATGGGTTTTTTGACAATAAGATGGAATGGGTATGGCGTTCTAAAACCAATTTAACATTCCTTTAACACCATGCCCTTAAACCAAATATGACACAAAAATAATTGAGTTAAAGTTGGGTCCAAAACAAGTAGTATTCAGATCGGGATGTGGATAAACGAATCAACATGCCATCCAGTATAAAACTAGAATTAAAAAGAAGTAAATTTACCTGGCGAATCCATTTACAAGATCCAACCCGGTTACAACAAAAGGTTAGGGTAGTTTTTCGAAACGATAAATTAAACAGGTCGTGCTCCAACTTCCAACTTTAGGTGATACTAACCTGCCAACCCAAATCTGACATGAATTGCCACCCATATTCCAAACCTTCAAACCAAACACCCCTTATATATAATAACATTGACAATTATAAACAAGTTAAGAGCAAACCTTCAAACCAAACACCCCTTATCCTAAACGGTTGGTTCGTTTAGGATTTGGACGAAGGTGAGACGGTCGAGATCGGAATAGCGGTGGTGGGGGTGGGGGTGGGGGTGGAGTGGATTGTTCGGATGGAACAGTTGTGGCGTTGGAAGGAGGTGATGGAGGAGTGTTAGGTGTAGAGAAATCAGATTGTGGGGACGATTGTGATGTAGGCGATGATTGTGGTGTAGGTGATGATTGTGGGTCAGTTGATAAAGGTGTGTTGGTTTGGACAGGTGGAGGTGGGAAATGTGGGATGGGTGTAGGGTAAACAGATACATAAGGGGTAGATGAGGAGGATGTTTGTGGTGAGGTGGAAGTTTGGAAATGGAAGACATGTTCATTGAAACGGACATAGCGAACGATGTAAATCCGTTCGGTAGTGGGGTCAAAGCAGCGATACCCATGGTGATGAGAGCTGTAGCCAAGAAAGACACATGGGGCTGAGCGGAAGTCCATTTTATGGCGATTGTACGCTCGTAGATATGGAAAACATTGGCACCCAAAGACACGGAGGAATGAATAATTCGGTTTGTGGTTGAAAATTTGTTGATAAGGAGATTTGTTTGAGGAGGTTCGGGAGGGTAAACGATTAATAAGATAGGTGGCAGTTTCAAAGGCGAAGTGCCAGAAACGTAGTGGAAGGTGAGACTGGGCAAGAAGAGTAAGCCCGGTTTCCACAACATGACGATGACGCCGTTCAACAAACCCATTTTGTTCACTAGTGTAAGGGCAAGAACGTCGATGAATAATGCCAAGTTTTGTGAAGAAAGAAGAGAGATTACGGAATTCTCCACCCCAATCAGTTTGAACACATTTCAGTTTTGTGTTAAATTGTCGCTCCACCATTGTTACAAAATTGGTGAAGGTAGTGAAAACATCAGAGGATAAAACCACATGTAACGGGAATGATGATCTACACATAGTAAAAAATACCGATGTCCATCAATAGAAACAGTGGAGGCAGGCCCCCATACATCACAATATATTAAGTCCAAAATATTATTACTTCGAAAAGTAGAGTTGTTCAAAGGAAGCTTAGATGATTTTCCCATTTGACATGGGGTACAAATGGTAGAACATAACTTATTTGAAACTGGTAACGAAAAACTAGAGACAATAGAATTAAAAACACGTTCATGTGGGTGACCAAGACGTTGATGCCAAATATTTGCAGGAGCTTTTGTTGCGGTGAATGCCTGCTTCGGGATGGTTTTGAGGGTAGGAAGGTGGATGGAATATAGCCCGTTGTCACTTCGACCCATGAGGAGGGTAGTGTGTGAAGACTCGTCCTTCACAACAAAGAAAGAAGAGTGAAACTCAAAATAAACGTTATTATCATGGCAGAATTGTTTAACAGATAATAAGTTTTTTTGAATGTGTGGAACATGAAGAATGTCAGAAAGATGAAATGTTTTGTTGGGTGAAAAAGATTTTGAGGAACCAATATGTAAAATAGGTAAAGGTTGACCGTTACCAACAAAGAGTGAATCGTTACCTTGGTAGACCTCGGAGTTGTCAAGGTTTGATAAGTCTGGAGTGGTGTGGTTACTGGCACCAGTATCCGGGAACCATGTTGCTCCTGATGTTGACCCGGTTTCAGAGAAACTCGCGAAATTAGCTCGTGGAGCAGACCGGGCAGCAGTGGTATGGTTATGAGCAGGGGCTGTTGGGCATTGAGACGGGATGTGAGCAATACCACAACGATTACAATGACCATAGACGGTATTAGAGGTTGAAGCCCATGCAAACTGTCGGGTAGGAGCAGAAGTGTTTGTATCACGACCACGGTTAAAGAAGTTGTTGCGTGAACCACCGCGGGAATTGCCCCTGCGATTGCCTCTATTGTTGAAGGGTTTTGTAGCAGCATAGAAGACCTGTGGTTGAGGACTGTTTTGTGGCATCGGATTTAGTTGGTAGCCCAGTTGAGATGCTAGTTGCTGTAAGTTACTGAGTTGAGGGAGGTTGGTGTTGGATGCCCCCGTTGCAGCAGCAAAAACCTGTGGTGTTTCAGTCAAGATTGGGGGGTTGGGTCTGTTAATCATATAGTCATGATCAGACAAGAGACCATGCAATTCATTGAAAGTGATTGGTGGATGACGAGCCAAAAGGTTTGCTTTTAAACCGTTGTATTCATCTCGAAGGCCGGAGATGGTGAGCATGACAAGGTCTTTATCCTTCATTGGTTCACCAATATGGGCTAAGGCTAGTGCATATTCTGTTGCACGACTTAGATAGGCAGTCGGGGTTTCATCACCTTTCATCATTATTCGAAGCAGTTGAGTTTTTAACATGTATTCACGGGAGGCGGTGTTTGGTGCATAGGCACGTTCTAAAGAGAGCCAAAGATCTCTAGAGGTTGTTGTACCTTGAACATGTTGGAAAGAGGCTTCGGATATGGTTGATGTAATGATCATCCGGACATGAGCATCATTAGCTATCCAACGGGAATAACTCGGGTTGTCAGCGGTTGATGATTCTTCCGGTTTGCTTGATGCAATTTTAATTTTTTGTGCTGGACATGGTATGGTACCATCCACATAGTCAAATAGGTTATTGGTGATTAAGAACGGTTCCATCATAGCTTTCCAGTACTGGTAATTGGTAGGAGATAGAGTGAATGCAAGTTTGTGAGTGTTGTGAGCTGTTTTCTCAGCAGAGGTAAAGGCAGCGATGGTGGCCATTTGATTTCGTTGGACTTTGATCGGAATTGGTTATCGGAATTGTTGACCGGAGAATTGGTGATTGAAATTGATTGCTTGGTTGCAGTTTAATCGGAAACGGTGGCAGGGCAATCAATCGAATTTTCTTGGTCGCTCTGATACCAAGAGAAACCGATGTATTGAATGTTTTGTATTGATTGATAAAACTCTGATTTACAATACAATATAAAGACAAATAAATTACATTTTGGACCCTCTAGAATGATATATATAAAATACTTGGACTGATATGCTCCAACTTCCAACTTTAGGTGATACTAACCTGCCAACCCAAATCTGACATGAATTGCCACCCATATTCCAAACCTTCAAACCAAACACCCCTTATATATAATAACATTGACAATTATAAACAAGTTAAGAGCAAACCCATCAGACGGTAGCCTAGAACAATAGAAGTAAACCATGGAAATGCTTGAGCTAAGGCTTATAGAAGCCCCGGTAGATTCAACATGATAAACAGATTGATTCAAAATGTCAAGATCAAGTGGTGTGCATGGTTCAGTAGCATGAATCAAAGATTCCTCTCTCATAATTTCTCCACTCATAAGGTACTTTTGAACCTTTTCCTTTGTCTTCGTGTCACCGCTAAAAATAATCAAATTGGGTAAGGGGTTAAAACTGACTCAACTTCAAATTGGGTTAGATTTAGCAATGTGTGAGAACGGAAGCCTAAAAACACTTTGTCCATAAAATTTTATAAATTTTTGAATGATTTAATTCTGATGACACACACTATAATAATATAAATATCTGAATTTGAATAAAACAATTTAAGAGTGTTTTTTAGATTAGAAATTGACTTTGGAAATTTCCCAACCCCTTTGACCAGTTCGGCCTATTTGACATGAGTTCAGGTTGAAATGAGTCCTGTTTTAGCAATTGTAAAACTGGTCATCCATATACATTGTTATATTACTAATAAAATTTTGATATTTCAATACCATAAAGAGTTCTTGACGTTAGTACCTTCGGATCAAAAGTAAAAAATCTGAGTTGTTCATTCGAGCACGACCTCGAGACTGAATGAAACTGCAAACGGTTAACGGAAGATCGAATCTAATCACTAGATTGCAACTTTGAACATCCAAGCCTTCTTCAAGAACTGATGTTGCAACAATGATATTGACCTACAAAAAAGTCAATGTTTTAAGTTTAAAAATCAAACTTAGTCCATACTTGGCAGTGAAAAATTCTTATTAAACGCATCATTGATCCTATTCACTGTTTGGTTGAGCAAAAATTAGAGTACAAAAGAGTGAAAGACTACTTACAAAAACAGATTCAGTATTTTTTTTTTTTGTAATAATAATTAGTATTTCAATTAAACATAAAAGAATTTACAACAAAGTGGCAGGTAAACGGGCAACAAGTTGTGCCGCCACCCCCTTTTGAATAGCAAAACCTAGCCTACTAAAGACAAAACCTTGGCCCTTAGGTGTCGAAACATTGCTATGAATGACTCCCTGGACCCTGGTCAAGAAGTTCACTGCCTCAGTGGCTAGGAAGCCAAATGTGTCAAATGCTAATGGGATAAAAACATGTTGATTCTCCAGGCATGCTTTCTCGTGTTTGGCGATCTTGCATGATTCAGTATTTGAACTTAAATCCGCATAAAATAGAAATGAACTTCACACTTTTCCTGAATTTAGCAACTAACTTTATATAATGCCCAAAATAGAAACCAGCTTACACTTTTACTCCCACTTTTAGTAAATGGCCTATGCATCACTTGTTCTTGTATTTTTTTCAAGTAGTGTGACATCGTGATTGTTAGTTGAAATATTCGACATGTAATAATAATAATTTTTAAAAGTACATTAAACTTATATATAAATTTACTTTTTTCTCACATAAGAACTTGCTGATGTGGCAGCTGGAATGGCGTCAACAAATGCCACATCAGCAATTTACACATGGAATCAGTTCAAATGAGGATGGTTGCAAAATCAATAATAAACTTTTAGTTGGTTTTTAATAAAGTGTAATTCAAGTTAGTTGTTAAAATGAAAAGTCCGTTTCTTCACCCAAAGATTGGACAACAAATAACACTAACTATGGTATGAAGAATAAATAAACATACCATTCCTTTACGAAAATCATCAACAATTTTACTTTGAGCATTGCGGCTTTGTGACACCTTTGTAGGGTGATTGCCAGCTGTGTATTCAGTTTTCCACCCAAACAGTTTAGGGTGCAACTTACACAGTAAGCTTTTAACCACGATAGCTGTGATCACCCGCTCAACAAATATTATGCATCTCATATCTTTAACATGCCTAAAAAAAATTTAAAGATAAACCTTAAACTTAAAATAAGAAAACACAAACTGCATAACTTAGCACAAACCTGTATTCAGCAAGTGATTCGATTAAGCAAACGACTTTTGTAGAGAGTAAACCAAGACTCACATTTGCTTGATTCGTATGATTAACCAACCATCCTAAACATAATCAAAATAAAAGTTTAAAGAATAAGAATATTAAAAAGAAAAAGAGGCACCAAATTAAATATGGAAGTTAGAAAATAATTAGCTTTTAATTTACCAGTTGGTATGGCAGAGGAGAAAACTCTATGAGCATCTTTGCAAAAATCTCTAGCAAACTCCTCAGGATGAACATCATTTATCCCCCATATAAATAGATCATTTGCTCCACATGAATGAGCTTCGGCTGCCTGTTAAACATTTTTTGGTAATTAGATGCATAATGATACAAAATAAAAAAAAGCAATTCGACTTTCTGAAGCACCATACTTGAGCTTTTGCTTCAAACAACTGCCACTTATGTGGAAACATTAGAATTAAGGTGATATTGTGACAATGTATTTTTATAAAACGGATTGGGGCGACCCACAAACACTTTTTCATGAGTAATAAATGTTTGAAACGAATTTAAATATTATTAGGACATCTAAATATTTAGGTAAAATTGTTTCCAAGGTTTTATGCATTTTGAATACATTTTGATCTGTTTGAAGTTTGAACTGTTAGACACAGAGTAAAACACTAGCATACACTAGAAAAAGAGATATCATTAACAACGAGGAGTGTTTCTTTTATCTGTATGTTCACAAACACAATGTTTCTATAACAATCACTCAGTAAAACAGAATTTAAAGCAAACCTCTGATGCCAACCAAATGCCCAGCTCATATAAACAGAATTCAAAGGTGGAAGATAACTTCAACAATCTTTTCTTTGCATTTTCATTTGAAGATTCTGAGAGACTTGACCTTCTGATGGCCAATTCATGCTAGAGAAAAAAATTGATACTTGCCAGATTTTACTTTAACTAGTAATAAAAAAAATATCAAACTTCAAGCCGACAGAATCCCAAAAAGATCAAAGTTACCTTTTCCCTTAAGATCAACAATTTATTTTTTAACTCCTCAAATACTTGATATGGAACTTCACCTTCCTTGTAGAATTTATACTTAACATTGGAAAACGGAATATGTTCTGCTAATACAGACTCACTTGCGCATGTATACACCTTAATTCAAAAGAAAATATGCATGCATCATTATTATCAAATAAACTTGATCAAAGAAAAACTATGTTTAAAAATAAACAAATATGTTTTCAGCCATCAACTTCAAGTTAGGGGCAAAATTGAAACCACTAATATTTTGTCACCCATTCTAGCAACAAACCGGACTTTAAATGATTTCACCAGTAATTTCCTGGTCGACATATGCAAAAAAAGCTTACGCAGTAGATTAAAAAACATGAACTTTTTACAAGTTTTAATACTGATATATTTTTTAAAGATAATTATTAAATGTCATATATAATGCCATGTATACATATTAACTATAACGAAAGATAAGATGGTCACGCCAACAATTTTTCTAAAAATCACCAAAAATATGACTTGCTACCAGTGGAATACTTCATTATTTGCTACAATCAGCAATAGAATAATGTGGTTGCTACAATCAGTGATCAATTTTAAGTTGTTTTCTATTTTGTGCTTAATTTAAATTTCATTGCTAAAATCAGGAAAAAAGTGTAGGGTTGGTTCTAGTTTGTCCGTTTGCCCCTTAAACTTATCATGGTCCATATAAATAGATGCATAGACCTCGGTTTGATACTTTGATGAATCAGAAGATAATGGTACAATCTAAATGAGCAATAACATATCTATAGAAAATAGGGAACCTTTGAATGGAGTAGATCTTCGAGTGTTCTGATTTGTTTCCAATACTCTTCACTTGAGCTTGAGCCTAAAAGTACAAGAAACAAGCTATTTATGCTACAAATCGCAAATTAATTAGAACTATCATATGTACGAACATTTAATAAGATATTAAGAAGTATGATTAAATTAAATTATTTTTCAGAAAACTGCATGCAATATGACAAACTTTACGCTTTTTTTGTCAACTTTAGCAACTACTTTTAAGTTATTTGCAAAATTTAAACTAACTGACAGCTTATTAACAATCTTAGCAACCAAGTTACAATATACTAACGAATGTAGCAACAAATAACATGTTTTATTTTACAAGATATAATAATTGTAAGTTGATTCTATTTTATGCCTAGTTTATAGTTGACTGCTAAATTGAGAAGAAATGTTACAGTTCGTTTTTATTTTGTGTAGTTTGACCAATAACTTTGTGAACATAAACTTTGATATTAGCAGCATGAAACCCTTCCATACCTTTAGCTTTCACAAGTGAAGCCGTCATCCCAAGTATCCTAGGAAGCTGCGAATCACCAGCATTTAACCGGCAGTGATAGAACTCCTATACGCATTATCATATATAAATTCAAAGGGTCAATTGAAGCAAATAAATAATGATGTTAAAAATATGATCCTTAGCATACCTTCATAATAATTGCATACGCGTGATTTTTCTTTGCATTATGGCATTCGTCAAATATTAACACCTTGATGATATCTAAGGTTAAGAATCTATGCGCCAATGCATTCCTTAAAATATCAGGTGTCATTACCAGTAGCTGTAAGAATGACGAAACAATGTATATTCAAACTTTTTATGATATACTACGTTTGAACTTTAGTCCTTATAATGTTACATATAATTGTATTCAATTTAAAATGTAAAATAAAAACCATGTATAACAAACGAGGTAAAGAGTACTAGTATTCAAAGCTTATGACGTCAAAATTGCTTTAGTTAACTAGTCCATTAGAAATCATTATAAAATAGAGGTGATTTGTACACCACCTTTTTTACTACCTACACCACTAAATATATATTTTGATGGTTTCTCCCTTGCACAAGGAAAAAAGAAGAGCAAAATTCGTATATGGGTAAAACAGGCCAAAATTAATACTAAGGTGGTGTATGTAGTAAATCACGTCCACATGTTCTTTTAATTTTGTCCCCTTAAGGGGTACTTTAGGTATTTGATCACCAGTCAAAATACCAATGCGATTGATGATGGCCAACAAAACGTCAAATGTTGACTGTGTATACCTGATTTTCATCTCGTTGCTTCATCCAATCAGTAGCATTCCAGAAATCTACTTCCATATCACCGTAATATTCCCCCACCTTTAAATCGAGATGCTTCCTCACGTACTCAGCTTGCTAATGAGATAATCAAACTCTCATGATCACTGAATTACACATGTTATGTACAATATCTTAAAATAAAAGGTCAATTGACATACTTGGTTGACTAATACAACAGTGGGTACCAAAAACACCGCAATAAATGGAGACGGTTTTCTCAAAAGATATGCATAGCGGCGTAGAAGCATAATGGCTATTAATGTTTTGCCGGATCCAGTCTCCAAGAACACTATAGTGTTCTCCTTAATTGCTTGTTCTAAAGCTTCTATCTGATAACTGTGCAAAATACACAAAATATCGTATCAAGAAACACTTGGATTAATCAAATACATAACTTTTAATGACGACTCAAGACTTCACCCATTGAAAATCGCAAACCATAAAGCAAACTGTTTCGTATTTTCATATCAATAAAACAGAGGAATCTTGTTGATTCACATCAACATGTCCCAAAAATAACCATTTTTAGCTGTATATAAATATATATATACATTTAAAACCTGATGATTATTGAGTCACACACACGTGACACGACTAGGTCCAAGAATATCAGTTGAAACATGATGAATTGATAATTGGTGTAAAAAAAAGTTTCAAGAAATTCTCCAATCTCTGGGATCAAAATCGTACTCAAATGTTGAAATCAGAGTATGAAAACACAACAATACACACACATCTGTCTCCATCACTCCATGCGCGTATAGCGATTAAATACACAAGATTATTTCAAGCATTTACATTATGTTGGCATATCATAAAAATGTATAACCAAATTTACAAACCTGATAAACCTTTTACCTTTGTATTTTATCAGTAAACAATTTGTTTCAATATCAACATTATCTTTTTAAAAAGTTTGTCAGTACACTTGAACTTGAAGACATTTATGACATGAAGAGCATTTAATACATGTATTAACTATTTAACTCCTCACTGCATCGGATCAAAATTGTACTCAAAAGTTGAAATCAAAGTATAAAAACACACAAATACAACATGAGTTTAATTTCGATAAACCCCTAGGGTTTCATACCGATGATTAAAAACTTAAAATTGAAGATTGTAAGTTATGTAACAACTTGATTGAACATAAATCAAAGTAAACATGCAGTTTACCTTCTCGCAAATGAGAGTTGATGATCATCATTGCTGCTGCTGTTGCTGCCATCGGTAGACATTGTGTCGGAGATGAAAACGAAACGAAGCGAAACGCGAAATTAAGCAGATTGAAATCAGGTTTTGATCGAGTGAGAATTAGGAAACGGATTGTGTCTTAAATCTTCAATGTGTTTTACGTAATTTTGATAGTGAAGTTTGAACTTTTGTTCGATGATGATGATGATGACGATGATGATGATGATGATGATGATGATGATGGCTTTTACTTTAAAGTACATTTTCATCCCTTTGTCAACAAGTATTTCGAATGTGAATGTTTGAATTTCATGAAAAAAAATATGCTTTTACCAAAATACTAATAATACAAATAATTTTTTAATTCTCTTTTGTTTGCGCTGCGTAGACATTTAAGTCCGTAAAATATCCGGTTTTTTATCGCTATAGAAATCAATTTTTATCTTCTTACGTTTTCTACTTCTCCCTAATATCAAACCTGACAACAACATACCACCTCCACCCTTCTTCCTTCCTCCGAACGCACCACCACCTCCTCCACCCAACCACTCCTCCGACTGTCGTCACACCTCCACCTCTTCCACCCCTCATGCCGTCGTCACACCTTCACCTTCCCATAAAGGTATAAAAAACTTCAATCGAAACCTGTTTTTCTTCTCTAAGAGGGTCGGAGATGGTGACTGGAGTTGGTGATGGTGACTAAAATTGGTGATGGTGATGGGTGTGAGTAGTGTGTGCTCTGCTTCTTTGCTTCAATTCCAACGTGTATTGTTAAATAAACTTGTGCTATTCTTCACTGTTTCTTTGTTTCAATAGATCCATACTTGTGTTGTTTAATAAACTTTGTATTTTAAAACTAACTAGATATCAGACCCGGGTCACACGATGCGGCGGCCGAGTCTCTTATATGTGACTTCGTCACACGCGTTGGCACAAAAAGTTTCATGTGTTGTATGTTACGAAGTAAAGACTTAATGAGTCACTTATTAAAAGGAAAAAAAACTATAAGTCAAAGTCGGAAACATGTCACATTAAAGTAGGGGTTTAAAGTAGTAAAAAATTTTAAATTGAGTTATGTGTCAAAAATGAAAATTATCAAAGTAGAAGAAAAAAAGGAAACAAATACCCATGTGTCCCTCCCAAGTTTCAAACTTGGGAACTCAAGTAAGTCAAGCACCAAAAACTCATGCGCAAACCATTAGACCAAGATGCTTTAGTTACTTTGTATTGTAACAAATTCTATATATCCACTAATAGTTTCAAAAAAATTAAAAAGAAAGACAAAGCAAAAGTTGCAACCAACTAGATGATGACACATGGCATTCGGTGGTTGGCCGAATGCCACCACCGACCTTGCATAGTTGCATTATAGAAGGTTGTATAATTAGCACTAAAGTCACAACAATTGATGTGTTGTGTGTCTCTTTGTCATATTCAAATATTCTGTTTAGATATGGTTTGTATTAACACAACGAATATATGGCTTGATGTTAGGTCCAACGTCTTTAAGTCCTTAGTCCAGCTGTACCTAATAACACAATAAACAACACCATTAGTCTCACCGCAGGAAGGGGTCTCCTGCGACCAGCCTCCGGCGTGAGAATCAATATACGGTTCTTTAAAGGTGATAAGGAAGTGAAATAGAGAGGATAACAGAGTCGGATGTTATGCTCCAGAATGGTGGTTGAAAATGGTGTTAAGAGAGTAGAGAGAATTCAGGGTGAATGTGTTGTGTGTCCTCCTATGCTGGCTGTGAAGAAGCCCTGGTTAAATAGCCCAGGCAGACAGTTGTTGGAGCTATATCTAGAAGCTGAAACATCCTTGGTTACCTTAGTGCATGAAGACTTTCTCATTTGATGAAAGGGGTTTACTTTTCCCATTTTCCCATGTTTATAGATATCTTGCAAAGATATGTTTTATGGTCAGACATTGACCTGTCACCTGGTGGCCTACAAAAGTGACTGTCGAGTACTGTAGCAGTACTATAGCGAGAAGCCCTGCTGGAGCTTTCCAAATTTTTTTAGCTCCTCAGTCTCTAAGCTTCTCGGTTTTCTTAATTGCCTTTGTTATTAATACGTTAATTGTAGGCACTTTAGGCCATACGTCATCAGTTTGATTTGAATGCAAGTAGGTATAATGTCAGTATATGAACAAACAAACAGTTTGTGGAATATGAGTAACATGCTTAAGGTTTCTATAATTGAGCTTGAAACATGATTGAGTAGAAAATCGGGTTAAAATTATAAGCAAATTGAAGTGCTTGACCAAGTGAAAATAGGGTTAAACACTCTTTTATGTTAAAAAAAACTAGGTTGTAACCTGTATACTACACGACATTGAACGATAACAAAGAAACAAAACATTATATAAATGAGAAAGATAAAATACTTGTTATCATTTTAATATATTATATATTAAGACTCTTAAATGTAACTTCATAAAGAAACTTCTAGTTGAAATTGCTAACAAATCAAACAAAATCAAACAACTGAAATCAATATTAAAACATGTCCAACTTATATATATATATATATACCAAAGTGTGACGAAAAGTGTTTGGAAAATGAAGCAGAATAATAAATCAAGTAGCAAATGTAATTTAAGAAGTACAATATTATTCATTCAGTTGAGTATTTATGTAATTTATAAAAAATTACTATTACTATACTATATATTGAAATAAAAACTGTATGAATAGTATTTTTAAACTAACATATTGATGACTCAATGAAAGTTTATGTATATTAATTAAAGTTTTGGATAGTAGACACACATGTATGCATATATACTTATGTTAAACATATAATTATTAATTAAAATAATAACTTTAACATTTATGTCATTAAGATGAGATTAGGTATGAGATACATATATGCATGCTTTTATTGACAAACTAGGTTTAATACTCGTGTGATATACACGGGTTAAATAATAATATTTATAAACAAATTATAACTATTATGTTTAAAGATTTGTAATTATTTAATGCTTAAAATTTTGGCTCCATCAACTCATGCATGGTTTAAAATTCCACTTAATTTTTTACCTCCAAAACTTCCTATTATAAAATAAAAAAATTTCCCCCCCAAAAAGTTGCCCCTAAAAACCTTGAAATATTAGATAGATATACATATGTAATGTTTTCATTTGAGTTTTACATAGAAAGGTAATTTACTCTTTAAGTCGTAGTTTATTTTATAATTTTAATTTCATGTGATAACTTTCGTTTGTTAATTTTTTTTTAAAGAAACAAAGCACGGTTTTCTTTAGTATTTTTATAAACATTTCTAGTATATTTTTATTTTTTTGTATCATAGGCTAGATCAAGTGTTCCGTTTCATGACAAACCGAATCCACATATCGTGGGCTATAGCAGTTAAGTGCACAGAGCTGATTATGAATGAAAATATTGTTGCTACTATTGGTATATTATTGATTTATTGGAAGCAAATTCGATATTTTTTTATGGTGCATCATTCGTCAAGCACGAACACAATATGCTAATGTCACTATTACAACCGGCAACCACCTTAGAAGCCAACATCCAAAGGCATGCAACAAATATGTCTTGCACAACACGTAAGACCAGTATAAAACTAGTAAACATTATAAAGCAATACATGTCAAATGGTAAAGAAAAAACTCATTGCTAAGGTTGCTATATCTTAAGATGGCATATCAAAACATAGAACATTGACCGAATTAACCTCAGCAGCCTATAATTTAATAAAGATGTGATAATGTTAGCATGAAAAATCTATTAACTTTTGTTACTAAAAAGTGTGATACTTGATTGCCCACATCATATGCAAAATATAAATAAAACTCATGTTAAAAACAAAACATAGGAAAATATAAAATAGAACAAAGTATGAACTTATTATAACATTCCAAGCGTGTATCTTTTTGTTGCAAATTTTATATTATCAAAGCTCAATTTCGTGAAATCCAAACACAAAATAAACAACAACATATCAGAACCAGTAGGTTGGAATTTTTGAAGAAAAGGTAAAAGAGGTAAATGTTAACATCCTTAAATGACGACACGTGGACGATTTACTCAATTATTAAAATAGGTAGATCGTTTATTTAAATTTAAATTTATTTTAGTAGTCCGTAAATGTAAAACCAAACAGTCTTCTTCTTGCATATTACAAAGGTCGGTTTGGTTCACCTTTTTTCTACAGATGTCTGCAGATGTGGTCTGCAGACTGTTGACATTTTACCTCTGAAAAAACAAACTGCACTTAAGTTTAACATATTTTGTGACATCTGCCCCAAACCCAAACCCGAATGCCCGACTCGAACCAGACACTATTTATCTTTATTTGTATTCGTATTTAATATCTCGAAATTGTAACGCTTCGTCATATGGATAAAAATGCCGGACTTTATGATAATTTTCGTCTTTAATAAGAAGGAAACAAATTACTATAAACATTTGCTAAATTTATTACTAAATACATTAATTTAAAACTCAAAAGTGTATAAACGCATTTTATAAAAGATTTTATAAATTTTGTTAAAGATAAATACTATTAGGTCTAAAAATTGTCATTAAACGGCAACCGCAACATAATCATTCAAAAACGTCACTTATATTAACGTAACGTATCAATTCGGTTAAGTTAGTTAGTTACATAATATATAAATTAACTTCGGGTCAAAAGTGACAAATTTAAAACTTGAATTAAAGTTTAAATTGGAATCTGAAATCAAAACAAACTTTAGGGGCCAAAGCTGTAACTTATGAATCCAACCCCCCCCCCCCTGCGAGCAACCCGTGTTTCCGGTGTGTACTATTCCGGCCACCTTGGCCGGAAAATCCAAAACTCCGGCGAGGTCTTAATATAAGCTTTTAACCATTTTTTTTTCAAATCCATCCTACATAAAATGTTCCTTGCCATGTTTCGAACCCAATGTCGCTATCTAATCGCTGTTTAATAACTCTAATTCTCAGCAATGTCGATTTCTATAACCAAAATTTAAACCCAAAACTCGAAACCGTTGAGCAGACAATTACAAACCGAAAAGACACGTCCAAATCGTTGCTAGACTTGTTTAGAAACTGTCTACATAGTTTAATTTCATTTAAAGCATCAAATTAATCGCCAATCGATTCAAATTAACTTGTTCTCAAGCTTGAAACCGTTCATCGGTTTCTCCAAACAATCGACGCAATTCAATTCACAATTTCACTCTATCATCATCCTCTCACCTCTCTGAGTAGTGAATTTGGATTTTAACGCACGACAATCATCCATCAAATCCCTCTTCATTCTTGGACCTGCAACTCCTATTTGTATAATCAATTCGTGTTTATCATCTGCAATTGGCAATTGGGATCCATTCACCATATCATGAAGATGAAGTCTGGAACTTGAATTGAATTTTAACAACTTCAAAATGCCATTTTGATTCGGAACCCGTCATGTTCGTGTTCATCATTATTCTTGGTCCAATTCGTTCAAATCCAAGTAAGTAATCTATATCAAAATGATCGTGTGTTCATGGTGATTAAAAGCCCTCTGTTGATTTCTGGTTTGATTAACAAGATTAAACGAATTTGATGATTCTTGAATCTAGGGCTTGAGGTTGAAATGGGTTTTGTTTGTAAACACAATACAAAATAATTAAAAATCAGATTAAGTAAACAAAAGTCGAAGTGGTCTGGTGGCTTAGTTGTTGCACGTTGAATGCAATGGCCATGGGTTCGAGTCCCATGGCTTGTTTTTTTTATTTTTTTTTCACATTTTTACTTACTTTTAAACATTAAGCTTTATTTCAAATAAACCAAATAATATCCATGTTATGTTAAATATATTCTAAGGGTTTAAAACTTATAAAAACATATATATATATATACTATACGAAAACACAAACTACATCTCGTACCTAAATTCCTGAATCATATTTTGAAACCCTAATTTTCAATTGGTACTTTAAAACCCTAAATCCCCAAATTATATTTTGAAACCCTAATTTTCAATTGGTACTTTAAAACCCTAATTTCCCAAATTATATTTTGAAACCCCAAAATTCCCAAATCCGAAACCCTAGAAGTTCTAGTTTCTTGATTCTGGTTATTGTGTTACTTGCTTCGTTTCTAAATAAGGTTTTCCCGGTTAATTAGGTGATTCTAATATCTGGGCGATCCTCGGTTCTTTCTAGTTGCGATTCTAGTGTTACTATTATCTTTGGATTTTACGGTGAGTAAACTCACTCCCCTTTTTACTGTTTACGTTTCTGGGGCTGAAATACGTGTTTCTATAATACAACGGTTTCTTTTGATGTTTCTATTTTCGAAAATGAGATCATTAGATGTGTTAATCGTGTTTGGCCGCATGTAGCAAAATTGTGTGATAGTCAATATTAGTTATATTATCTTGTAATTTCCACCGGACGATGTTAGCGCTAATGGCTTGACAAGCCCACCTACATTAATGGCCTGATAGGTGATTTAACTCGGCGATTCTTTGGTTGATTCTATGTTACTAGTTACTACATGTGATGCTTGTTGCTACGTTGCTATGTCCCTTAGATGCTTAAACATTTTTGATAACTTGCATATCGAGACGGTTAAATGACGGTTAAACGATGGTTATCAATAAATGTAACATGAGTTGGTTCCTCATGTCCTGTTGCTAAAGGTAACCCTGCGGGGTCTATGATTCTTGTTTCTATGTGATTCTATGGTCACGGTTGAGATATATATGATGAAATTGCTATGCACATGAGATTGCGAAACACAATCTATAATGATCTCGGATTTTATACTATGTACTATTAATTGTGTTTTACTCACTAGCTAATTCTTTAGCTAACTTATTTTACACGTTTTTCAGGTGGAGTTTGATTCGGTTTTGTTTCAAGACACGTAGGATGCTTCGGACCTAGAATAAAAAGGACAATAAATAATATTTATTTGCCGTTTCTGTTACGATTTTAAGACTGTTTGAATGCCTATTTATGTCACGACATTATTGCTTAATAAATATTAAAATATGCTTTTAGTGTGCCATGTGCTTTGTACTTTGATATCCGATCCACTTGACGCGCCCGGTGTTTTCCGCCGCCGGGCGGGGTGTCACATATTTACAACTTTAAACCTTTGATTTTGACTTACTTATTGTTTTGACTCCTAGGTTTTCAAGTGGTGAATTGATAACAAAGACAAAGCAAACAAATTGGCTAACACCCAATACTATTAACTCAAGAAAAATTGCTCAAAAACTTAAGTTACAATGAACCCTTACACGAGTTTATATAGGCTAACCACAACTTGCACACTAAGTTATCATATTAGACTAAAATATATAATTACCTAAAATAAAAAAATTTAAATATGACATCCAAATCCTAGCTCAATTAGGAAGCCCCTTTTGTTGACCTTACACGCCAAACAAAGGACACAACCGTAATTTCCAACATTCACCCCAGAAGTTTCAAACTCGTGTTTGACAAGTTCAAAGCTCCAAGTTACTCACGCATCTCCTAGAACTTCAGTTTTCCAAGAGCCTTTATACATATTAGATATGTACATATATACATATACATATTTATATTTATATTTATATTTATATACTTACTAAGTTATAAGGTCGGTGGTTGGTCGACCAACCACCACCTTCCACGTGTCACGTTACAATTAGTCGGTTTTAATTTAAGTTTTTTTCTTTTTTTTTTCAAATATGGACCTTTTTGTTGTGATATATACGCATTCGTTTGACTATAATCAACAAAGCGTTGGTAGATCAATGGCATTGTGCGTGTTTGAAGTTACTAGACACCGAGGGTTCGAGTCCCACTTGCTCCTTTTTTCAGATTTTTTATTGTGTTTTTAATCTTTGTTTTTACTTATTTTCACGTTTATTCTCCAACTAAACTTCAATATGTTTACCACTTTGGCCCTCATACTTTATTTTGACATAGTTCCGACATTGAACTTCCGGTTTTTACTTCGTTTTTGTCACACCCCGACTCCCAGGGCCCGACACGTTGCATAACATTAGCCAATCAAATAAATTAATGTAGCGGAAGACTTAACAAAAAGACCACAAATACGGTCCCAAATTGAACTTTCATTAATTGTCTAAAAATAACAACATTGTTTGACACTCGAAGTGAGTGTATTACATCATTATAACAAAACTAAAGACGCTAATCCCAAGCGTCTTTCTTCCTCCTATGTGGAGTACTATCATCCAATCGCCTCTAGCTAGGCCTTCCTAGCTAACGTCCACGGTTATTTCTTTCACCTGCATCACGAGCTAAAAGACGTCAACAACAACGTTGTTGGTGAGTCGTAACCAGGGACATAAGACACATAAAACATTTAGGCATCATTATTCATACATGTGTGGTAATAAGTTATCTACAAGCCAACTCTTCTCTAACGCCATATCTGATGGTGGCCAACTTTCGTTAGAGCCTGTTAACGTATATGCCGCATACAGGGATAAAGAAGGTACCCTTTTCTCTGACCCCCTTTTGGTCACATCATCATATTGCCTAGGCTTTTGGTACCTCTCATGTTACGAGCAGTCAGTCTACCTAATTGGATCCAACTAGACGCATATACATCCCGAGACGGGGCCGGTAGCACTCAATGGATCTACCCCCAGAAGCCCTGTCTTAATGACTTGCCCTGTGGCATGTAGCCGCCATCCTTTTCGTCGGATGACTCGTCAAGAAGCTTATTACCGCGGACCAACAACACAACAACCGGACGAACCTGGAGTTGAGGTGCGTTGAATCACCAGGTAGCGATCTACTTATAACCACATATATATATGCGTACACATACATATATATTCATAACATTTATAAAACATTTCATACTTTTCATACTTTTCATATAAGCTCGGATACAGCCCTGAAATCGTAAAACATATAAAAAGAGGGGCGGTTAGACTCACCTTAGTGTAGCCTAAGTATCACGATCTGATGGCTAATTGAGACAACCCTGTAAACATTTCATACTTATCAGGATTCATTTCCCCTAGGGATAATCCTACCATTTCATTATCTTAGTCACATTATGTGACTTAAGTGATGGCTTTAGTCCTTGGCATAATTATTTCACTCAGAGTGCTTTTAGCATCTGAGTCAGGGTTATCATATGTTCTTATTATCATTCTATTTAAAAGCCATATTATCATATCTTCGTGTTTCTCACACGATCCTATCATTCTTTGAAAACATACCGTATTCCTAGTAATATTATATGACTAGGAATGTTCTATTCTAAAACCCTGGTTCTTCCATGGACTTAAGTCATACATACATCTTAAACGAGTACGGGATTTGAAACGTTACCTACTGAGTCGAGCAGAGTGGGGGCCTGGGTACGAAAGTCTCTTGGACACGGGCAGCACCTAGTCTCGTTCAGCGGTTCCGAGCTCACGTGCTAGCGGGAGAACACCGTTCACGAACACCGAAGATACTCCGTGGGTGCCTTGTGAGCAAAACCGCACTCGAACTGAACTTTTGGAGGCTTCCGTCACGTGTCGGAAACCTACCGGGGCTTCGTCGGGACTTCACCGGGCGTTCTTCGCCGGAAAACTTAGAGAGAGAGAGAGACTAGAGAGAGGAAGTGGTGGTGCAAGAATGAAGGGGGGGGTCGCCCCCTTTTTATAGCTGGTGAGCACGCACTAGGCGATACGCGCATCTCATGCCCTCATCCTGCGCGTATCGCGTAGGAGGGGTGGTTTCGCCAAAACCATGTGCGGCCCACAATCTCGCGTACCCGGGTTTGATCACTTTAGGCGATACGCGCAGGCTAAAGCTTCTTCTGCGCGTATCGCGTAGAATACTTTTTTTTTTTTTTTTAAGTCTTTTTATTCTCGTACGGGTCGGAGTGTCACATTCTCCCCTCCTTATTGGGATTCCGTCCCGGAATCACGCTGAGAATAAATGAGGGTACTTCTTTTTCATGGCGTCTTCCGGTTCCCAGGTAAACTCGGAACCACGCCTTGCATTCCACTTGACTTTAACGATGGGAATGCGCTTTCTCCTTAATCTCTTGACCTGCCTTTCGACTATCTATGTTGGTTCCTCAACAAAATTTAGTCGTTCGTCCACCTGGATTTCTTTCAGTGGTGTTTGCAGGGTTTCATCAGACAGGCATTTACGGAGTTGAGAGACATGGAAGACTGGGTGGATCCCACGCAGTTCTTCCGGAAGTTCAAGTCTATATGCTACTTTGCCTATTCTGCTGGTTATCACAAAAGGTCCGATGAATCGGGGACTTAGCTTTCCCCGTTTTCCAAAACGAATCGTGCCTTTCCATGGTGATACTTTTAACATGACTTTATCTCCTTCAGCGAACTCTAGTGGCCTTCGACGCCTGTCGGCATAGCTCTTTTGCCTGCTTTGTGCCACTATGAGTCGCTCCCGGATCACCTTGACTTTTTCAATGGTGTCTAGTACCATTTCGGGGCCGGTCATTTGACCTTCTCCCACTTGAAACCAACATAAAGGCGTTCGACACCGTCGACCATATAAAACTTCGAATGGTGATGCTTTCAAACTCTTGTGGTAGCTGTTGTTATAAGAAAATTCGGCTAATGGGAGGTGAGTGTCCCAGCTACCACCAAAATCTATTACACACGCCCGCAACATATCTTCCAAGGTTTGAATGGTCCTTTCACTCTGACCATCCGTTTGCGGGTGATAGGCCGTGCTCATCTCTAATCTAGTGCCGAGAGCTTCATGGAATTGCCTCCAATATCGAGATGTAAATCTTCCATCTCTATCGGAAACAATGGATACCGGTACTCCGTGTCTTGCCATAATCTCGTCAACGTATAGTTGAGCGAGCTGTTCAGCTCCGGCGCTTTCTTTCATAGGTAGGAAGTGGGCGGACTTAGTGAGTCTGTCCACGATTACCCATATAGCGTCATTCCCCTTTCTTGTTCTTGGCAAACCCATCACAAAGTCCATTGTGATCATTTCCCATTTCCACGTAGGGATCTCAAGGGGTTGGAGCATACCAGACGGTCTTTGGTGCTCAGCCTTCACCTGGAGACATGTCATGCAACGCTCCACATAGGTTGCTATGTCCTTTTTCATTCCAGGCCACCAAAATTGGTCCTTCATGGTATAGTACATCTTATCTGCTCCAGGATGAATAAGGTACTTCGTCTTATGGGCCTCATCCAATACGAGCCCTCTCAAATTACCGAAGTTTGGTATCCAAATTCGGCTTTTCATGCGGATGAACCCATCCTCTCCTGCTTCTAACTTCTTTATTACTCCAATCATTTCTTCCTTTTGGATGTTTTCGTCCTTCAGTGCTTCCTTTTGGGCCATCTTTACTTGGTCCAAGAGGTTCACCTGCACATTCATTCTCAGTGCTCGGACACGTCTGGGTTTGGCGCACTCCTTTCTGCTTAAGGCATCAGCGACGACGTTTGCCTTCCCTGGGTGGTAGTGAAGATCGAAGTCGTAGTCAGACAGAACTTCCATCCATCGCCGTTGCCTCATGTTAAGCTCTTTCTGATCAAATATATGCTTCAAGCTCTTGTGATCAGAATATACGGTAAACTTTGAGCCATACAAATAGTGTCGCCATATTTTTAATGCAAACACTATTGCGCCTAACTCGAGGTCATGAGTTGCGTATCCTGTTTCGGCGCCCTTCAGTTGTCTTGAGGCGTAAGCAATTACGTTGCTACGCTGCATCAAGACGCAACCAAATCCTGTAGCAGATGCATCGCAGTACACGACAAAATCATCATTACCATTGGGTAATGCAAGGATTGGTGCGCTGCTCAACCTTTCTTTCAAGGTTCTGAATGCCTCTTCTTGCTCGGGTCCCCACTTAAACATGACTTTCTTTTGAGTTAACTTAGTCAAAGACTTGGCTATCTTAGAGAAATCCTTAATGAATCTTCTATAGTAGCCGGCTAACCCAAGAAATCTCCGAATTTCAGTTGCCGTTCTAGGGGTTTCCCACTTCATCACTGTTTCAACCTTTGAAGGATCAACTTGAATTCCTTGTTCATTGACAATGTGTCCTAAGAACTGAACTTCTCGTAGCCAAAATTCGCACTTAGAAAATTTGGCATAAAGTTCTTCTCTCCTAAGGAGCTCGAGTACCTTTCGTAGGTGCTCAGAGTGCTCTTTCATGGTACGAGAGTAGATCAGGATGTCGTCAATGAATACAATTACAAATTTGTCTAGATATGGCTTACACACTCGGTTCATTAAGTCCATGAATACAGCTGGTGCGTTAGTTAGCCCAAAGGGCATTACTAAGAATTCGTAATGGCCATATCTAGTTCGGAATGCTGTCTTAGGCACGTCTTCCTTTTGAACCTTCACTTGGTGGTACCCAGATCTCAAGTCTATTTTCGAGAAATAGCTTGATCCTTGCAGTTGGTCGAATAGATCGTCGATTCTGGGTAATGGGTATCGATTCTTAACCGTTACCTTATTAAGATCTCGGTAATCGATACACATCCTTAATGACCCGTCCTTCTTCTTTACAAATAAAATGGGGGCTCCCCATGGTGATGAGCTAGGTTGGATGAACCCTTTTTCCAATAGCTCTTGAAGTTGGGCCATAAGCTCCTTCATCTCCGATGGCGCTAATCTATATGGTGATTTTGCGATTGGTGCTGTGCCTGGCACTAAGTCGATGTGAAATTCGACTTGTCGGTCTGGGGGTAAACCAGGCAATTCTTCGGGAAACACGTCAGGGTATTCTGCGACTATTGGGACTTCCGAAATCTCCTTCTTCTCTCCCTTTTCGGTCATAAGGTATAACCAGATTCCCTCGCATCCTTGCCGTAGATACTTGCTTGCTTTAGCGATCGTCAAAAGCCTAGAAAATTTACGTGGCGTGTCTCCCTTAATCTCTGCCTGTTGACCGTTAAGCAATTCGATCTTTAGCACTTTTCGCTCACAATCAATTTGCGCCTTATGTCTAGCTAACCAATCCATTCCTAGAACTATATCAAATCCACCTAATTTCATAGGGAGGAGTTCTAGGGGAATGTTTTGGTCATTGATCCTAAGATAACAATCCCTAAGGGCATTTTCAACCCTTACTTCGAGACCGTTAGCTATCTCGACTACATAGGGCATGTCTAGCTTAGCTATCAAGCCGTTCAAACAAGGTAAAAATGTATTGGAAACAAAACTCCTATTTGCACCTGAATCGAACAGTATGCAAGCATAGGTATGATTAACTGGGAACATACCGGTGAGTACGTCATCATGGTTGCGGGCTTCCTCTGCAGTCATTTGGAAGACCCGGGCATTTCCCTTGCCTGCTGTTCTTTCTTTCTCATTTCCTCCTCTTGCTTTCTTGGGGCAATTTGCCCGGATGTGTCCTTCTTGTCCACAACCGTAACATTTCCCATTACCAACTAAACAGTCGGCGGTTGTGTGTCCCAGTAGGGCTGGCAATTTCTGACACGGACACGATAACACGACACGAAACGACACGGAATTAACAGGTTTCGTGTTTGACCTTAACAGGTGCCGTGTCATTAACAGGTTAACACGATAAAGACACGTTAATTATCGTGTCTTAACAGGTTAAAGATCTGTTAACACGATAGGTCACCTGTTAATATTTATTTATATGAAACGTTAGTGGAGAATGGAGGTGGAGATGGACTTTAATAGACTTTTAATCTTTTTTTCATATTCGTTTATCAAGTATTATTATGGATAAATACTATTTTTATGTAATTTTGTTGTTTTATGTCATAAGAATTATCATATTAAGTCATATTTATTATTTAAGACTTATAAATTTTTTTGAAAGTTTTATTTTTTTTAAAATTGGGTTTTTATCGTGTCATATCGTGTCTTATCGTGTAACCTGCTTTTTATCGTGTTCGTGTTCGTGTTTGGAAAAAATGACACGATAAGTTATCGTGTCGTGTTCGTGTTTGACCTTATCGTGTTCGTGTCTTATCGTGTCGTGTCTGACACGATATGCCAGCCCTGTGTCCCAGTTTCCCACATTTCCCACATTCGGTTGAAACAGACTTCTCACCTGAGTTGTTCTTTCTGAATTTATTGTGTCCCAGTTTCCCACTTTTTATTCTCGTACGGGTCGGAGTGTCACAGTTTTCATTTGACATTTACGTTTCGTATATCCCCGTCTTTTAATACGCGTGTGACGGTGCTATATCCGCGAGACTTGGCCGCCGCATCGTGCGGCCCGGTCTGATATCTAGTATATAACGAAAGTACAAAACCCAAGAGGGCAAAAAGCATTAGACATCTATCTAATAAATCAAAGTTTTAGGGGGGTAATTTTTGGGGGAAAATTATTTGTTCTATAATAGGTAGTTTTGGAGGGAAATTAAAGAAAATATTTCATCACCATGCATGAGTTAATGGAACTAAATCTTTGAATACTAAATATTTACAAATCATTAAACATAATGGTTATAATTTCTTTATAAATTTTATTATTTAACCCATGTGTAACACATGGGTATTAAATCTAGTTAAGGAATAAAGAAAGATCTTTGGTCATTGAGAAAGGGGGTTAAATAAAAAACCAAACTAGAAACTACACTGTAACAAAAGCTCGAGGGATTGTTGGATCAGGAATTGGAAGAAAATGTTGAGTTAGAGTTGAATCGGCAATTGGATAAGAAAGTAAGGTTGGAACAAACAACAGACGAAAGATTGCATGGCGGTTGCAGAAAACCAAAAAACTTTAATCGTAGAGTTGGTGTTTAAATCCGCAAATTGGGTATATATGCAAATGTTTTTTAATTTTTGTTTGCATTTCGTTAGTTATCAATCTTGCCATATCCATAAATTGGGTATATATGCAATTAAAATTTTTACTTTGGTATTATATGCATTTAAGATGTGTTTGCAAGGGTATGTATACGCAATTAATCCAAAAAAAAAGCATTGTTTTCAACATGAATGGAACATATAATAAATTTTGTATTGTATATGTAACACTATGTAAAAGTAAGCTAATTTTTGTTGCAAAAATTTTGATTTTTCTCACAATTTCACATATCAGGTTCTCTGCAAGTTTCTTTAATAAAACCAAGTTTTTACCTTATACTTTCCCTATATGTATGTATATGTGTGTATATAGTAGGTTATATCTCCGTGTGTTACACAAGTTTATAAAACAACGTATGTTACTTTTCTTTTATTTGCAGGAAGTATTCGATTCTCTTTCAAAAAGAATGAAAATACATGAAGCTATTGATTTGTAGTAGTAGTAGGGGTATGTTTAAGCATCTAGCTGGATAATTAACTTATCATTAAGAAAATCATTATAAGATGTGTATAACTGACAACTAATAGTCAATAACATCTTAATAACATCTTCTCTTCTAATAATTTGCTAAGTCTTGCCTCCACACAATGCCACTTGTCACCATCATATTCATTCTCATATTTTCATGTCATCATTCTATTTTTAAATGTTGCAATTATCATCATTAATTAGTGTTTTCATGTTACCATATTGTTCAACTATGATTTCTTATTTACATAATTTATAAGAATTATAGGTTAATCATTTTTCAATACTATAAAACAATATTTATATTTTATCGTTTTATCCCGTGGGTACCCACGGGATATTAAGCTAGTTTATGTATAAAGCTGATTTTAAATGGTACTTATATATAGAACTAAAGTATGCATAATGCACATGAAAACCTAATTATGTAAGGATGGAGTGTCTATTTCATTAAATTTTTTTAGTCTTTGCCTTTCTTTCCTATTCTTGAGTTAGAAAAAAGCTCAACAAAGGCGTTATGTACATACTAGGAGACGTAAGCACCACACGACCACCCCGAAAACATTGATTATACACCAGCCTTCGGCTAGTACTCTAACTAACCAAACGTTTATCAAACCTAAAACAAGAACAGAATGACAACAACATAATAACAGTCACCATTGTCCATGTAAAGCGTTTGAGCATATCGAATTGGAATATATTATTTGCCAAATAAGGTACGTAAATATTTTTTATAATGTCTTCATATAGTTCGATTAGATATAATATATTGTTTTGTGTTTGTTAAAGTATTAGTTAATATCCGTGTATATAACCTCTTTTATCTTTTTGTGGTTTTGAGTTTTACAACTTTGTTCCCTGATTTTTCAAGTATATGATTTTGGTCCCTTGTCATATTTTCAACTTTCATTTATGAATTTGACATAATTATCACTTTAGTAAAAAAAACTTTTCTTTATCGGTGTGTGTGACTAATTAACTCACAAACGCGAGACCTCACTGTCATTGTTGCCTCAATGCATGACACATGAAGAAGTCAAAACGTTAAAACTAACGCCACATCACACCGCCTTCTTACGTAACTAGTTAGTGAGTAGTCGAGGGGAGATACCAATATATTTATCATGGGCTGCACAAATTGATTTGGGCCGTTAATTATTTATTTGGTTACTGAATGATGTAATTTACATATTGATGGACCCTCAAAGTTAACATTCATATAAATTTGTTTGACCTCAAGTCGACACCCATATAGACGTCATGTCTATTAACATTTTCATGTATAAAATGTACAATCACTTGTGTAGAAAACATGGTAAAAATGTACACTTTTCATTATATGTGACATGTTATCCTTTACCAATTTTGGACGGAGATAAAAGATGAAAGAGTTGTTTGGTAATGCTGAATGATTAAGAGGTCTGAATGGTTAGGCAGTGCTGAATGATTAAGAGGTTTGAATGGTTGGGGCTGTTTGACAACATTTGAATGGATAAGTGTTGATTCAATAAGAGTTCTGAATCATTAAGAGGTTGTTTGTTTCAGCCTCTTAATGACTCATATGTCTGAATGATTGGTTCAAACTGTTTGTTTCGCGAATAGATGTCTGAATATATGGTTCAGACATTTGCCTCTGAAAGGTTAAGCATTATACAAAGTTTGAATGGTTAAGACCTCTTATCTGAATCGGTTAGGCATTTGCATTTGAATAGTTAAGCAATAGACTAGCTCTTAATGATTCAGACCTCTTATTGGTTCAGCACTTAATCATTCAGAAGTTGTCAAACAACCCCTAAGTCTTGAATCAGTAAGAAGTCTGAACCATTAAGAGCTAGTATATTGCTTAACTATTTAAAGGCAAATATCTGACCAATTTAGATAATAGCTCTTAACCATTCAGACTCTGTATAATGCTTAACCATTCAGAGGCAAATGTCTTAACCATTCAGACATCTGCTTGCGAAACAAACAGTCTGAACTATTCAGACATCTAAACCATTAAGAGGCTGAAACAAACAGCCCCTTAGGGACTGTTTGCAAAGTGATATATGATTAAGTGCTGAATGGTTAAGAGTTCTAAATGGTTAAGAGGCCTAAATGGCGGTTAAGAGGTCTGAATGATTAAGATGAGCTCTTAGGTTGGACATTTGAATGAGATTCTAATTTTTTTTTCACTTTGTCCCATATTGGAGTGGAGACAAAACTATAGTTGTCTTTATATATGCAAGCCTTCATGACATGTTAAGTTCTTATGTTACATTTTACTCTAACACCTACCCGTGCGCAAGAGGATTTAAATTTGGTTCAAATTCCTTGTCATAGTGTGACGCCTACGCGACCTGTGGACACGAATGCAGCTCCGAAAACCCGTGCAAGGACGGTTTTTACCTTTTTTTTGCTTGTTTGTTTTTTTAATCGTTTTTGTCATGTTTTGGTCTCAACTTGTCGCTGGCCTCAATCAGACTCTCGTCAGCCTCTTATTCGCTCAGACATTCGTCCAATTCAGATGCAACAAACAAACGGTCTGATATCTGACCGAGTCAGACATTAACCTCTGAATGGGTTTATTCAGACCCAGCTAAACACCACCTTAATCACACTACTTTTGACTATTGTACATGGGAAACAAAAGTGTTCTATTATGAGACTCATAATATATTTTAAGGAATTTATCTTGGAAACAAATCCTTTCACCACCGCTAGGTTTACTTGTTATTTAAAAAAGTTTCCTACAACTTGTGTTTATTGTTATTAACATATCCAATGGTCAAGTAATACCGTTTCCTCGAACATTTTAACAAGATGACACCAGTCTGTAAGCAAATAAAAAGTCTAAAATTTCTCGGACCCAGAATCCTTATATAATATAGCAAAACAAAAAAAGCTTATGTGGCAATTTTTCATAGCTTTTAGCCTATGTGGCATTATTTGAGAGTTTATCTCACAATAATGGTTTTCTTTATTTAAAATATGTATATAAAATTTATTATAATAAAACTAATTACATTTTTAGTCCCCTAATATGTTGGAGAATTCTGAAAAATTTAAGAGTATTTATTTTTTTAACCCTTTACTACAAGGGGTGTACCTGAATCGGTTTATATTTGATAGGGTTTAAAAATAAAACTTATGGATAAAGTTAATAATAACATACAAATAAAGACCTCAGTGTTTTATAAATATACAAAACATTTTTATATGATTTTTTTTTAAAAAATAAACTACACCATAAAACTGAGCACTTTATTTTCTTTAATTTGACTATAATATTGCTATACTAAAAATCTAATTTTAAAAAATATATCGTATGTTCCGGTTTACTACGGTTTTGTCTCAAAACTGAATGGAACATTCATGAACATCCTTAAAAGCATCACTTGAATTGTGTTCCTGAGCGTAGCGCGGACACTAAACTAGTAACATATAAAACAATTCGTTTCACTAAGATAACTACATTTTACAAAGTTTTGTACAATTTACTTATTTTAGATATTTTGTAAACCGAGTGTATATGATCCAAACATGAATCCTACCAAAAGTTGCAACATTATTCTATGTATGGAAAGGTAAAATTTATGCAAACGAAGCAAAAGCATGTAATGTGGAAGGGTTGTACGGACATGTGGTGTGTGAAATTTGCTATTACAATAAAAACAAAACAAAAATCTTGAAGGAATAAAATTATATAAAAAATATTATGTAAAAACTTTGACCGTGGACAAAGGAATCAAAAGACGGTCATAAGTCAAAATGGTCACATGCAACGTTTCTTTATTGGATCCTTTTAACCTAAAGAAGCCAAAAACACAAATCATCCATTTTTTCTTTTAATAAAAAGTTAACCGGTTGCTATCTTTTAGTAGTTGAACGGTTGACGTTATAGCTGTTAGGGGTGAGCATTTCGCGGTTCGGATTGAAAATAACTGAATAATCAAACCATAGGAGCATAAAGAAAACGAGTACCCTTTAATTGGTCTGGTTATCAATTTATGAAATTGTGAGTAAATGGTTCTTCGTTTGGTTCGAAACTGGTTGCTTGTTCATGAAACCAAAGGAACCAATTTTGTTAAGAAAAAAGATAAAACCATAGTTTTCAGTATACTCTTTACGTGAGTATAATATTTGTATATAGAATCATGCTCATTATACGATGCTTGCCTCTTAGTCTAACCCTAATACCATGTTGTTTAAGTATCCCCAAACTCCAATCATCATCATCGATCTATTCACGCTTCACAGTATTAGATTCATAAGATAGAGTGGAGTTATACTACAAATACCACGTATTGAAGTGAGAAATACCACACATTAAAATGACTAAATACACCTCTTACATACCAAATGTGTGACAAGAGTACGAAACATTTAGCAACTTCTAGTAAAAATTAAACATAGAGAAATATACATGTGGAACTAGAGACAAATATTGATCCTTTGAGAGGTTAAAAATTTCCATTTTAAACACTTCTATTTCTTGTAATTTGTTTTTTAATAGGAAAGTGTTTATGTCGGTTTGTGGCTAAGGCTATATGGTAAACTCTCACGCCTCTCATACCACATCACCGTTAACGTCGTCCATCCACATCACGCAGGGTGGTGTGAAAGGGGGTGAAGGATCTCTTTGTGGACAAGTTCACGTGTGAAGGACTTGCTTTGGTATTCTTTTCTATCTATATGGATCCGACACAACCGAAGCCGAGACACTCAATGATCGTGTTTTTAGTTATGTTTTATTTTATTATGTATTTAAGTTTTTTTTGATGAAATGGTAATTTAATTTATGTACTAAATTTATTAAAATGTATAACTAAGGTAATATGGAGTGAAAGAAGATGAAAGTTTGAAACATTTTACCTTTAAATTGGAGTTAAAAGAGAAATTTGTGATGATGTACGTGGTGGTAATTTGACATCTAAGGAGCTGTTTGTTTTCACCTCTTAATGATTTAGTTTAGTGCTTAATTATTTAGATTCAGTATTCAGAGCGTTTGTTTCATAAAAAGACTCTGAATTGTTAAGTTAAGTGCTGAATGGTTAAGAGATAGAGAGATGCTAAATAGAACTGAATGGAGCATGTACCAAACTTATCATCATCTGAAGGTTTACCCAAACATCTCTTTTATTTATAGAGCATCTTAATGATTCAGACCACTTAACCATTCAGCATTTAGTGATTCGGGTTTGCCAAACTAGCCGTGCACAAACCGGGTTTTTTTAGGAACCGGTTCCGGTTTTGGTCAACAAAGTCAAGAACCGGGTAGGGTCGGGTTCGGTTTCAGGTATGATCGGGTATTTGACCGGGTTTTGACCGGTTTAGCCGGGTCTTTTTCGGTTCCGGGTAGGTTCGGGTCCGGTTTTGACCGGGTTGAGGTGGAACCGGTTCCAGCGGTTCTGGTTCGGTTCCGGGTACGGTTCCACTTTCTTGGAGAAACCGGAACCCATGTGTACCCTACGGTTCGGGTACGACCGGTTCCGGTTCGGGTACACCGGGTCGGTTCTGGAACCGGTTTTTTTGTGCACGGCTATGCCAAACAGCTCCTAGGTAGAGTTAAAAGAGGTGAGGGTAAGCTTAAACTAAATAAAAATCCAAATGTTCGATACGGTTATATCACTTGGGCTTGAAGCTTTGGGCTGAGTAACAAATTGGGCAAAAATAATGTATTAGGGAGTGTAATATTAGGCGTTAATAATATTTTGTTAATTAAGGGTTAATTGACTATTACACATTTGAGTCAAGCTTTTAGGCTATAGGGGTTATTAATTTTAATTACTTAACATGTACAAATTAAACTAAAATTTATAAATTCCATAAGAAACGTAACATTTACCCTAATGTTTATACAAAAATGCATAAGGCTGATGGCGGTATTAACGGGTTCGAGCATGGGGTTTAAAAGGTTGATGGTCTATGATTATTTTCTCCTGCATGAAGTTGCTGGCATTGGTCAATAGAACATATAAAAAGATATGTTTGTGGTGCGACGTATTCTTGTGTACCTACGTCACTCGGCTTGCGCGTAACCCCGCTTTGTTTCCTCGCAGCATTTGGTTGTCCGATTCTCCCACAACTAGAATAAGATCACTTCAGTGGTCATTGTGATGTGACTGAATGTTGCGTTACACACCCTTACAAGCTTTTATCAGTAGGATTATTTAGAACTTTGTAAGATGGCCAAGGCTTTAAAACCTCGCACTCTTGCTCTGGACCATAAGCCATTGGGTGGTTGGTAAGTTTGTCGACTCTGAATGAATGATTTTATGTGAAGAAGATGTGTTTACTATTATAAAGAATATGATCTCGTTACGTTTAGGAAATCATGTTCCATCCGAGATTCAGTTATTGGGTGTGAATGTTCGAAATACGCTTCTCCACCATTTTGGGTTCAAGGGGTTAAAATTTGTTACATTTGAGGTGACATCCATTCAATAGGTATTTTAACAAGTTCAAAATTTGTACCCTCGTTGCCCTATGAAATATATTTGTTCGTTTAACAATCGCAAGGAACGAAGATGATGACTAAACGGTCGTTTGGTTACATATATATATATGTAATATCGTTTGGTTACATATATGTAATTTTTATGAGTTACAAATATGTAACTTGTGTTTATACCTATGTAACTCGAAGGTACATATATGTAATTTTAAAGACAAATAAAATATAGTTAAAATATCATTTTATTATATTTCTATTACATAAATGTCAAATTTTATACATGTGTGATACATGGGTAATTACCTAGTTTATATATACAAAATTATTATTTATTTTAAATTAAAGTGGTACTTAAAATCAGTTATTTTCATGATATCTTATTAAATATACAAAATTACATTATAAAAATTAAACTAATGGTTAATGGAATTAAACTTGTATGGTGGTGGAAGGTTTCATCTAATTTGTCTCTAGATCTTGCACAATGGAGTAGGCTCAAGAAACGGATAACAAGGACTATTGCTCCCTCTTTGGGGCTATATGCCTACATCATACAAATTTGATTGAATGTCTCAACTCTCAAGCATACAAAATGTACATCCATCGATTTTTTTTATAAAAAATAACGGTGATTGGACTATGACTAGACGTCTCATAAAATGATGTGAATGGTGATAGTTATTATCACGCGTATTATGATGAGGTGATATTGATAAGAAAATATGTGAGTTGTGATTGAGTGAAATATTATAATAAAAGCACACACAACCCCTCATTACGAGCGCTATTTTTGCAACAATCCCTCTCCTTCATGCCCATTGCACCAAACACGTTTGTCATGTTCCTCTCTACGCCCAGCTAATGGTAGGACATGACACCCCTCACCGGATAATCTTAGACTACTTGCTTTTAAAAATGAATTGGCTGATCAACTTAAGTCTAGCGAAACTTGATCTCACACATAATTATTTTCTTATTCATGATAAGCTCGAAAGTATAATTGATTATGATAATTAAATCGAGTTAAGCTTGACTCAAAATTGCCAATTTATTCCTTAAGCTCGAGTTACGTCTTGAAGTTTTAAAATCACGTCAAGCTAAAGCTTAGTAGTGTTTTGACTCGAATTTGCTTAATAAAATCGCAATTATACACGTAGGACGGATGACAAATCTATTTTATCGGTTATAGAAATAAATAAAAAAACACATTTATAAAAACATGAATTCTCAATTATTTATATTTGACTCATAATGTTACTTAATTTTAAAATCTATTCACTAACTCTTCTATATATATATAATCATATAAACCGGATCTCTAGCTACATCCCAATAAAATTATAGAATGTACCACATTTGTTCATTTATAAAATCCATATAGTACATGGTTGATGGTAATATTAAAATATTTAGTCAAATTCAGTAAAATATGATCTCACAATGTTTAAAAAGTATACATATATATATTTTTTTATAATGGTAGATTCATAAATTACGTAATGGTGTGTTTAATAAGAGGTGGAAAGTGTGGGTGACTTAGGAGTAAAGATGAGGATGCAATTTGTCCCCCAAATGTGTAGGAGGAAATAGTTTCAAGAACCGGAAGACAAGGGTATTGTCCTACCCCTATGCCCTACACCCACACATGATCTTGTGATTCATAAAAAAAATTAGGTTTGTTAGAGCTTGTAAAAAATGGTAAAGTGGTTTTAACTCGGTTCGAACCGATGGTTGTAGGTTGGTTTGTCTCCTTGTCCCTTTAAGCGATTCCTACTCGGTTCGAATAGTGACGGAGTCAAGAATTCTTTCAAATGAGGTTGGGTTTTTTTGGTTTGTAGATTTCAACAGTTTAGATAGCTAGTCGTTATTATTTTTCGGATCGGTAAAATGTCGTGTTGGGTTTGTTCATGAGACAAAAATCATTGTCATTAAGAAACATACTATCAATAAAGTAAAAGAGTAAACTACTATTTTGGTCCATGAGGTTTGGTTAAAATCACGGTTTTAGTTCAATAGTTTGTTTTCTACTCTTTTAGTCTATTAGTTTCATATAAACTTGCTGTTTTATTCCACACCACTAACGACCATTCATTATCCAGTTAAGTTTATGTGAAAAGACAGTAATACCCCTAGACCAAAATAGTAATTTTGACCAAAACACAAGGAACAAAATAGTAATTTACCATTATTATTATTATTATTAGTTTTATTATTATTGTTATTATTATTATTAATATTATTATTGTTGTTATTAATATTAATATTATTTAGTATTAATGTTAATATAATAATAATTATAATGTTATTATTATTGTTATTATTATTGTTATTATTATTATTGTTGATATTATTATTACTACTACACACAACCTAAACCACTACATATTTTTTGATTTTTTCTTTTTGTATTGTGTCTTTTTTTCTTTTGTTATTTTTGCTTTATTTATAGTTATTTTCATAGTTACTTTCTTTTTTTATATATGTTAAACTTTGTATATTACCTTTAAGATTTTACACTACAACATTTTAGACATAATACTACATAGTGGTTGTGGTAGTATGGTGTAAAGATGAAGATGTGTAGTAGTTTGTGTGGTGTGTATTAATAATAACTAGATTTTTGGTTGGGTTGCACGATGTGACGTTTGGTCTCGGGTTTATGGCCTTGTCACACGTGTTAGAATAGTGACATTAGGATTTTAACGTTTTCTACGCGTTACGGTGGCATCTTTTCGAATTCAACATGATATGTGAGTTAATTTGACGTGTTGTGTGTTGCAGTGATATATTTTTTTCACTCCGTTACACGTATTAGCAACGTTTTCGACTTAAACATGTGTGTTGTATTACATATATATATATATATATATATATATATATATATATATCTAAAGTTGGGGTAAAAAGTTTGAATATGTCCAAGAAGATTAAGATGATAGCACATGTAAAAATAACAATTAAGTCAAAGTCGGATGTCAAGTTTGTTAATTGGATAAATTTATCTAATTTAGAGGTTAAAATGATAATTAAGTCAAATAATTATTGGTGCATCAGTCGAGTGATGACACGTAGCCGGCCAATAGTGACCACCGACCTTCAAAACTAGAAGGTATATATATATATAATAATAATTACAATAATAATAATAATAATAATAATAGTAATAATAATGTTAATACTATTAATAATAATAACAATAAAAATAATAATAATAATAATAATAATAATAGCAATAATAATAATAGCAGTAAATTACTATTTTGATCCTTATGGTTTGGTCAAAATTACTATATTGGTCAAGGGGTATTATTGTCTTTTCAAAAAAACTTAATTGGAATAGTGGATGACCGTCAGTGATGTGGACTAACACAACAAGTTTGCATGAAACAAATGGACTAAAAGAGTAGAAAACAAACTATTGAACTATAACCGTGATTTTCATCAAATTTCAGAAACCAAAATAATAGTTTACTCTATATTTAAGATTCTTGAAGAGGTTATCGTATTTAATTAAGGAAAAATAACATAGAGAAAAATATACTTTTATATTAGAAGGAAATAAAAACCACATAATAAAAGAGAGTAAGCTGCAGTTTTGATTCATGTGTTTTGATACCATTAACAGTTTCAGTCTCACTTTAATAGTTTAGTCCTTGTGATTTTATTTCTAACGGAAATGGTTCCAAACACTAACTTCATCTAATTTTTCATTAAGTTTCTTTCACATGTAAGTAAAATATCATTTCTTCCTGTTTTTGACATGCGATTGAATAAAAATGTTAACATACATGATGACCTAGATAAAAGAGGGAGAGAAATGACATTGTTACCCCTCAAATGTGGGGCGCGTGAGAGAGATTTAACGGAAAATTAGTTGAAATTAGTGTTCGAGACTATTTCTGTTAGAAAATAAAATCAAAATAACCTAAACTTTTAAAATGCGACTGAAACTGTTAATAATATCAAACATAAAAATTAAAGCTGTAGTTTACTCAATAAAAAAAATATAAACTCTTAGATTTTTATATATACGTGTTTTGACACGTTTGAAGCCCTAGCTCGTGTTAGTTTTTTAAGCATATATATAATAATAATAATTGGTGTGTTTTTTAAGCTCACATTTCTATGATCCAAAATACAAAATGTCAAAATTGATACATACATATATGGATGTATGAATGTATTATTGCTTTTGTTTTTTCACAATCCCCCGCTTGTGGCGGGGGAGCAGTTCCATGATTAGTTTCAGAATTTTATTTCAAAATCAAAAGTTATTAAATCATAATAAAACAAAGCCATTATTTATTTAAATAACAAAACTAAATTTTTTTTGGGATAGCAACATTTCATTTCATAAATAAAGAGATTGCCGATGCAAATCCCAAGTAGTGTTAGACTCATTATAACTAGTGTTGTAAATATCGGTGTGGCGGTTGATTAAATGATGATTATTCGGTAACGAACTATCTTGTGGATTTTTTATAATCGATCAAATAATCAGTATGCGGTCCTAATTGTGGTAATCGGCCAGCGAAAGTCAAACCATTTAAATGGGTTCTAAACTGGGATTTACCCGACCCGATTCATAACCCGATTCAATCCTTAAATCCATAAGCGTAGGCATTAATTTCACTTTTCACGATCAGCACTCATAATTATGACGTATTATGTTTACATTAATGTGTGTGTAAAAAAACTGAAATTCACATATAAAAACACCAAACCCATCAATAAAGAAGTATTTTCAGTATTATTAGATTCATAACAATGTGTGTGTGTATATATTTATAAAACTGAAATTTATATACAAAAATACCAAACAGATTAATCCTGATTTTTAGCTCCAAGATATCTCACCGGACGACTATTACTTATCGAGTTCTACAACATTGATTATAACACATGAGATTTGACCTCTTTAAAAAAACCATAGACAGATGCCTGTATATCGTTAAAGATTTTATCATTACAAGTCGTGAGAAACTATAATACGTAGTCCTTTTGATTTTACGACCTTACAAGGTTAAGAGGTTAAATTGGCATAAGGAATATATATACTTATACACATGAATACATGATATATGTTGATTAGCTAATACTCAAGCTCCATGGTTTCATTTTTTGTTGTTGCTTGTTTTACTTGTTTATATACTAGTGCTTTTTTTGTTTCTTGTATATGGTTTGTCAATATGTTTAAGATGCTCAACTTTGCCATACTTTTTTGTTTCTCCATCTTGGTATCAACACTAACAAATATTTTTTGATTGATCACTCTAGATTTGTTTTTCAAAATCCGTGTGAAAACTCTTATATAATCTATACATATAGTTGTTTTTATTTAAAAAAAAATACACACAATACACCATACACATCCCATACTTGATTCATTGCACAACACAAGAATTGGATTGCATTGTTGAGGTGGACATAAGTTGATGTCAGAAGTACAGCACCTGCTGCCACTCCCTTGTAGAGAGAGAAGAACACCCCATAACCATATCACATTTCTTACATCATACTTATTTTGGTTTTATTTTGATTGTAAGGTTATTTGTTTCACATTTTAATGATTTAGTTTAGTGTTTAATTATTCAGCATTCAAAATGTTTATTTCATAAAAAAAGTATCTAATGGTTCAATTCAGTTAGTTGCTGAATGGTTAAGAGACAGAAGGATGCTGAATGAAACTGAATGAAACATGCACTAACTTTATCATCATTTGCATTTCTACCCCAACATCACTGGCATTGATAGCTAGAACATTTTAATGGTTCAGACCTTTTAACCATTCAACACTTAATGATTTAGATTTTAACAAACAATCCTTATTCTTACATTTGATTTACTATGACTTTTCATAAATAAATGCAATTTGGGCGGAGTGGTAACGTTGTTGTTTAGTGTATAAAAAATTTGAGGTTCAACTCCTATAAGCCTAATTTTCCAGCTATACCAGTCAATGATCATATTAATGCTGGTGAGACAAGCAGGTTTTACCCACTGACGAGGGTTTGATCCTTGTTAACGGTTACTACGCCGGCTTCTGTATGGTTTTCTCTATGTGCGTTCTGCCAAGTTAAATGCATTATGCGTGCCCGGTTAAGACAACTTATGCGGTTGGCTGACCAATTTGTGAGATGATCTCGAACTGGGTTCTTTTACTAGGTGGGACTCCTATCTCTTTAAAGACTAAAAAGCAATCAATAGTATCTCGTTTAGTCATCTGATGAGGGTTGCGTCCCGTCATAATTTATAAAAGTCATCGTTCAAAAAATATATAAACTTTCATAGAATAATAATAATAATAATAATAATAATAATAATAATAATAACGATAATAACAACAATAATAATAACAATCTATCTACTCTTCTAATAAATTGCTAAGTCATTGTACCACACAGTGCCACTTGTCGCAACCATATTGAGTCTCAGCAAAAATGTGGATCTTTCAAGATTTACCCATTTGAAAAATGGATCCTTTATTAAAGTTAGATCATGTTTGAAAATTTGTAAACAAAAGTCTAAAATTTTTATTTTGCATTTCAATGTAGAATTATATAAATATTTTTTTACCGTTTAACCTGCGTGAACACGCGCGTATTAACCTAGTAATAATAATAAATAACTGTCCATTCAACTTTAAAAGATTGTAAGAAAATCCATTTTTTTAAAAAAAAATCTTACTCGTATTAGATAATAGATATCCTGAATAAAATAAAAAAGAATTTATAGTTATTTTATAAAATTTCAAAAGTCTAGAAGAAAAAAATTATTGTGTGTGAAACGAAACAATAAGTTGTATCGTTTGTAGCCGTGCAATTTGTTCACCTGTGGATGCCAATCCATTTATTCATTAATATTTTTACCAACGGTTAAAGGAGGTGACATAAAAAAATAAGGAAATAGTTTTATATATGCACTTTACTTTTTTCCTTGAGTAAATTATTTTTCAGATGACTTAATCACAATGTTACTTTTTTTCAACACAAACCTTATAGTCGAACCATGGTGCTTTGATGGTGATGGTGTTGGTTGTCAATAAAGCAAGGAGAGGGGATGATTTAGTGAGAAAATTATAAATAAACTATTAATGAGTTTTAATTATCTTTTTATATAGAGTATAACTCAAAGGGGAGATTTATCGAGGATGAGATGAGTGAGTAAGCAGGATCTAAAAATATTAAGCAGGGTTGACGACTCTAATCACGTCTTCTATATATTGAATTAACTTAGTGACAACATTTGCATTGCAAAACTAAAGTTGTCACTAAGCTCATATGTCGATAATCACATTACTCAAGTAATTAAAACATAGTTCACGCGTGCTAAGAGGTTCTTTAACTTATGAGAAAGTTTTAGCTACAAAAAGTATGTTTTTGATACAATGTGTGAGAAATATACAATGATATAAAAATGACATAATTGGAGCTGTTAAAAAATCTGAAATCCGAATAAAATCGTAATCCGAAATGCATGAAAATCCAAACAAATCGAACATAAGTCCTTATTCGGATTTCATATCGGATCAAATCCGAATTCCTTATTCAGATAGCAAAATTTTTGAATTCGAATTATTCGGATATCCGAATAATTAGCATTATGTTTCTAGGATTTTTAGCAGTATTCCTATTATTATAATAGCCCAAAGTTTGTAAAGATAAAAAATATGAAAAGAGTTAGTGGCATGTTTTGTGTGCTTGTTAGGAATATGAAGACTTATTGTTTTAACTTTGATCAATGAATATCATGTGGTCAATGACATGTGTTGTGTTTTAATTATTTTTCGGTTTGTATGTTTTATTATTATGACTCTAAACTACTAAACTAGTAGATATTGGATTGAAGATTTGAAAACAAAAAGTAAGAACAAAAAGTAAAAAATGATGTTGTGTTTTATTCGGATTTATATGAATACAATCCGAATTGAATTCGGATCGGATTTGGATGAGGTTCTAAAATTTTGAAATCCTAATAATTCGACATCCTATCCAATGAACACCCCTAGACATAATGGCATATAAAAAAATATAACTTACAACATAAATTAAATTTCAAAAAAATGTCTGGAAGACCTTGTTTACCCCGTCGTCCTCTTTAAAAAATGAAAAATAATAAAATAATAAAAAATAACGTTTTCATTGTGTTTTTTTTACCTTCACTGTGTAAAAAATTTATAAAATACACAATAAAAGTAATAAAAAGACACAATGAAGCATTATTTTTTTAACTTTTTAATTTTATCGTTTATATTTTTGAAGGAGGACGGGAGAAACAAGGTCTTCAAGACACTTTTTTGAATCTGATTTATATTGTGATTTATAAATTTTTTAACTCTCTATTATGTATTTTTTTTCATTTGTTGTTCTTACACTTAGTATCCCTTTTACATTTTTTTGTGATAACTTCACTTGCCGAGACAACTTAGGTCATACTAAGTCATTTATGCATTAATAAGATATCTTAAATGATAATTCCTCTAGAGGCGTAGTAGGGCTTGTCATGTGTTAATAGGTTGTTTTGGCCTACATCTAGTCAAATTAGATCATAAAAATTATTTAAAGTTAAATGACATCTAGTCACATTGGGAGTCGTTGTAAAAGTAGGACGGGTTATTCATCAACTTGATGTGGATAATGCCTTTTTGTATGGTGATTTAGACGAAGAAGTTTACATGAAGATTCCTCAAGTTTTGTCCAATGATAACAAAACTCGGGCATACCATCTAAGAAATTCTTTATATGGTCTAAAACAATCTTCACACAACTAGTATAACAAATTTACCAACTTCCTTTTAGGTCGTGATTTTAGACAATTTAAGGCAGCTTACTCACTATTCATTCACGAGAAAGGTAAATCGTTCGTGACTGTTCTAATTTATGTGGATGATGTTGTAATTACTTCAAGAAACATCGGCCCTTTGGAGTATTTTCTTGGGATTGAGGTTACTAACTTACTAACACGACCAATGGTTTGATACTAAGTCAACGTGTATATACCATGGATATTTAAGAAGCAGGGGCAAAGCTATTAAGGGACGGGTGAGGGTCACGACCCCCCCCCCCCCCATTTATTTTCGTCCGAAGTGTTGGTTTGTACGTTGGTCGGTAGTTGATTTTTATATATATATTGGGTTTGGCCCTCTCGAATCAAAGCGTTTTAAGATTTGGCCCTCCGAAACAATGTGTTTTAAGATTTGGCCCCCCTTGGATCCAAATCCTGGCTTCGCCACTGTTTAGAAGATAGTGGATTTTTGGTTGTAAGCCGAGGGTTTTTTCATTTGAACAAAATTTGAAATTAGACAAAGGAGAAAAGGAAGCATCAGTAGATGTGAATTGATATTGCTCTTTAACTGGTCAGCTTCTTTATCTACATGTTACTCGACTGACATAGCATATGCTGTGAATGTGTTGAGTGTTGAGCCAATTTTTGGCTAACCTAAGACAACCATTTGGAGGTTGCAAATCATGTTTTACTATATTCAAAGGCAACATTAGGTCAAGGTATTATTCTTTCTTGTAAAGGAGTGCTAATCTTTACTGCTTATTGTGATTCAGACTGGCTTAGGTGCCCTTACACGAGATGATCTTAAACTAGGTTCTTTTACAGTGGGGCTACTATCTCTTTGAAGACTAAAAAGTAATCAATAGTATCTCGTTCTTTTGCTGAACCTGAAAACCGAGCAATGGCTTCTACAATTTGTGAAATACTTTAGGTTCGCTGGTTACTTAGTAACTTGCAAGTTTGTATTTTGTCACCTACACCTTTATTTTGTGATAACCAGGCGGCCCGTCACATTACCAATTAATAATCCGAATTTTCATGAGTGAACTAAGCATGTTTAGATGGATTTTTTTTTTGGTTAGTAAATGAGTTTTGAATCAAAGAGATTCTTCCTATGAAGATTGATAGCAAGTTGCAAGTGGCATATTTATTGACTAAAGGTGTTGGAACACAACAACTTTAGTTCTTACTCGGCAAGATAGGTATAGCAAGTATGCATTGCTCCATCTTAGGAGGAGTTTAGGATTTTATAATATACTAGGTTAGAACCCGTGGGTACCCACGGTGTTTACGATATAATTTATTTATATGTTTTAATATATAAAATATAATAAAGATACATAATCTATCTAATAAATCAAACTTTTAGGGGATAATTTTTGGAGGGATTTTTTTTTCTATAATAGGAAGTTTAGGAGAGAAAAATTATATGGAATTTTTCTTCATGCAAAAGTTGATGGAACCATTTACATTAAATATTAAATATTTACAAATACTTAAAATAATGTTATAATTTTTTATAAATATTATTACTTAACGCGTGTGTAACACACGGGTGTTAAACCTAGTTGAACATATATTATAGGAATAAAAAAAATTACAAAAATATATTAACATGAAAAAATTGACAATGATGAAAATATACTCATAATTAAAAATATGATTACATTAAAAATGTTAAACTACATGTTTCCAAAATTTTCCATGTTTCCAAAAATGAGAATGATTGTGGTGGTGACAAGTGGCTTAATGTGAGGAGTTGGGTTAGCAATTTATTATAAGAGAGATTTTATTTTTCCATGTTTATCTAATTGCATTTTAGAGGAGATTGATGGGTCTATATATTAAGGTTCTTCTTTGTATTCTAAATCAACTAAGAATAAATCTCCTAACTTTGCTTGTACCTTTGTATTTTTAGAAATTCAGACACCGCAACCACTTTTATTACTATTCTATCATTTTTATCTTCTGCTCATATAAATTATGCAATGATGCTTATTATTTTCTTATATGTTTTATGTATTTTTCTTATTAAGAAGATGAGGTTTTTCTAAACCGATGGTTTTATGTGAGAGCACCCTCTTTATCTGATGAGACAACGGTTAGGTCTAGTTTTATCCCACTTGTAATAAACGGTTGTGTCTAGTTTTATCCGACTCATTGTACTAAAAGTCAGATTCGAGGTTAATAATTAGTAAAACCAAATTAGTAGTTATTCGTCAATATCAAGGCTAAAACTTAGTACTTTTAAAAAAGGTAAAGCATGCCACCTTTTTCTTAGACCATAGATCATTAGACAAAGAAATCATTAGAAATTTGACACTTTTACTAAAATAGTTGCATTAGTTCCTTAGGTAGAAAAAGACGAGACCATGAATCGAACCAGATCGAAACATTAAGTACCCTGCCCACGCACGGAAAGCAAGCGCCAATGGCGGTATAGCTTGAGGTATCTAGGCAAGATGAAGCTTTGTTCCTCAGCAAAATGTTCATTTATTTTTCGCTAGGTTTCATTCTCTTTTTTTTATTAGATGTTGGGAAGCCCCACTTTAAAGGAATGCTCTTGTCCTACTTTTGATGTGGTCAATTTCACCCTAGATGTTCGGTTTGCTTATCTGAAAAAGGATTAAATTCCCAGACAAAATATACTTTCAACCTTCAAGAAACGACAAACACGACTGTAGTGGCTATACCTACAAATCCATATACGGACTCTAAGGTCATTGAATGTCTCATTTTTTGGTAAAAATCTCTACAGTAATATCTATGTTATATTTTAAATGTTCATTTGGCATTTCCATTAGGAGTGCATTGGGCATTTCTACCATTAAGAAAGAGGCCCATGCTTCTCTCACAGTACAATCCTCTTCCCGTCAACCCCCCTTTCTCCCCGGACCACAAATATAAAATGTACGACTGCCACAAGCAGTTCATCACCAAAGTTGGAATGGTTTGTGGGTTCCGAACGGCTAGAGTGGTTGAACTTAATAAGATAGCAATTACAACCCAAGAAGTAATAAGTACTTAGAAACCACCGATTTCCAATAAAATGTTGGCTACTGGATAATAGGCATGGAAGGAACATGACTTTTTAGGTCGACCACCACACTACATAGAAGCGATAGTGAAGCCAAGTCGTATAAAGGCGTCTTCTAGTCTCCTCGGTCATCGAGGGTGGGTGGCAGCCAGCACAACAAGGTCTTTTTATTTGGCCAGGAGGGCATCTCCAATTTCTGTCTCGATAAATTCACAAGATTGAATGGCCAATTATCCTCCAGACCGTTGATTAGCTCACAACAAGGTCTTTTTGTTTGGCTAGGAGGGCATCTCCAATCTAGGTTTTGAGACCTAATTTTTGATATATATGAAATTTGGAACTTCTAAGAGTTTACAACTTCCAAAACTTTAGTTACCATATGATTTAAAAAAGAATACATTTTTTTATTTGTTTTGAACATTAACACCTTGCTTCTTAAAGAAAAATACACCACACTTACTTATAGCAGGATTTGAACATAGGATCGAGTACTCCTAACATAAATATGTTACCGATGAGTCTCTAACTTTATTATTGACATATATTTTTTTTTGTTAAATAATAGAAATAGGTATAGTCTATATGGTCAAAAGAATCCAAAATGAGTAATAAATGAATAGAGTTTGATTTAAAGTTACGAAACCGCATGGGTGCCGTTTGCAGGGTTTTGCGTTTACTCCGGAACCTCATTTGTCATTACTTTATTTTATTTTATTTATTTATTTAAAAGACTTTGAAGTTAAAGATAACTCCAACATGTGTTTTCCCTTTGTTGGAATCACAAACTATCTAGCATGTAAGATTTTTTTCATCTCATCTTTTTTATTTTAAAAACAGATTATTATTTTATTTTAATTTTTAACGGCAAACTTTATTGCTTTAAAGAATTAGGTTCAAATACAAAGTCTAAATTTCCTAAAAAGTCTAAGAAGGAATTTGGACCATTAGATCTAATATTAAATGAAGATCAAAGGCTCATAAACACAAGATGGCATAATGGTAAATAGTTAGAACTTTAAATGGTAGGTCAAGGGTATATTAGTCTTGTCTCATTTTCAAATTTCACCCTCTTTTTTAAACGTCCATAACTTTTACATACGACAATATTTTTTAATAAAAATTACACCAAAAAAACGAGCGTTTTTTTATCTTCAAAACGCATATAATATTGATATATAAAAAACGAATTTTTTTTTGAAGTTTTAGCTCATTGTGTTATATTTTTCAGCTCATTGTGTTATATTAGTCAAGACATTGTGTTATATTTTTCAGATTGTGTTATATCCGTCAGGTCATTGTGTTATATTCGTCAGGTCATTGTGTTATATTTTCATCAGGTCGTTGTGTTATATTTTCATCAGGTCGTTGTGTTATATTTTCATCAGGTCGTTGTGTTAAATTTTCATCAGGTCGTTGTGTTATATTTTCATCAGGTCGTTGTGTTATATTTTCATCAGGTCGTTGTGTTATATTTTCATCAGGTCGTTGTGTTATATTTTCATCAGATCGTTGTGTTGTATTTTCGTCAGGTCGTTGTGTTATATTTTCATCAGGTCATTGTGTTATATTTTCATCAGGTAATTGTGTTATATTTTCATCAGGTCGTTGTGTTATATTTTCATCAGGTCGTTGTGTTAAATTTTCATCAGGTCGTTGTGTTAATTTTTCATCAGATCGTTGTGTTATATTTTCATCAGGTCGTTGTGTTATATTTTTGTCAGGTCGTTGTGTTATATTTCATCAGGTCATTGTGTTATATTTTCATCAGGTCATTGTGTTATTTTAGATCATTGTGTTATTTCATTAGGTTATTGTGTTATAACACAATGACATGAATAAATAACACAATGACTTGACAAATAACACAATGAGCTGAAAAACGTGAAATTTTTTTTGTTTTTTATATATGAATATTATATGCGTTTTAAAGATAAGAAAATGCTCGTTTTTATGGTGCAAATTTTTTAAAAAAATAATATCGTATGTAAAAGTTATGGATGTTTAAAAAAATGGGGTGAAACTTAAAATATAGAGACATTACCATCTTTACCCTTCCTTCTAATTTTAAAGAAGTGCCACATGTCATCATCCAATGGCTTCTTAGACTTTCTAGGGAAATTAGACTTTGTAGTATAACTCCACTCTTGCTTTAAAACAGTAAATGATATTAATGAACATGCAATTGTGTTACTTCTTTTTCATAACATAAACAATCAAAACTAGATATCAGTGTATTATATTATACTGATTAAGTGAAAATCTTAAGATTAAGATAAAGTATTTAGTATTTAAAATAATTAATTTTAAATTGATTTGTTAATATAGAATAGAGTAAATTATATTTTTGGTTTGGGTTATTGGATTTAAACACCTTCAACTATTGGTTATTGGCCGTTGTCACCCTCAAGTATCACTTTGGCCAATATAACTCTCAACTAAACACTTTGGTGTCCGTATCACCAAAAGTCAACAAATTCAAGTCACTTTTGGTTAACTTTTGATTATTTTTTGGTTAGCTTTGGTGTTACGGACACCGTATCACCAAAAGTTAACCAATTCAAGTCACTTTTGGTTAATTTTTGGTTAATTTTTTGTTAAATTTTGGTGATACAGACACCAAAATGTTTAGTTGGGAGTTATATTGGCCAAAGTGATACTTGAGGGTGACAGCGGCCAATAACCAATAGTTGAAGGTGATTAAATCCAATAACCCTTTTGGTTTTTATAATAAGCCAAATTATCAAGGCCTTTATTTTAAATTCTGTATCGCTTTTGGGCATTTAACTTAATGACCGTTAAGTTTTCCAATTAACTCACCTCATGTGGAATGCATATAAAGGCATTTTGGTCATTTTCCTGAATGTTGAGGCTAAAAAAATGAAAGTAAAAAAAGAAGCAAAGACAAGTCCAAAACGAGGGAAAAATAAAAAAAGGAGGAAGACTGAAAAATCCACGTGCTTTCAAACGAAAAAAAAGATCAACACTTGAAGATTTTGAAGAAAATAAAAACCAGACACGCCCCCATGCCTAGATACACGTTTCAAGCCTTGAAAAGTGAAGAAAAGGACAAGTCGCATGCATGTGAGGCACAACCCCATGCCTGATAGGCACACACACATGCTCGACCGGTTAGTTAAATCCGGACCAACACAAGATCATAGAGTAAAAAAAAATTTGGTGAACATGGCCCCGGGAGGCACGCTCGAAAAAGTACATCACATAGATAATGGAGCAGACATTAGACATGAGGCATGACCTAGTGCCTACTAGCACGCCCCCGTGCCTGATCCATTAGAAGGTCAATAAATAGAAACATCGGTTATTTTGGGGAGCATCACTAAAATCTCCACCATATTTTCAATGTTGTTCTCTATATTTTCAGCTTAGTAGGTAGTATGTTAAGTCATTCCATGTAGCTTGAACCGATTCTACAAACTTCAAATCTTGTAAACATGTGTTATTACATTAATGAATGTTTGATCTTTGTTATTTTCCATAGTCATGCTTGGATAGGGTCTTTCATTTACTTAGGTGATCAGATGACGATGACGTATTCATGTTTGTTCATGTTATGACTTTTGTTTAAATTCTACTTTTGGTACGTGCAATGGTCCAAGTTATATTTTGGGTTATTGGATTTAATCACCTCTAACTATTGGTTATTGACCGCTGTCACCCCCAAGTATCACTTTGGCCAATATAACTCAAAACTAAACACTTTGGTGTGTGTATCACCAAAAGTTAAAAAAAAATTAACAAAAAATTAACCAAAAGTGACTTGAATTGGTTAACTTTCGGTGATACGGTGTCCGTAACACCAAAAGCTAACCAAAAAATAATCAAAAGTTAACCAAAAGTGACTTGAATTGGTTGAATTTTGGTGATACGGACACCAAAGTGTTTAGTTGGGAGTTATATTGGCCAAAGTGATACTTGAGGGTGACAGCGGCCAATATCCAATAGTTGGAGGTGATTAAATCCAATAACCCTTATATTTTTCCATTAAAGTGAACTTTCGTTAACTAGTAACCTACTTCTAAGACTCCATGTGTTGATCATTCTCACATTCATGCGGTTTATGTCTATGTAGACTTGTGGTAGTAGACTTATCGATGGCTAGTGAGTCGAAAGAATGGGCTAGTTAGTCGGAGTTCTTTGCTTGGTATCTTTGAGTTTGAGTAACACATTCTCGGAGTACTAACGCCATTGTATTTTTTAGTCTTTTATCTTTGATGGTTGGGTGACAACGTTTTCAGATAAAGTAACTCCTTTAAAAAAGTGCATGTTTCTTGATTTCTTTATTCCAATTGCTTGGGGGTAGTTCAATCGTCATCAGATAAAGTAACATGGTTATTGGTTAAAAGAAGATTTCTTCACTATTACATCATTCTTCAAGTTAACTCGGAAACAATCACTAAAATGTACATAACCAACATTCATATATGTTTCATTATATTTTATATAAAAATCAAGCATTTATAAATATCACATATGATTAGAATGTCTTCTGAAAGTTAAATGACTTTAAAGAGAGAAAAAAGCTATAGTGGAACATTTGGGAAACTCGATTACTATTGAGTGAAAAATAAATGTATATATCAGTGGGAACCAAATAATGTACGTTAGTGGGCTCGGTCTTTAACGGGGTTAAACGCGCTTATTTAACAAAAACAATCATCTTTATTAATCAAAACTAGATTAGTACCCGTGTACTACACGGGATTTTGGTTTTATATGTTTTATCTAAATATAGGTATTGAATTTATTTTTAACATATCCCCTATTAAATCGGTTTGGATATTCATAAATATTTTCCTATAAAAAATCATATGCTAAAATAAAGAAAATTATCTATAATAATTAATAAATTTTTTATTTGAATATATCGTGTTAGAAGATAATTCATGATAAGTGGTAAATTTTTAATTTGAACATATTGGGTTAGGAGATTATTCATGATAATTGATAAACTTTTAACTTAAACATATCGGGTTAGGAGATAGATTATGATAATCGGTAAATTTTTATTTGAACATATCATATTAGGAGATAATGATGATAATTTGTGAATTTTTTATTTGTACATATCGGGTTATTTCGAATATGGAGCATACCATAACCGCATTGAAATCATCAATCAAATCAAATTAGAGGATGACACCTAAGCAAAATCTTATGTGAAGTAATTAAAATGTTGACGTATGGATGAGTTACTCAATTATTAGAATAGGTAGATTGTTATTTAGCACCACTATATACAAACTCTTATTTAACAATTAACACATTTATCATTAACAAAAACAATCATCATGATAATTGGAATGTACGTTACGGGCTTAACACACCTTCATTTATCTAATAAAACTCATAACATTTATCTAACTCCAACTAACTTTATAAAATGTAACCCTGATCAGTATATATTATCAAATTATACTCCCTTAGTCCCTTGGAAAAGAGAAACTTCAATTCTACTCCTTTTAAAAAATTGTCTCTAGCTGATTAGTGAATTAACAATTTGGATTTAATATTGTTAATCAACAATTAGCATATGATAATTTGTCAAAAATATAGTATAAATAATTATCGTACCAATGTATGTAACTTTTGACCAAGTCAAATGCAATCCATCATTCCAGCTGATTCTTGAGAATTCCAAAAAAAAATAAAATAAAAGGAAAAAATTTACAAATATAAAAATAATTAACCCAGCTGGGTAACAGTTGGGTCAAATTAATAATTATTAAATCAATATTATATATATTTAAAGTTAGGCAGTAAACTTTAGTTACCAATTGGGCACATGGACTTCCCAAAGTCATATACTTATGTAATTGTTTTTTTTCTTACTTTACATAAAAATGTGAAATTTTTCTGGCTTATCTCATATTTGCATGCTTTCAAATTTTTTGATAAATGTCAAGTAGCTAGGTTACAACATTATTCATCTTCTTTTAACATTAGTTATATATAGGGTTTATAGTGGTTTTTTTACTTATATACTTACAGTTAAAAATATTTTTATTTTATTTGGTGATGAATCAAAGAACATGCATGTGAGTGAGTACACATACCTTTGTTATCAATGACTATTATAAGTTTTTTAAAATAAGACTGAAATCGACTAGTAGGATCGTGAACGATCTTCTTTCAAATTTTATTAGCATGTTATGGGTCTTCAAGTGTTGAATCGACTCTTATTTTATGATTAAACCGGTTGGTTTTCCTGTTATTTTTGAAATTATTTCTTGTTTGAATTATTAATTTTTAAACCTGTTTTAAACTTGTTATGTCTTTATAAATCCATGTTCAATTTTGAACTTGCATTGTATTTGGAAGATTAATGTTTGAGATATATTCTAGTTTCTTAACATTTTTTATTTTTATAATTTTAAAATTATAATCGACTATGACGTGCCCTGAATTTTTTTACCAATTCGACTGGTCTGACAACAAATGTATATCGAGCAAAAGGATAGTATAAACTTCTTATGATATCGTTTATCGTAACAAAGATTGTATTAGCTTCATAACTAATTAATAGCAAAGTTATAACTCAACTTAATCGATAACAACGTTGCCTGTCACATGTCAATGAACAAGAAAATGGTAGCCTAGCTACTTTGAATAATGTATTTACACATTTACACTTTTGTCTATGAGAATATGTTATCGACAAAGTTATAACTCAACTTAATCGATAAAAGATTTGCATGTCCCAAACTCACAATTTGATGTTAATGACAACATGGTAGCCTAGCTATTTTGAATAATGTACGTATATATATATATTTACATTGTCGTTTCTTGTCTAGAGAACAAACTGTTGTTTTATTAAGAAGGGATCATAAGTTGTTAAATTATGTACCCGTCATTGCACCTATCCCTTAAATATTGTCAATTCATATCGTTATTAAGAGTCAAATACACACAACTTTACGGTATATATATGTATTGGAAAGTTCAATTTTTATAGAAAATCTAAAAAAACATGAGATGATAACACGTGTTAATTTTTTAAAATTAAAAGAAAAAGTCATATTAGTAATATTTCCATATCTCAAGGTCCACCCCCTTTTAAACTTCTATAATTTTTGCATATGACGTTATTTAAAAAAAATGCACCATAAAGACGAGCATTTATTATCTTTAAAACGCATATAATAATGATATATATATATATATATATATAAAAGTTTCGCAACCTATTATGTTATTTCGTCATGTCATTGTGTTATTTCATCAGGTCATATGTAATATTATGAATTGACGAGTATTACACAATAACCTGATAATGATTACACAAATATATAAAACAAGTAAAATAAATAATAGATTTGAAATGTTATATTATGACATATAGTTATGTGAACAATATATGAAAACAAGTCATAAGATTTAACTTATTTGTTATTATGATGTTTTAGTTTGAATTCGAAAACAAATTATAATATAATACAATGATATAATATAACACAAATAATGACTTAATAAAATAACCCAATGATCTTAACTAAATAACACAATAATATGACGAAATAACACAATGAGCTGAAACGTGAGAAAAAGTTCTTTTTTTATACGTCAACACTATATGCGTTTTGAAGATAAAAAATATTTGTTTTTTGGTGCAATGTTTATTAAAAAAATGTCGTATGTAAAAGTTTTTATGGACGTTTAAATAAGATGGTGAAATTTGTAAAGGGACAAATAGTAATATACCTCTAGCATACCATTTAAAATTTCAACTATTTATCATTATGATATTATGTGTTTATAGAACTTTCTTTATTTAATATTAGATTTAACAGTTCAGATTCATATAGGCTTTTAACAAAATTTGAACTTTTTAGCTAAACCTCATTAATGTGTGTGACTCTTCAAGATTGTTGTACATGTGTCAACATTTTTTCTAAAGAGACCATTTTAAAGAAATAAATGCGCACCGGTGGACATTTTGAAGAACGAAAATAATCGACACGAACTTGATCATCACAAGAGCTTTAAAGCTTTGCTAGACTCGAATCCAAACAAGACACAAATTTTCATGGGTTAACACAAACACATCGTTTTAAAGATTCTGTACTCGATCGTATTAATACTTTAAAGTTTTTAACATTGATTTCATAGTTTTATTTTTATTAAAGTACGTATTTAATATTTTGACTAATATCTAGCTCATCTCTTTAGCTTTCCATACACCGTCCAATTACAAAGAAACAAATTATTTGATAGATCGTCAGTGAACCACGTCTCGAGCTATCACCTGGTTTTTGTGTCTGAGTCTAAAAGTTTTACGTGATATATATTGTTAAAGTCTAGAACAGTACTTGGTTGACGAGTTCCGACTCTGATCAACTTAGCCCGTAAGGAGGGTTGTGGCGAGCCTCCGCTTCGTACGTAGTAATGGGGGAGCCCCAATGCCGACGAAAAACACCTATTGGTGTTAAAGACGAAGTTTCGATCTCGGTCCTTGCACCTCTGAGTGCTTCAGTCGATCATAGGCCGTTGCACCAACCGCCATTCTAAAAGTGTTATTTTTATTGTTGGAAACTTTAAATTGTAATAATTTACTTTTTTACTCATCACTAATACCAATTAATACGAAAAATTAACATCTTTAATCTTGTTCATACCTCCTTTGTTTGTTTATATTATAACGCATATGCATTGTATCTAGATACTCTAAACAACAAAATGAACAAGTATATAGTATGAACAAGGGGTGTTGCAATTGATTTTTCTCTTTAGTTTCTCTTTCATATTAGACCCTAGCTTTTCATATCCTCTCATCCTTTGATTCAACCTGCCTCAAGCATTCATATTTAGATTATCCACTAATCCATTCATCCATGTGCATGAACTCATCATCCCCTTATTAAATACCTACCAAATTTACACCAAAAACACATTTTTTACTGTTTTCATGGCAGCATCCATGAACAACTGGTTAGGGTTCTCACTTTCACCTCAAGATCAACAACAAATGGTTGATACACAATCATCTATTGTTGATAACTTCAACTCCGATAGCATCTCCGGAACCGGAGAGTGCTATGATTTGGGTTCCAACTCCGTTCACTCCTCTATTCCTTCTCTCAACCTTCCTCCGCCTTTCGGGTTACTCGAACCATATCATAATCACCATGGTAAATATTAACTAGTTTGCTTCTTTATGCTACAAGATTTTAGTAGGGTTTTCTTGATTAGCAATATCATGGTTTTTTTCTATTTTTGTCAAAAAAAACAAACAAAATGATCAAAATGGAAGAGTGATACAAGAATCTTGATATTTAAATTTATGCAATTTTTTTTTATTATTCAAGAGTTTTAAAAGGGTTTTTTTTTTTTTTTTGTGGAAATAACAATTGATTTGCAAGTTATAGAACATGAAATTAATCATGCTGGTTTTTAATGAATTTTCAAACTGTATTAGATTTTTAACACTTGCTATAATTTAGTCACTAAAAGTATGTTTTTTGTTATATTAATTTAGTCACAAAGACCAAATTTAATGATCATCAAGATGGAACATTGATTCAAGTACTATAACAACCCTAGATTATAAAACATTAAATCTTGGCTGTTTTAGTGAATTTACAAAGTGGGTTTTGGTTTTTAATTTCTGGTACCTAAAACTCAAATAAAATGATCAAGATGGAACAGTGATGCAAGTACTTGACATTTTATAAATTTTTTTTTTCTATTTTCCAAGATTTTAAAAGGGTATTTTGTTTATGAAAAAATAATAATACCCAGATTAAAAAAACAAAATCTTGTTAACTTTTGATGAATTTAATTACAGATTGGAATATGAAAGAAAACTCAGAGTTATCAGTGTTAATGGCTAGTGGAAGTTCATGCAATGAAAACCCTGAAACCCAACAACCAAAGTTTGAAAATTTTCTCAATGTTGGTACTAACTCCGGTGGCTATATGTACCAACTTCCACCGCAAGCGGCGGCGACCGACGTAACAACCACCACCACAACAGCCACAAGTAGTAGCATTGGTCTTTCAATGATAAAAAACTGGCTTAGAAACAACCCAACTCCATCTAATCAAAATGGCATGACCGTTGGACCGCCGGAGATTCAAGAAAACGGCGAGAGAACGGTGGCGATGAGTGGTTATTCCGGTGGTTGTGGTGGTGGTGGTAGAACCAATGAGCTTTCACTTTCAATGGGTACTGGTGATAATGGTGGTGGGTTTGGCGTCGGTGGTGGTGGTTGTGGTGAGAGTTTGTCGGTTGATAATAAACGGCAGCAAATGGAGGTGGCAACCACCGTGGATGGTGATAACGGTGGCGGTGCGGTGGAGGCGGTTCCCCGGAAATCTATTGATACTTTTGGACAAAGAACTTCAATTTACCGAGGTGTAACAAGGTGAAAAGTTAATTTTATGTATTTTTTTAAAGATTCTGTTATTGAATGCTCTTAATACATACTAGTCATATAAGTTTAAACCAGATTATATCAATACGAGTCATATGTATCAGATAAAAGAAAGTGGCTCAAGTTTATAAACCCTTAAAAGTGGTGAAATTAAATAATGTAATTAAATAATTAGAGGATGTTTATAAAGATAAATATGTAATTGAATTTTTATTAAATTACCATTTTATTTTTTTTATTTTGTAAAATATATTTAAGGGTTTTTGGGTAGTGCAGACACAGATGGACGGGGAGATACGAGGCTCATTTATGGGATAATAGTTGCAGAAGAGAAGGACAAGTTCGTAAAGGCAGACAAGGTAATTAATTAAATAAATAAATTAATTTAATTCTATTTTTGTTAAATAATCAAATATACTTGGTAGTTAATTATTTAATAAATTCTTCTGCTAACCTACTTTTTTTTTTTCTTATTTTGTGCATGGATTAATTAATGCTTCAACTGGGATTTTGTTCAATATTCTTGCAGTTTATTTGGGTAAGTTTTATTAAAAGGTGTATTTTATTTTCTTATGCATAATGAAAGCTAGGGTTTCATTTTTTTATAGCATAAAGCATTTCCACTTTTAGCTTTTTTTTCAAGATTGTGTATTTGTGTAAGTTAACCTAGCTTGATTGATCTTATGTTAATATATATAGGAGGTTATGATAAGGAAGATAAAGCGGCAAGAGCGTATGATCTGGCTGCGTTGAAGTATTGGGGCACGACCACGACTACTAATTTCCCTGTAAGTTTTTTGAAATTTATCGATTTATGATAGATAAAAAAGAGTTTTTGAACTTTGTATGATTTTTTTAGAATATATCTATTAAATTCTTGGATTTTTTTTGCTTTAATTATATATATATTGGTTACTTTTAAAGTGCTCACTTGTGGTGTAATTCTTTTATATTGACTGATTGTTCATTGAACGATTAGATGTTTCATGTGTGCAGTTTGTTTTGTATTTATTATTCTTGTACATATATACTTTGGCCTTTTTTTTGTTATTGTAAAGTTTAATATAACTAATTAAAAAAGATCATTTTCACATTGATCGAGCTTTAAAATTGATCGATTTGTTAGTTTTAGTAAGATATGGTTAAATAAAAACAAAAATATTTGTAGATTGGCAATTATGAGAAGGAGATTGACGAGATGAAAAACATGACAAGACAAGAGTATGTCGCCTCGCTTAGAAGGTACATTTCTATAAAATCGGACTTAGTTTTAGACGCTAGTTATACGTGTTTACACGTCTATTTAGGTTGATAATTTTTTTTTAATGATTTTATATAGGAAAAGTAGCGGTTTCTCACGAGGTGCTTCCATCTATAGAGGTGTCACAAGGTAAATTATTTTGCTATTTGCAATGTTACAATTATATGATTAACAATTTACAAAAAATTTACTATCTTCTTTAAAAATCAATGAAGTTAGTAGATATTAATTGTTTATTAAAAAGATCCCATTTTGGATACCATTGCATGCTATAAATAGTTATATTAATGTTTTTGATTATATGGGACCAAAAGAACCAGTTTGCACATGCTATTTACCCACACGAGTCAGAATTTTGCAAAATATATATATTCTTTGAAAGATTTTCTTTAAAAACTAAAATCAATAAATACTAGAATTAATCATATAATGTCACTGGATATTTAATGATCATTTTATTTATTATTATGAAATAAATCATTACTCATTTATAGACTAGAATAAATTAAAACATTGATTGTAACGAATGATGCATTTTGAATACATGCAGACACCATCAACATGGAAGATGGCAAGCAAGAATAGGGAGAGTTGCAGGGAACAAAGATCTTTACTTGGGAACTTTTGGTAAATTATTTTATTTCTCACTTTTTTACATTTATAAGTTATTTTAAGCAAATAAAATAGTTACCAATTTTGATTATATTTTTTTCGGGTTAAATTTGATAAATTATTTAAGATTAAACTTCGTCTCGCCTCCCTAAGGTTTGTTTTAAAATAACCGTTTGCATACAATAGTTTTAAAATTGCGTTTTGTCTATTTAAACTTACCAATTTGTCGATCACCTTTTAGCAGCGATTTCTGGGGGCTTTAGCAGCGACTTTTGTCCTTGCTATTGGTCGAATTTCTTGTAGTGATTGGTCTTGTATCTCTACTATTGAAGGATACAAAGCCTACATTTGTAATTAAAAAGATGTATGGTTCTTATAATCGTATTTAAGTTGTTTAGTTATATTTATAAATAAAACATTAATATTTATAGGGTAATTGTAATGAAAATGAACAAAATAAATTTATTCTAGCTACATATAATTAAGCATGAGTTTGATATGATCGTTTCAATATATTTCATGTATGTTTAACTCGATGTAGGTACACAAGAAGAAGCGGCCGAAGCATACGACATAGCGGCCATCAAGTTTCGTGGACTCAACGCGGTCACAAACTTTGAAATCAACAGATATGATGTTAAATGCATTTTAGAGAGCACCACTTTACCAATAGGTGGTGCAGCGAAGCGTCTCAAAGACGCAGAAAAAGCCGCAGCCAATGAGTTAACCAGAGTGGCAAAAGATGACCTCATGACCACCCAAATGACTCATGAAGGTACAAACAACTACACAACAATGACATGGCCTAGCTCCATTGACTATCACCACCAAGCCATGGCTCAAGCCCACGCCCAACCGTTTAGCATGCACTACCCACAATACTATAACAACTCGAACCAACAAAGATTATGGTGCAAACAAGAACAACAACATGAACAAGATGGTCAAAGTTTTCAAGATCTTCAACAAATGCAACAAATTCATCAGTTTTTTCAACCTACACCAAACTCTTCGGTTCTTCACAACCTCATGAGTATGGATTCATCTTCTATCGAACATAGTTACACTAGTACTGGTGGTGGTGGAGGTGGTGATCATCAGGTGATGGGATATGGTGGTAGTGGTGGCGGTTATATGAACCATATGATGGCTAATAGTGGTACTACTGATTCATCTCAAGATGGTGATGGAAACATGTATTTCCATCACCAAGGATCCAGTTATGGCAGTTGGGTGCCAACTGCCATACCGACACTCGCAGCAAGAACTGCCAACTTGGTGGTGGCACACGCGGGTGGTGCTCCTAACTTTACCGCTTGGAATGACTCGTAGTAAGTTAGATAACATGATAGAATTAAGTTTTAGGTGGTTTTTTTTTGTTCATGCAATTCTTTGTTCTTGGTGAACTGGGAAGTTAGAGATCATTAGGGTATTATCTAGCTATTTAACTTTGTATTAGATTAGGATCTAACCAAAGTTCAAAAAGCCATTAATATAGCATGTATATATGCTATAGGTTTTAAGAACTTAATTTTGAAACTGTATTTAGATCCACGGAATGTAAAAAAGTAAAAAACCAAGCATTGTAATATCGAATTTTAACTTTGAATCACACAAAAAAAGTACTCATTAATTTATAGTTATTTAATTAGTCACATAGTGGTGGGTCAATTTTTTCCAAATTTATTTAGAACGGTAACTTTTTAAATAATAACAGACATTTTTAATACTAAATAACCTTTAATAATTAGTTTTGTTTTTTATATTTTTAAATAAAGTAAACTGTAGTTTTAGTCCATGTAATTGGGTATCATTAATAGTTTTACTTTCATCTTAACAGTTTTGGTCTTTTAGGTTTTATTTTTTAATAGAATTGATCTCGAACCATATCACATTCAATTTTTCGTTTAGTCTCCCTCTCATTCGAAGTAAAAATGTCATTTTTTCACTCTTTTGACATGCGACTGAAAAAATGTTAACCTATATGATAACTTAGATAAAAGAAAGGGAGAAATAACATTATTACTCCTCAGATGCGGAGCGTGTGAGAGAGCCTTCAGATGTGGAGCGTGTGAGAGAGATTTAACAGAAATTGGAATAAAGTTTGCGTTCGGTACCATTTTTGTTAGAAAATAAAATCACAAAAATCAAAACTACAGTTTTCTCTTTTAATTATATTATAATTTAAGTTATACTTTTATATTAGTTTAAACGATAGCCCCAAGCAACAATTATAAAACATGGACATAAATTTAAGGAAAATGGTGACAGAATTGTACGTTTTATAGCCCACTTAAACATTCTTAAAAGCATACAAATGTATTATTTAGCTCTTGTGTTTGTTTACATAGAAAAACGATACTGAACTTAAATTTGAATTTAAATTCGATCAGTACTATAGCTATGTTTAATTGAAACCAGATAAACAAAAGGAAACATTGTTATTTAAAAAAAAAAATATGAGTTAAAATAAGGAGAATTTTGTATATACTTGTAGACTTTAAAAGTATCATATATAACCAAATTAGTTTAATACCCTGTAACACACGGATTAAATATAATAATAGTATTTATAAGGAAATTTTAACAATTATGTTTAAGGATTTGTAAATATTTAATATATAAAGATTCATCTCCATCAAGTCATGCACGGTGAAAATTTCCAATTAATTTTTCCTCCCAAACATTTTATTATAGAACAAAAACAAATTCCCCCAAAAGATGGCTCCCTTTAAAACCTTTAATCTATCTAATAAATCAAACTTTTAGGGGGCAATTTTTGGAGGGATTTTTTTTTCTATAATAGGAAGTTTGTGAGGTAAAATTAAGCTAAATTTTTCACCATGCAAGTTGATGGAGCCAACTCCTTAAATGTTATATATTTACAAATTGTTAAATATAATGGTTATAATTTTTTTTATAAATATTACTATTTAACCCGTGTGTAACACACGGGTAACTAGTCTATATAATATTTCAAGGTTTTAGGGGAGATAATTTTTTGGGGGAAAATTTTTTTTGTTCTATAATAGGAAATTTAAGAGGGAAATTTATTGTAATTTTTTCACCATGCATATATAAGTTGATGAAGTCAATTTCTTTAATATTAAATAATTATAATTTATTTAACATAATTGTTATATTTTTTTATAAATGTTATTATTTAGCCCGTGTGTAACACACGGGTATTAAACCTAGTTTATATAAAAAATCAAGGTTTTAGGAGGGCCACCAATGTTGTTTTGGAGGAAAGAATGAGGGGGTAAATTATGGGAAGAAAAAATAAGGGGGAAAACTTAAATGTCACCTTTTAGTTACTATTTTAATTTTTTAAACTTCATTAATAACCAATTTGTTATTTTTGTTTTTCTATGTAATTTTAAAATTAAAATATTAAAAATTTTTGTTTACTTAAAAAGTATAAAAAATGAATATGTTTTTTTTAATTTATTACCAAATTATTATAACTTTACTTATTCATTCATGTGTAATCTAAAAAAATCATTAATAATTACTTAAATATTATTTAATTATTAAAACATTTATTTTGTTATATTAACCCGTGTGTATACACGGGTATTAAACCTAGTTATTAGATAAATTAAAGACAAAACTGCACTTTTGGTCCTTTATGTTTATACAAACATGCAGTTTTAGTCCTTTAAGTACAAAAGTTATAAAAGTAAATTACAATTTTAGGCCTTTATAATAAGCCAAATTACGGATTGTGGCCTTTATTTTAAATTTTTGCACTGGTTGGCCTTTATATAAATTTTTCTCACGGTTTTAGGCCTTTAAGTTAACTGTCGTTAAGTTTCTCAGTTAAATCCCCTCATGTGCAATGCACATGAGGGTATTTTAGTCATTTTACATGTAAAGGCTAAAAATGTAAATATTAAGATCATCATCTTCTTCATCTCCATAACCCCCACCATCACTACCACCACCAATACCATTTTCATCTCCGGCAACCACCACCACCACTACCACCACCACTTATATAAATCAATTTATACATCATCAAATCATGCTGGTTCCATCCATGATCAATCAGACCAGGGTGCAGTTCACGGCAACTGCCATGAACGTTGTCTCCACCTAAACCATGCTGGTTCCATCCATGATCAATCGGAGCAACATTACCGGCGAAAACTAACAAAAACAGAGGTAACGAACCCAGCTCTAAAATCCGATCAGATTTCTGAATCTCCATCCATTTTTCGATCCGTTTCGTTTATCCAAACAATCTCCATTTCGCCAGATCGATAACTCACAGATGCCATTTATTGAACCAACGTAATCATTTCCCCCAATTTCCAAGATTATTTTCAAGATTATTTTCAAGATTTGTGATTATATGTATTTGTCTGAAATCATTGATTTTATAGGAGAATGTGAAATATTTACCTGGGATTAAACTTGGGTGTAATGTTGTTGCTGACCCAGATCTTGAAAGTGGAGGTATCATCACCTCTCAAATGAAATGCAGGTATCTTGAAAACTAATATATATATTAGTTTGAGTACAATACATATCTGGTCCCTCAATATAAACTATTTATTAGTTTATGTCCTTTAGATGTACAATTACCAAAATACCCTCATGTGCATTGCACATGAGGGGATTTAACTGAGAAACTTAACGGTAGTTAACTTAAAGGCTTAAAACCGTGAGAAAAATTTATATAAAGGCCAACCAGTGCAAAAATTTAAAATAAAGGCCACAATCCGTAATTTGGCTTATTATAAAGGCCCAAAATTGTAATTTACTCAAAGTTATAATTAACATCTTTTGTCTTTATATTTGTTGTATTATTGGTCCTTTAACACTAACGGAGTTAAATATTCCAGTTAAGTCAATGACAAACTAGTCTTTTTACCCCTAAAGGACTATTTCTGTAATTTTAAACTTAAAGGACTATTTTTGTAATTTAAACTTAAAGGACTATTTCTGTGATATTAACATATTTTAATTAAACTAGAGTAAATTACATTTTTTGGCCTTTATAATAAGCCAAATTACGGATTGTGGCCTTTATTTTAAATTTTTGCATTGGTTGGCCTTTATATAATATTTCCTCACGGTTTTGGGCCTTTAAGTTGACGAAAGTTAAGTTTTCCCGTTAAATCAAGGGTATTTTAGTCATTTTATTATAAAGGACAAAACGAGTTTTAACATGGGCCATTTCTGTCAATATTAAAACTCTCTCTAATTGCTTTCAGTTAAAATACAAAACATATAAACTTGAGGGATTGAAGTGTAAATAAAATAAAAACCCATCCTCTTCCTATCCTTCATCTTCCTCCATAACCACCACCATCACTACCACCACCAATATCATCTTCATCTCCGGCAACCACCACCACCACTACCACCTCCACTTATATAAATCAATTTATACTTTGCTCCACCATTGCTCTGCAAACTTCAAGTTTCTTACCGACTCTCTTCATATTTCTATAGGAGAATTTGACAGATACTACCGAAAAAACAATTACGGAAGAATATGAAGATGATAGGCCGGAAATTGAAGGAACCATGGATTGAATTGAACAACAAGCCATTGAATGCGATCGAAAAATCACCCATACACACATAGATATGGTGATTGAAATTTGAATAGAGAAATAAGCCCTAATTTCAGGTTACTGACAGATTGATGAAAATGCAGACAGAGAGATTGAAGGGGGTGATGTATGTACCTAACTACTAACTGTAATTTCCTACCATACTTGACCAACAAATGTTACCGAATAACTCTTTTGTAACAAAATCAGCCAAATCGTCCGCTTAAAACAAGTCGTTCAACGGTGGCGCCGTCGTCTTCCCTCCGCCGGTTCACTAGCCGTTTACGTCGGAGCTGAACGCCGGCGATTCGTTATCCCTACACGATTCCTCAACTTGCATATTTTCATTTCGTTACTCAATAAAGCGGAAGAAGAGTTGCATATTTATATAAGTGGAGGTGGTAGTGGTGGTGATGGTGGTGGTTGTCGGAGATGAAGATGGTATTGGTGGTGGTAGTGATGGTGGTGGTTATGGAGGAAGATGAAGGATAGGAAGAAGATGGGTTTTTATTTAATATACATTTTAATCCCTCAAGTTTATATGTTTTGTATTTTAACTGAAAACAATTAAAGAGAGTTTTAATATTGCCAGAAATGACCCATGTTAAAACTCGTTTTATCCTTTATAATAAAATGACTAAAATACATTTGATTTAACGGGAAAACTTAACTTTCGTTAACTTAAAGGCCCAAAACCGTGAGAAAAATTTATATAAAGGCCAACCAGTGCAAAAATTTAAAATAAAGGCCACGATCCGTAATTTGGCTTATTATAAAGGCCAAAAAATGTAATTTACTCATTAAAATATTAGTTTATTTATGTATTTTTAAAACTTTTATGAATATTATCATATAATTAAAATGTAAACAATTTTTATAAACATATTTTTTATACATATTAAAGTAACATATGTGTACATTTTTTGAATAACAAAAATTTTACAATATTATTTAAGTTGTTCATAAAGTTTTGAAAATAACCGGAAAGTTTCAAAAATTCTCAAAAAATCTTATTGATTTTTAAATGTATTTGTCGATTATAGTGACATTTACAATATTACATCCGTATCATAAGAAATATTTAATCAGACACAAAAACTAAATTTACAAAAAAATGTAATCGTTAGCTTCACATTACTTTAAAGTTTTATACTAAAATGTACAAAAAATGTGTAATTACATAAATGTCACTATAATCTACAAATACATTTATGTAATTACACATTTTTTTTGTACATTTTAGTATAAAACTTTAAAGTAATGTTAATGGAATTAGGATCTATAGATATAGATACGAAACCGCTAAGCAACCTAATCCCGGGTCATTCTCTAGGTGTGACAAAAAGGAAAACCCTAAAGGACGTCTAAAGTAAGCTATTAAGTGGATCAATTTTCAGTCTCTCCAACGACATTCACATACCTAAATAATAACTCACTTCTTGGTCTCGCTATCACAATACACATAACATGCACGAGGTAACATATAGGTGATTGATAAAACATTAAATAGCAATGTACATAAGATAGATAGACAAATTTCTTTTCTGACAAAAAACCCTAATCACAAAGAAAATTCTGATTAATCTTCACTTCTTAGTCCCCAATGTAGTAGAACATTAAATTTAATTATGAATATGTCTTTTACATGAACATCATCCATTTGTAATACCATAACCAAAATCATTCAAGTTTTAACAATCATTTATCAATACCTAAGTTGTTCAAAGATCTAGCCGACAACCATGTTCATAAACAATATCAAATTAAAATCAAAGATGTTCATAGTTCACATTAGAAACAAAAACAAACAACTAAAGCAAATGAATATTATGTAAATACACAAACCGATTTAATCTTTAATTGGTGACTTGTTTCAAACTCTTGCTCCAATATTCATCTTGTTAAACTCTTTTGCAATGTTGTCATGTCCTCCAAAAAATAATCGTCGTTCAAGAATTGTACATCCCCTCTTGTTTTGTTCCAACTCCAACAAATAAATGTAATAGGGTTATTTTAATAACCCAATGAAAATTAGGTTCCGTGAATTATCTCAAAATTATCTTATGGGCTTTGTTAGATCTTTTATTTATGGGCCATTAAAAATTGCACTAACTAATAGAGCACAAATACATGATGAAAATTATCTCGTAATCACATAAAGATGCATAAATCGGTTAATTTTGGTTAACCGGTTATTTAATATCCTAATCGGTTATTTTCGGTTATTGAGAAAATCAGTTATTCGCTTTAACTAGTTCGGTTAATAACCAGTTTTTTTCAAAATTTTCGGTTATTTTACTTTAACCGGTTTTTCTAATATTTTATAATTTTTTCGGGTTTTTTCCCGGTTAATTAACCTGTGGATCGGTTAAAATTCGGTTTTAAAAAAACCGGTTAATAACCAGTTATTCTAAAAAATCCCTAATCGATTACGAATCTGTGGTTAAAAAAAAATATATCCTAACCGGTTATTTCTCAATCGTTTATTGAACCAGTTATTTTATGCACCTCTATCCTCACATGTTCCTTTAACTAGATTAGAATTTGTGTGTTACACATACGTGTGAAGATATAATTGTAACAACTTGTAAACATAAAAGGAAGACAAGTCATACAAGTAAAACCTGTTAAACAAAATGTGCAGGTAAGTAAAAATCCAATTGAGTTTTGAAACTTCACTGTTTTGACCAACAAATATAATACAAGATTCATAATTAAAAATGTAATTTAGGGGTTGTTTGTTTACCTTTTAATGGTACAGTTCAGTGCTTAATCATTCAGCATTCAGCATTCAGAGCGTTTGTTTCAGAAGAAAAAAGCCTCTGAATGGTTTAGTTAAGTGCTGAATGGTTAAGAGACTTAGAAATGCTAAATGAAACTGAATGGAGCATATGGTAACTTTATACTCATCTGAAGTTCTACCCAAACATCCCTCTCATTGATGGAACCTCTTAATGGTTCAGACCTCTTAACCATTCAGCACTTAATGATTCAGATTTTGCCAAACAACCCCTTACTCATTATAAAAAGAGACATATATAAATATATAATAAATATCTATAGATTTGACTCAAATCTTATAAATAGAGACATACATAAATATATTATAAATAGAGACATTATAAACCGCACTCGTTTGAAAATTTAATAGATTATTAACTTTTAAATCGAATAAACTTGATTTAATTTTTAATTAATTTGTATAATATTTTATATCTTTTTTTAATATTTAAGTATATTATATTATAGTTATATTAAAAAGTATTAAATTAAATCGAAAAAAGATAATAAATTTTATTAAAAAAAAAAAGAACATCAAACCGGTACCAACGTGATAGTAGTACTGAAATACCGATACCGTTGTGATACCGTCCCGCTAAATTCGGTACTGATACCTGTACCCATTTTTCTTTTAACTCGATACCAGTACTAAGCGGTACCGATACCGAAACAGTCCAGATCTCATCTCTAGATTCGAGTAAAAAGATTCTAGGGTTGTGAGAGAAGGGTATATGGTCTCTTGTAAAAAGAAACATAGCAACGAAACTATACCCTTTTTTCTTCTTCATCTTCTTAGTGACACAACATCATCATCATCATCATCATCATCATCATCATCATCATCATCATCATCATCATCATCATCATCATCATCATCATCATCATCACCTGAAGAAATATGTCCGGTAGAGAAGTTCGTGAATACACCAATCTGTCCGATCCCAAAGGTATCCTCCTCAATTCAATTCAATTCAATTCAATTGCTTCTCTTTAACAAAACATTATTTTTCCTCAATTCAATTCAATTCAATTGTTTGCAGATAAGAAATTGGGGAAAGGAAAAGATAGAATTGATGATGAAGACATCACTTTTCAACGAATGGTTGCTAAGGTTAGCGATCCTGTTTCTCTAATCCACTTTTTCTTATTTCATAGGTTTTGGTTTGTTAATTGTTATCATTCACATGCTGTAGCAAGATTGAGTGATTGATTTTATCTAAAAATGTGTTAATTAACAGCTTAAAAGGTTGAAACTTTTGTAACTATGAGTCCTCATTGAATTAGGATGACTTGGAGTTGATGATTTGAACTATTTGAAGATGATATAATCACGTAGGAAGGTTTACGTTTGGATTAGGAGTTATGTAATCTGGTTTGATCTCGAATATTCTCCCTATTTGAACTATTTATAAGTTAAGACTAATTTCAAGTTGATGATACAAACATATGCATAATTATATGTTATGCCATGAATAAAACAAACACGATTGTACAAGCATCAAAAACAAGAAAACATGTTGTTTCTTTACGGAATCACAAGTTTTGAATGAATTGAATATCTCATGCGAGAAGTGAAACTTTTTAATGATATATACCATATTACCATCCGACTGTATAGGGTACCATTACCATAACCAAACTCAGTAAATCCTATCCGTAGAAAAACTATTAATAGGTTTTAGCAAGGGTGGTATGTAGGTAAGACCGTAAGGGGCTGTTTGGCAAAATCTAAATCATTAAGTGCTGAATGGTTAAGAGGTCTGAACCATTAAGAGGCCTTATCAATGGGAGGGATGTTGGGGTAGAACTTCATAGAGGTAAACTGGTAAAGTTGGTATATGCTTCATTCAGTTTCATTCAGTATCTCTCTGTCGGTAACTATTCAGCACTTAATTAAACCATTTAGAGGCTCTTTTTTGTGAAACAAACTTTCTGAATGCTGAATGCTGAATGATTAAGCACTGAACTGAACCGAACCATTAAGAGGTGAAACAAACAACCCCTAAACCTTAAATGTTATGTTTGTCACACTGTTTAGGGTGCTAAGTTCTTACGGAATCACAAGTTCTGAATTAATTGAATAATCTCATGCGAGAAGTGAAACTTTTTAAAGTGAGATATACCATCTGATTGTATAGGGTACCATTACCGTAACCAAACCTAGTAAATCCTATCCGTAGAAAAACTATTAATGGGGTCTAGCGAGGGTGGTATGTAGGTAAACCGTAAACCCTATGTTTGTCCCACTTTTTAGGGTGCTAAGTTCTTACATGTAAGCTTGGAGGATTAAACGTTTTGTGACTTTACATCTATGATTATGCTGATACACCTTTTAAAATGATAAAAAAACTGGAAGTCTGGAACATGCCGTTGATACTTGATATGAAGATTTTAAACCTGTTATTAAATTTCGGTTGTATCTTCCGACTTATCTGTCATGCGTATAATTAAAACATTAGTAAAAATGCACAATGCGAAATGCTTTAATGTATTGAAGTGCTTACAACGCTCTAAGTCCCTTTATTGAAAAAAACTATATTACTGTTTAAAGGATAAATGACTTTATAATGCAACTAAGTTTCAGGCTTTTCCATACGAACAAAATTAAGTTGATGCACCTGTATATTTCAACTTTAAACTCAACAAAGCAACCAAGTTTAACTTTTTTTTTTTGCCTAAATTGGTGTCCAGTTGAAACGTGGCTGCATTAGTTGCTAACAAACCATTAGTTGTGGAAAATGGCAAACCATAGGGACCGATTATTGTATAGTTTTGAAGCTGTTTTTTTTTTCATCTGTTTATTTTATTTTTGTATTTAGCTGTCCCCGTTTTGGCTTTTTGAGTTTACTTGAGTACGAAATTATGTTCTTGGAATTTGATGTAAATTTTAGAAGGCTATTCTGATAACATGCCCTGGCAGGGATCTTGGCTTGTCCTATTGGTTGGTTAATGTACACAGATGCAAGAGGTGGCAGGAGATCGTGGTGGCTACCTTCATGGACGTGGCGGTATTAAGCTCTTTATTCCCTTTTTGCTTTATATTATATTTAGTTACATTTATACATTTTGAATTCGATACCGTTGTTATCACAACATTTATTCGCAGTAATCATTTTTTGGTGTTTGGATAACACACATTCTACTTCTGATTAATAATTGATTGGTTTAGATTAATTCTATCATGGTCAAATAACCAGTTTTAGATTAACTATTTGTATGCTGCTTGCAGCAGAAGTAAGTATCAAAGGTAAAATAACATTAATCCACTACCCTTTTCTTTATCTATTCGAGAGACTTTTTTTCTCATTCAAGACGAGTCTCCCTTTTCAGACAAAAAGCCCATTTGGATATTTTATGTATTAATTTTTGAATTAATCGGGATTCACTTAACACTTAAACGGCTGATTATATGAATATTACAACTTCAAACAACAAAAGCTCATCTAATTCCATACGCTATATCAAAGCCCGGTGATAGTGTTAATTATCTATCAGAATCACTTAATTACTTTCGAAACACACATCCAAGCACACCCTGAATCTAGTTGTTGAGCTTTTTTAAGTGTGAATTTATATCGTTATATTTTAGGGGGTGTTTGGATTTCCTTTTTGAAACTAATAATCTGATCATTGCATAAATTTATCTAATTACCATTTCAAGACATGCCCCTTTTTTCATAAAAATATCATTTTCGGTTATTTATGTATTAATAATATGAACTTGCCAAAAACTCAAATAACTTATTTTTGGATTGTTACAACTTCAAGTAATAGAAGCACATATAAGTATTATCTCTTAGACTTTTACTACCTGATTAGTTATAGTCGTAATGTTGTATTAGTTGATCATCTGATTTTGCTTAAATAGAATCACATAATCACATTCAAAACACACATACACACACTCCCTTAAGTAAAATCTTTAGCGTTTCCTTAAGTTTGAATTTGCAGCCTTGGACAGTGATGATCTGCTCTATCTCAAGGAGCAGATGGAAGCAGAAGAGGACGCAGAACGTTTATTACGCCGCACTGAAAAACGAGCATTTGCTGCGTTTAAAATATCCTTTTTTGCCACAGGATGCATTAAATGGGATAGACAAGTCCAACTTATAAAATATATACACATTTAATTGTTGCACCACATACAACTAGGGTAACTTCTGAGGTTTAACAAAATTAATCTACCATAAAACTTTTAAGTTTTGCTTTATGTAGTTTTTCTCTGACAAATAGGATAGTGGCTATGTTCTTTATTTAGCTTGATAAGTATGGTATTATGCTACTAGTTTTCATTTGACAAGCATCATGCATGGAACATATGAACAATAATAGTAACAATTTTAATTTAGAACCTATTGTTTCGTTTGTTCCCAACGGTCAAACTTTACTTATATTTTTAGAGGATAGTTGGATATGCATTTTGGAACCGGTTATCTGAAGTTGTAATAGTCAGTTATTAAGTTCTGAATAAACATATTCTGCTTCTAATTTTGATAATTGAAGGGACGAATAATTATTTTGATAATCAGTGTCTTAACAGCTGCAACAATATTGATTAATAAGGATAAGATAACTACATAGTTTGAGACTCTTTCAGTTTCATGAACTGTTTTATCTTTTTTTTTTCCAAAAAAATGGTATTTTTGGTATTATATATTTGTTTCTCAAGTAGTCAAAATTTGTCAACCAAACACTCAGTATCTAAAATGTTCTTAATAATGACGAAAGATGAAACTTCGGCCAAATCAGTTGCTACCAATGGGCAAAAAGGTAAATTTAGATTGAGAATTTTATCAAAAAGTGGAAAGTTGCACTTATTTGCGACAAGCGAACGTGCACATTGTTGAATTAAAGCATCGCTCTTTTTATTTGTTTATTCTTTGACTTCTTATAACAAAGCTGCAAGTTTAGCTGATTCTTCACCAGCTTCAATTCCATTGCCTCTGCGTGTTGAACCAAAGACAAAAACCGGAATAAGGTGCTTCCTTTACTCTCCAAATTTATAACTCGTTATCTAATTATCGTGATTCCAAGTCATATTATTTGAGTTTTATATTAAATACAAGGAAACTGATTATCTACCGGTAAATTAAAGTTAGTTATTTATCTCATCTTTGAACCTAATTTCAGAGACTTAAACACTCAAGTTCCACAAAAACTCGTTCTTTTTTCACAAAAAAGTCTCTTGGTCATTTGTCTATTACTTTATTTATGGCCGTGTGTTTAGCATTGTGTTTTGAATAATATGTCTATTACATCCAGACATTATTTTTTACGTTCTGCCATATAAATGTTATATTACATAGAGTAAACTTCGTTTTATCTCCTTGAGGTTTGCCTAAAATAACAGTTTGCATACAATAGTTTTAAAATTGCATTTTGCCTCCCTCAACTTACCAATATGTCACCGTTTGCTACATCCGAATTAATTCCGTCAAAAGCAAACGTTAGTCAGTCGCGTGTGCCTCTCACGTGAGGGGCACTTTAGTCATTTTCAAGCCTTTTCTTAATCAATGGTAGAAATATGGGACTGACTAACGTTTGCTTTTGACGGAATTAATTCGGATGTAGCAAACGTTGACAAATTGGTTAGTTCAGGGAGAAAAAACGCAATTTTGAAATTATTGTATGCAAACGATTATTTTAGGCAAACCTCAGGGAGGCAAAACGAAGTTTACTCTATTACATATTATTTGATTCTGAATTTTCAATATCACATAGTCACTTTTAAAGCACACATCCAAAAACCCCTAAAAGTAGCATTTTCGTCAAGTTGAAATGCTTGTGACATAATGTTTATTTTACAGACAACAGGATCTACTGAAAAAAGTAGTGGAAGTCAAACCAAAACGACAAAAGGTGTCAACACAGGCTACTAGTAACATACCTGCAGAAAATAAGGTGCAGGACAACATAGAAGATAAAAAACCGTCAACAAATCAAACCAACCCCATCAAAAGCTTACTTGCAGCGTATGAGAGTTCAGATGACGATGAAGAGTGAACAGGGAATAAGTTTGTTGATGAACGAACAACAGTGACTATATATATGTTTTTTGTAATTTTGGTTTGACAATCAGTAGCAGGATCTTGTATTGTGTCTGGAAGTTTTATAATCTTTTATTTAACCATGGCAATTTAGGTTGATTTTGATTTGTCATGTATGCGTCAACCTATTACATACATTTAGGAGGTGACGCTTGGTTCAAGTCAACCCGACTAAGACCTATTATGTTAATGGTTTTTAGTTTCTGGACCGACTAGGTTTAGAGCCGGAAAAATCCAAGACCAAATGGTTAGCCTTGAGGCGTCACCTTGTTGTGTTTACATGCTTAACGCGTTATTAGTGTAACATGTGTTATTTATGAGTAGATAGCTCATTAGGACACGTTCAAAAAGCAAATGTATATATATATATAGAGTGAGGTTCACCTACATAGTGTTATAAATCTAAGAAGGCTAAGAAGCAATAAGAGATTGACATGTGGCATCTATGAAAATTAGGAGATGGGGTATTTTAGTCATGCCCACTTTTTTAAATATTCTCTCTCCACATGCAAGTCACATGTCAATTCCTCCACTTTTTTAAAAAGTTTATAACTTTTACATACGACATTATTTTTTTAAACAAATTACACCATAAAAACGAGAATTTTTTTCTCTTTAAAACGCGTATAATATTGATATATAAAAAACGAACTTTTTTTTCACAATTTTTCAGCTCATTGTGTCTAACGTCAGGTCATTGTGTCTTCCGTCAGGTCATTGTGTCTTTCATCAGGTCATTGTGTGATTGTGTCATCCGTAAGGTTGTTGTGTCATTTATCGGGTCATTGTGTAATCTTATTTGACAAGTATTACACAATGATCTAATAATAATTACACAATAACACAAAAAGTATTTCAAAGATCTTGCTCTCACATCATCCTCCTTAAAAAATAAATAAACAAAACTTAAAAAAAACTACTATTTTCTCATTGTGTCTTTTTTCATTGTGTCTAATTTAAAAAATAAAAAAAACGGTAATTTTTTTAATTTTTTTTAATTTTTCGTTTATTTATTTTCTGAAAGAGGAATACATGGGGAACAAGGTCTCCGAACCACTTTTTTCAAATTTGATTTATATTGTGAGTTATAATTTTTTTAAAAGTGTCATTGTGTCTTTGTTTACCACTGTGTCATTCTCACACTTTGTAACAAAAAATGACGTTGTCTTTGAACATTTCTCAAACACATATTAACAATTTGTGACACGGTGATAATTTCTAAACACATAATATGACACAACAAATATTTAAAATAAGATGATATTATATAATGACTTAAGAATGAACCGATAAAAGTGATATTTCACTAGTTATAATATAACACAATCACATGATATTACACAAGGACTAGACAAGTGCCAAAAAAAAATTTTATTTTTTATATATCAATATTATACGCGTTTTAAAGATAACAAAACGCTTGTTTTTTTGGCGTATTTTTTTTAAAAAAATAATATCGTATCCAAAAGTTATGAAAGTTTTAAAAAAAGTGGGGGAATTGGCATGTGCCTTGCATGTGGAGAGAGAAAGTCAACAAAAGTGGCTATGACTAATGTACCCTTCCACCAATTTCTTTTCCTACAAATTGATCTCAACCATTAAAAGAGAGATCTAAAGGTCATAAATCCTTCTTAGCCTTCTTAGATTTATAACACTATGTAGGATAACTCTCCTATATATATATATATATATATATATATATATATATATATATATATATATATATATATATATATATATATATATATATATATATATATATATATATATATGTTATCCTGATACAGTGTATATAAATCAAAGACTTATTTAAGCTACATGTGGAACTTGGGCTCGATCTCGTTTATAATACCATCTCATTCTAAACTTGAGCTATTTTAAGTTCGATTCATTTAAGATTTTAGCAAGCCGATCTCAAGTTTCTAACGAACTGTTCGCTTCTCGGTTAAGTTAAACCCTTAAACATTGGGACTAACAACGACACGCTAAATACGTTTGATGCCTAATTTCCTCTGCAAAATCACGAAATTATGTATATTTTTTCGAAGACACTTTGAACCATTAACAGGTCATTGGCCCACCCGATATACTCTTTCCATGAGTATGGAACCTTGAAGCTCTAGCAAACACGTCCTTGAAGAATAACTGGTATAGTAGTCATTCCCCATCAGTTTTGAACTTCAGGTCACCTAAGAAAAGACTCACCTTAGGTGAGAAAAACCTACTAGTCCACCTAGAACCCTTATTTTGTTACTGGTCGAATTAAACACAAAATCTTTTTATTTTAATAAATTTTTTGGTGTCTCATCTTAACCATTCGAGCTATGGGATTAAATAAGGGTGATACTATTTGTATATTCCCCATATTGTTTACACATCCCCAATTAAAGTCGTATTGCCCTATACGGTTCCTATAGGGTTAAAAACATTTAATGCAATACTGTTCCTATGGGGCAATAAGGTTCCACTGCTCCCAATATGAACCGATAGGCCAATACAGTCCCAGTTCATCTGTATCTGGTAGAGGTTAATTATTCTTGACATGCAGAGAGTTCACGGCCCAAAATGAACTGTATTAGGCAATACGATTCCTATTGGGTTTGGTTGGTTAGTCATTAACCCACTACGATTCCTATTGGGCAATACGGTTTCAGTTCAACGAGATGCTCCTATATATCCAACACTTTTTTGACTAATTTTTTCAAAAAAAAAACCACAAAACTTTTTTTTAAATCATATCACGATGTCGTTTTTTGACATTAATTATATTTTTGGCGATTATTCAAACCAATCAAACCCGAACAAATCATACGTCTCGGAAAGTAAAATCGTAGTAGTGACAGGTTTTTGGTAAGTTTGTTTAGTTTCATCAACAAACTAATTATGTCATTTATTACACAAGTTGAATGTAATGTTTTGTTTTTGATGAGTTTAAGATGTTAAGCGTGTAATGGGAAGGCGATTTAGTGATAGTTAAGTTGCAGAATGATATGAAGTCATGGCCTTTTAAGGTGATTGAAGGGTCTAACGATAAGCCGATGATTGTGCTTCAACATATGGGCGTAAATAAGGAGTTTTCGCCTGAAGAAATATCTTCCATGATTCTAAAGAAGTTGAAAGAGGCTGCTGAGGCGTATCTCGAAACAACAGTTAAAGATGGAGTGATTACTGTCCCTGCGCATTTTAGTGACAAGCAACGACAGGCAACAAAGGATGCTGGTACATTGGCCGGCCTTAATGTTATGCGTTTGATCAATGAGCCAACAGCAGCTGCCATTGCTTATGGTTTAGACAAGTTTGTTAATGTTTCTAGTTTCTTGATATTTGTATTGCATTGTTTATTATCAATTCCAAGTTCTAAAATACTTGCAGCATATGAGAGTTCAGATGATGAATAATAGCGAACACGAGCTATTACGTTAATGGTTTTTCGTTTCTGTGTAATTAAGTAGATGCGTCAATTGAGATTTGATTATGCACGTTTATATATCTTGTATGTTTCACATTTGCATTTATGAGTTTTGACCTTTCATGAGAATTGAATCAGTCATTTTAATCATTATTTATATGCATGCAAATTGATGTTTACGCACCAACTAATTCGTTAGCTGATTAAATATTTTTCACATGATTTCAGGAAATGCAGTTTAGCTGAATTATCAAGATGTTTCACATAGGAAGTACTTGGACCTAGATTAACAACGAGCAAGTTAGTATGTTGTATTGTTTAGTTTTTTTTCTAAATCCTCATAATCTTCCATCGAGCCGTCAAAGCCATAACGATTAGTTTTCCTTTTGTTTACTTTCAGCCCGAAGCTGATGTAAAAATTTATCGAAGAATTCTGAATACGTTCTTCAAATGCTTTTGGAATATTGTGTTTAAGGTTAAAATCATGTAGTGAACATGTTGTGATGAATTTATCCTATAAAATCCATAAATTGTTATTAAAGAAACAAAGATATTATAAGTTTTGAGAGACTTTTCACAAGAAGAACCATCAAACAGGAGTTTTCGCCCCAACCTAGGTTAGCCACCAGAGGCAAGCGTTAGACCGTAGCTTGAATCATTGTCTTATAAGTAGTAAACCCTTGGAAATTGATCGATTTGAGTGATTTGAGTGATAATGATTGGTAAATGTTGGAAATTTTTGTATAACACAAAAACATTTTGTGAAAAATACAAAATAATAAATAAATTGGTGTTATAACTTTGAAGTTATTATGAGTTTCAACTAGTTAATTGTGTTGAATATATGTTTCAACTCATGGTTTATGGGTAATGAATGAGATGCTTGACTCATTTTACCTATAAATACCAAGGTGAGCCTTGGTTAGAAAACACACTAATCTACACCAAATAACTTCACTCTCTAAATCTCTCTCAATTTCTCTCTAAAGAACTTTCAACTCATTTTGATTATGTTCATGTTTTCTTTAAGGTATAATTTGGGTTGTGTGTCAATCCCGGCAGTACATACTGCTTCGGCTGTTGTACCCTGGGAAACAAACGAGTTCTCTTGGGAGACTCGGAATTTGTTTTAAGGGACCCGTGTTGAACACGAATCCTCAGCCACAATTATGCTTCTGCTTCTACTCATTTCTTGTATTTCTAATTTTCTATTGTAATCATATTGTAATGTACTTGTGTTCTTTATTTCTTTGTATTGTAATTGAATTCATTAATGAATTCTTAGTTTTTGTACGAACGGTTCCTACAATCTTAAAACAAATTTTTTTAAATCACCGTTCGTATTTAAAAAAAAATATATAGTCATTGTTCGTCTCTCAAAGTTGGACTTAGAGAACCTACACTTGACTTTTTTCTAGACCGGATTTTATTTACAAAGGAAATGGTTCAATTTTTACCATTTGTTTGTTTTGATTGAGTGTAAGTTTTGGTTATGTATAAAAGCTTTTGTAGTTTTTCATCAAACTTGACTCAATTACTTTGAGAATTTAAAACTCTTATGAGTTTCTTTAGCATTCAAAAGTGGTTTTATTTTCAATAAAATACTTTGTTGAATGGTTCAAGGTGTTAAAACAAAAGGTTGAAGATCCAATTTTGTTTTAAATCAAAGGTTTCGAAACCTATGTGGTTTCAAGATTAAAACTTTGAATTAACCGTTTGTGGGTTTCAAGATTAGTTTTCATATGTGTCTTAAGAATGACTATGCTTGTGTACGCATCTTATGAAAACCGGTATTTCTTATTTGCGAGTAAGAAATCTTTCATGTGTGAAACTTGTGTTTTAACATGTGTGTTAAAACCTAATGTTATTCTAATTAAGTATTAGAAGAGATTCTTTATAATATAATCAATTTTGTATGGATTTAGTATTAATCTTTTAAATTTAAAATGGTTTTTTTTAGAAACAAATGATGAAATCATTATTAATTCGAAAACGTTGACAATCATAATTATTAATTTACAAATGATCATTTTATAAAACTTTTTGCTTCAAAACATTTTACAAACGTTTTGTTGGAGCCTTTCATTACATGAAGCTATATGCTTAGAATGTTTGATGTAGACTATTTGTTGACTAATGTGCGTGTTAGAACCCATTTACTTATCTAGCATGTGTGTTATATGACCTAAATTTTATGGTCTAAAAGCGTCTTATGTAGTCGTTTATTCTTAACATTTGTGTTAATGATAAATTTAAATAAGAGTGTTTCATGTAAACATCTTATCTCTAACGTGTGCGTTAGAAGTATTTTATTCAATAAACTATTTACAATTTTGGGTATTGATTTCCGTAATCAAAACATAAAATTAAAATAGTTTATTTCGAAACTGCTAAGTGAATGTTTTGGCAAAACTAAGATTTGATTTAGAATGAAATAAACCAAAAGTTTACATAAAGTGTTAACATAGTTTGTTACTCTTGTGAAAGTAACATGTCATAAAGCAATAATAGATTCAAGTTGACTATTTGATGGAAAGATAAATCTTTGTTGCTATGAACATATATAATTGTTCAAATACTAATACATGTGAACAATTTACCATATAAACAACATGATGTTTTATATCAATTTTGTGATTGTTTAAAGTGGGAGTACCACTATGGGAGATCAATTTGTGATCCTTCAAAGTCCATATGAGTCAATGATGAAACCTTTTGAGAAAAAAAAAGTTTATGATCCTAGATTGAATGACGGTCTATGTACGTTTATGTAACATACATATTAGACATTCCTAAATATTGAGATTTTGGGATGTTGAACAACTCTCATTGTTTGTTTAAACTATGAGATGAATGTTCTGAACGAATATTGGGATATTCCTTAAAAGCTGTGAAGAAACAGAATGATGCATCTTCTGTTCACATGCTAGAGTATTGTAGTCTAAAGCATGCTAGACTAGTACTTGTTAATTATGGTGCTCTGAGGAGACTATTAATGTGAAACATTCAACTCATATACAATATAAAAGTAAAGTTGTGTATAAGACAATTTGAATGACGGTTGTCATTCAATCTAAGAAAAGTCATATAACTTATGGAGAACTCAAGTTTCTAGATTTAACCTAGATAATAACTTAAAAGTATTTAAGTTTGAGATGGTTGATAACAACTTATGACAAGGCATGCGTTGCTTTAGTCGGCAAACAAGCATTGACGACATTTTTGATACAAGACGTTGATCTTGTTCAAATCATGGATGTCTAATCGTATATTTAAATATTTTCTATTTAAATGCAAGAAATGTGAGGGGAAGTCATTTGAGAAATGGTATTTGAGAAGTTTTCTCAAACCCGTATCAAAAGAGAACCTTTTGTTGAGCCAAATATAATGCAACTATGTGACCGAATCTACAAGCTAGACTCGAAGGTCAATTGGTTAGATTTAACATCTAATTACTAATGGCATGGATATGCTAGGCTTGAAATGCATTTTAAAGACAAACATGTACCTCAGTTCGAGTTGATACTCGAGGTTATAGTCTTAAAAAATGACAAAAGGCAAGATTAACTTGTGAGTTAATAACACATCATAACAACTCATCTCAACTGCAATTATCTATATTGACTCGACGGAGTCATAGATAATGGTTTTGGATCCAACAACATGAGAGACGGAGTTGTGGAATGAGACTAAAGCCCATGAAAGATGATATATGAAGGAAAACCTAACTTAGTTGACTGGAGATCCCAAGATCTAAGTTCAATAGGACAACCTACTCATATATCTAAGGGTGGTCACTGTGGGGGCATATTTAATATATATCAGTCGATATATAAGCTAATATGTATAAATGTTTGTACATGTCCTCTTAAATTATAAAGGGAGCTTAAATACTTCCTAGTCCATTCCTATAACAACAGTGACACGTTGTGAGGCTAAGCATACCGTATGGTTAATGATTTGCGTAATCATAGTAACCTTAATGCTTTTAATGATTTTTTAGATAAATCACCTATGTGAAAGAGAAGTGGGGTCGCTTTGAATGAAATTGTGGGGTGCGCAATTCCTAGAGCTTTCGCAGAACCAGGCTAGTGTTCCATGACCATAACGGACACGACAATGAGGGTTTGACCGAACCAGGGAGAGTGTTGTGTGAAGTGTATTGTCGTCTCCATAAATGGTGGTTGGTTCAAGGACATCACGTCTACCGAACCACTAGGAGACTAAGTATGCATCACAACGGAAGGTTCAAAGGTAACACCTACCTATCCGGCAGTACTCAACCGCTGAATTATATCTAAGAAACTTGTATGTAACGATCAATCTGGATTGTTGGAATAATATGTGAAAATGAGTTTTCATATGAAAAAATGAGGTTTTCATTTGAGAAAATGAGATTTTGTCTTTTTCCCATGTGGGGGATTGTTGGAAATTTTTGTATAACACAAAAACATTTTGTGAAAAATACAAAATAATAAATAAATTGGTGTTATAACTTTGAAGTTATTATGAGTTTCAACTAGTTAATTGTGTTGAATATATGTTTCAACTCATGGTTTATGGGTAATGAATGAGATGCTTGACTCATTTTACCTATAAATACCAAGGTGAGCCTTGGTTAGAAAACACACTAATCTACACCAAATAACTTCACTCTCTAAATCTCTCTCAATTTCTCTCTAAAGAACTTTCAACTCATTTTGATTATGTTCATGTTTTCTTTAAGGTATAATTTGGGTTGTGTGTCAATCCCGGCAGTACATACTGCTTCGGCTGTTGTACCCTGGGAAACAAACGAGTTCTCTTGGGAGACTCGGAATTTGTTTTAAGGGACCCGTGTTGAACACGAATCCTCAGCCACAATTATGCTTCTGCTTCTACTCATTTCTTGTATTTCTAATTTTCTATTGTAATCATATTGTAATATACTTGTGTTCTTTATTTCTTTGTATTGTAATTGAATTCATTAATGAATTTTTAGTTTTTGTACGAACGGTTCCTACAGTAAAGACTAGTGTACTTATATTATGTGTTTTTAATTCTAATTAATGATGGTGTTTTTCTTAATTTATTGTATTATTGTATTACATTGTTATTGTGTCCAGTTCTATTAAACTTGGACCCGACCTGAATCATTGACCGACTTGATTTTTTTTTATGTCTGGATCTATTAAAACATAAGCAACTAAAAGCAGTGTGCCCACTGATAAGAAATCCTAGATCCGTCATTGGGTAGTAGTTGTCGGATCTAAGACTAAAATTGATTAGACAGTTCATTGGAAAGTCAGATTAAATCGATTTCCTTGCAAGGCGGCGTTGATTTGAAAAGTACGATGATTGTTCTATGTGTTTCGGAGAGAAGGAAACACTGGATCATATCCTTTTAAATTGTCATTTTGCGGCTTGGGTTTGGACCGACGTTTTGAGTGATGTGGTTGGTCTTCACCATCCGCTACATCGATTAGGGATATCATCAATTGGACAACGGAGATGAATGGTTCTAAAGAGTAGAAAAGAGTAGCCCATTTTACTAGGATAACAGTTACCTAGCTAGAAATGAGTTCATCTTCAATTTTTCACCTCTTTTGATCTACGACCAATAGAGAATTGTTATGGATAAAATATATATCGGGATAATTGTGTAGATGTAGCTTGTCAAAATTGGTATAATATACCTCGTTGTAAGCTTTTGTCTTTGGTTGTATGTTTCCGGTCCTAACATAATTCTAGTGGTTATTTTTTCATCAATAGAATCGCCGTTAAAAAAAATAAACATATAAAAACAAATACATGATTAAAATTAATCAAATGATAAATATATAATTTCTTTGGACGGCAAATTATAGGAACGTATTATTCTTGGTTGTGTTGCATGGCCTTCAAGAAAAAGACCTTCTTTGACTTAATCAGACACCTAATTATTAATTTTCGGGTCATATATATATATTTTTGGTTCATTACGTGCATTTGATTACATAAATGTGTTGATTAATTAAAGTTTTGAATAGGTTTTAATTATTTCTAAAACGATGATGATTGTCATTTGATGGAAACTTACATGTTTCAAGATGTCAAGAAGTGTCAAAACAACTCCTATTGGTATTGATCTTGGAACGACATACTCGTGTGTTGCGGCTTGGTTTGATCAACACAACCGTGTCGAGATCATTCCTAATGAACAGGGTAACACTATTACCCCGTCATGTGTGGCTTGTAACGACACTGAATTTTTAGTTGGTGAGGCTGCCAAAAACCAAATCACCAGAAACCCCAACAACACTGTTTTTGGTAAGTTTGTTTAGTTTTATCAACAACTATTTATGCCATTTATTACACAAGATGAATGTAATATATTGTTTTTGATGAGTTTTAGATGTTAAGCGTGTAATGGGAAGGCGATTTAGTGATGTTAAATTGCAGACAGACATAGAATCATGGCCTTTTAGGGTGATTGAAGGGTCTAATGATAAGCCGATGATTGTGCTTGAACATATGGGTGTAAACAAGGAGTTTTCACCCGAAGAAATATCTTCCATGATTCTAAAGAACTTAAAAGAGGCTGCTGAGGCTTATCTTGGAACAACAGTTAAAGATGCAGTGATTACTGTCCCTGCATATTTTAGTGACAAGCAACGACAGGCAACAAAGGATGCTGGTACACTGGCGGGCCTTAATGTTATGCGTTTGATCAATGAGCCAACAGCAGCTGCCATTGCTTATGGTTTAGACAAGTTTTCCGATCCAAACCACCCAGAACAAAAGAATGTTCTCATCTTTGACTTGGGTGGAGGGACGTTTGATGTGTCGCTTCTAACTATAAGCAAAGAAGATGTCATTAGGGTTAAAGCAGTCGGGGGTGACACTCATTTGGGTGGAGAGGATTTTGACAAAGTTATGGTTGATCATTGTGTTCAAGAAATTAAGAAAAGGCAAAAGAAAGATATCAGTAAAGATGCGAGAGCAATGGGGAGACTGAAAGTTGCGTGTGAGAAAGCAAAGAGGGATTTGTCCTCAACAACTCAGACGATGATCGACATTGATTGCTTGTATGAAGGAACTAGTTTTCTAATGAAGTTCACAAGAGCGAAATTTGAGGAGCTAAATGATGGTTTTTTTAAAAAGTGCATTGAGCATGTTGAAATGTGTTTAAGAGACGCGAACATTGAAAAAGATGATGTTGATGATATAGTCCTTATTGGTGGGTCGACTAGGATTCCCAAAATACAACAAATGTTGAGCGAGTTTTTTGATGGGAAGCCGCTTTGCAAAAGCATTAAAGCGGATGAAGCTGTTGCTTATGGCGCAGCAATGTTGGCTGCAAACTTAACTGGTAATGGAAATGAAATTGTTAAGGATTTTGTACTTTTAGATGTCACCCCTTTGTCTCTTGGCACCAGTAGGCAAAAAGAAGGATATATGAGTATCATAATCCCAAAGAACACACCAATACCCACCTTGAAGGAGAAAACTTATTGGACGTTATACGACAACCAAAAATCCTTGACGATCGATGTGTATCAGGGTGAGTGTGGTAAAGTGGAAGACAACATCTTCCTTGATGAATTTTATCTTGATAATGTTCCACCAGCCCCTTCAGGTGACGAAGGAGCGAAAGTTTGCTTTAGTATAGACTCCAACGGTATCCTTGAAGTCACGGCTGAGTTAATATCTACCGGTAATAAAAAGAGTATGGTGATTGCCGGAAGTGGAAATGTGTCTAAGGATGACATAGAGAAGATGTTGAAAAAGATTGAGCTATGAATTATGTTACTTATTTAGCATCATAGGATTAAAACATGATCATTATTGTCAATGTTTCTAGTTTGTTGATGTTTGTACTGCGTTGTTTGTTATCAGTCCCAAATTCTGAAATATGCTGCTTTAATTATCTTTACAATGCAACTCTTTACTTATATAATATATTATACCTGAGTATTGTAGAAGTTGCTTCATCTTATTTGCTTGTTCTTTGACAGCTTATAACAAAGCTGCAAGTTGCTTTATTTTTTTGTTTTGGCTTGGTTTGGTTTAGAACCATGCACGCTAGCGGTTTGCATTAGAAGGCATGGAGATCAAGTAGTGAAGTTATTGAGATCAGCGAATTTCGTCAAGTTTGTAACTAAATGGTACGCGTATTTGGATCGCTTTTCAAACTCGATATATAAAGCTTGAGTTTGATTCATATAATGAGCTCCAATATAAGCATAAACCCGTTTAAGCTTGATTAAATTCGAGCTTTTACAAACTGATTCGGAGCAGGTTACAAGATGCTACGCTCCTCTACACCCTTAGCGCGCGGCAACAACCCTTCAGATTTAACATATTCCATTATACGTTACCACGGATCGTTCCTTTACTATCAATTACTATCCCACTAAATCTATTTAATAAGTCAAGGTTTATTCGGTGGCATAAATGAGGGGGAAAAACTTTTTTTAGCGGGATTTTATCCACAACATGAACGATATAAGGGGCAAAATTGAGTTGCAATTGCACTAAACTTGAAAACATTATCTCCGAATTAATTTGAGCGTCATCTTTCTTATGTTTTTTATTCTCCTAATTATGACAATTGATTTTCTAACTCAAGCTTTAATATACTTTTTATTCTCCTAACAATTGATTTTTTTAAAATATTATTTTTAACATATATGTCTACAGCAAGTATTAAACCTAGTAGAGTACTAGAACTTAAAAAAAAGTAAAATAGTTTCCATTTTTCTGTAATAATGCCTTGAATTTACATACGAGAACAGTTAAACAAAAAGTAAAGATGTTATTAACATAAAACAGCAGCATAAACAACATACTAATTAAATAAAACAAATATGAAACGTTTGCTTTTATAAAGTTTACCACCTTTCATCTTCCTAAACTGCTTTTATTTTGGTTTATTACTTACTTGCAATTTATTAGATATATAACTTGTTTTAAGTTTTGAAATAGGTGATTGTAACTGATACATGCAACCAAGATGTCTACAAGTGTTAAAACAACTCCTATTGGTATTGATCTTGGAACAACATACTCATGTGTTGCGGCTTGGTTCGATCAACACAACCGTGTCGAGATCCTTCCTAATGAACAAGGTAACACCATTACTCCGTCATGTGTGGCTTGTACCGACACGGAACTTTTTGTAGGTGAAGCTGCTAAAAACCAAATTGCTAGGAACCCCAACAACACTGTTTTTGGTATGTATTACACAAGAAAATATATAATAGATATAGATGACAGTTGATACATTTTATAACGTAACGTACGTTCTTTTTGGTTGAATTTCAGATGTTAAGCGTGTAATGGGAAAGCGATTTAGCGATGTTAGATTGCAGAAAGACATAGAGTCGTGGCCTTTTACGGTGATTGAAGGGTCTAACGATAAGCCGATGATTGTGCTTGAACATATGGGTGTAAACAAGGAGTTTTCGCCTGAAGAAATATCTTCCATGATTTTAAAGAAGCTGAAAGATGCTGCTGAGGCGTTTCTTGGAACAACGGTTAGAGATGCAGTGATTACTGTCCCTGCGTATTTTAGTGATAAGCAACGACAGGCGACAAAGGATGCTGGTACATTGGCTGGACTTAATGTTATGCGTTTGATTAGTGAGCCGACAGCAGCTGCAATTGCTTATGGTTTAGACAAATCAGCCGACCCAAACCACCCACAACAGAAAAATGTGTTCATCTTTGATTTGGGTGGGGGGACGTTTGATGTGTCTCTTCTCACTATCAGCAAGGGCGGAAGCATACGTGTTAAAGCAGTGGGTGGCGACACTCATTTGGGTGGAGAGGACTTTGACAAGGCGATGGTGGATTATTGTGTACGCGAATTTATGAAAAGGGAAAAGAAAGATGTAAGTAATAATGTAAGAGCAATGGGGAGATTGAAAGTTGCGTGTGAGAAAGCTAAGAGGGATTTGTCTTCCACATTTGAAGCTTCGGTTGAGATTGATTGCTTGTATGATGGACGTGATTTTTCAGTTAAAATTACCCGGGCAAAATTTGAGGAGCTAAATGTTGGTTTGTTTAAGAAGTGTATTGAGCATGTGGAAAATTGTTTAAGAGATGGGAATATGCAAAAAGATAATGTTGATGATATAGTGCTCGTTGGTGGGTCGACTAGGATTCCCAAGGTACAACAAATGTTGAGGGAGTTTTTTGACGAGAAGCCACTTTGCAAAAGCGTTAGAGCGGATGAAGCAGTTGCTTATGGGGCCGCAGTGTTGGCTGCCAACTTGAGTGGTAATGGTAATGAAGTTGTGAAGGATTTGGTACTTTTAGATGTCACCCCTTTGTCCCTTGGTACCAGTGTCGGCAAAGAACATCGTATGGATGTCATAATCCCAAGGAACACACCAATACCCACCATGAAGAAGAAAGTTTATGTTACAGCTTTTGACAACCAAGAAGCCGTGATGGTTGAGGTGTATCAGGGTGAGTGTGGCTATGTGGAAGACAACATCTTCCTTGATAAGTTCAGACTTCGTGACGTTCCACCAGCTCTAGCAGGTGAAGAAAAAATGAAGGTTTGCTTTAGCATAGACACCAATGGTATACTTGAAGTCCGGGCTGAGTTGATATCTACGGGTAATAAAAAGAGTATGGTGATTGCAGGGAGTGGAAATGTGTCAAAGGATGACATTGAGAAGATGCTGAAAAAAATTGAGCTATGAATTATGTTACCTATTGAGCATCATTGTTAATGTTTCTAGTTTCATGATATTTGTATTGCATTTGTTGCTATCAATTTCCAAATTTTAAAATATGTTGCTTTAGTTATATTTCTTTTCAATGCAACATCTTTATTATCAAACAAGCTACTAGTAACGTACCTACAGAAAATAAGAGTGAACATGGAAATAACAGGTTTGTTGATGAAAGTTTAAACCACTACTAGAAAACAATATTTTTTGCCACATACATATTAGTGGTAAAATTATGGCAAAACTCATTTAGCAACAAACCTGCTACAAAAATATGTTTGTGGTAAAAAAAGTAGGTTGCAAAATAGTTAGCAACAATTTTGTTACAAAACGTTTCACAAAATTGCTACGAAATGTGTTTGTTGCTAAATTTGTGACAAAATTCTCACAAACCATATTTACTAGTAGAATTTCAAGTTGTGAGAAACCATTTCAACTTTTTGACGCAATTGCAACGATATTTGGTTTTGTAGCTACCTTGTGAGGATTGTGTAGGAATTATTAAGGCTTTGTTTTCTTTTTAACTTTTGTTAATAGGTTGTCGCAATTTTGTGGCAAACACTATGTTGTGGCAAAGTGTCAAAAATATTTGTTGCAAAGCGACTATATATATATTTTTATAAATGTTATTTGACCCTCACCAGCAGGTGTTTTTTTTACTGGGACTTTGTATTGTGTCTGGAAGTATTATAATCTTTAACAGCAGTTTGATTAGTTATGCATGTGTCAACTAATCACGGTTAAGGATGTGTGAAAGTTTCTGTAAACATTTTGGTTTGACGTTAACGGTTTTTCCGTTTTCATACCTATTAAGTCCAGGGCCGGATGAAACTGAGATCATAGTTTAGTCGTAAATGTATTATCTGTTAATCCATGGAAATCAACGCTTAGTTTCCTAATTTCCGACGACATCATCTTTTTGTGTTTAATAGGTGGTCTTATACAACATTGGTGCAACAATCACAGGTGTAGATAAATTAAGTTGAGCCGAGTCTGAGCGCATCTAAGCTCCAGCTCGTGCTTGGCTCGCTTAACTTTTAAAAAATTCTTACAATAAAATCAACTCTTTTAGAGTTCTATTTCTAAGTAAGCAGTTTTCAATCTCGAGTTAGGCTCGTATGTTCGTTTTGTTTATTTGGTTTCCTAATAAGAATGTCTCCATACTTAAAAGGTTTTGACGTATAATTTGGTTGATCGATTTGGGCAGTATTTTAGTCAAACAGGTGATGGAAATATTGTTTAGATTCATTTTAGTTTTAATAATAATGTTTTGGTCCTTTTTGTTTATCTTTAAAGAAAGGCTTCTAATATTTTCTATGAGAGATTTTTTAACCAGCACACAATGTTTTCAGAACTGGATCAGATATCAAACTAGTCTTTTTATCGATCTACTGATCCGACTGGTCCAACTGTGGATCGGTTGAACAGAATTTAAGAACCAGGAAGAATTCAGAAATACTTTAAATATTAATACATAAAATATAGAAAATATTTAAAAATTTTCGAACCAACATTTTTCCCCCGGTTCAACCACCCGGTTTTTCAGTTCGACTGGTTCTTTCCGATCCGACCGGACAAGTCACACTCAAAACGGTTCAACCTCCTAAACCAGACCAGTTCCATATATACCCGGTCCGGTTCAACCGGCTGATCCAATCCAGTTTTTAAAATACTGTCAACACGCCTACCCTGGTGTGTATACTACTTAATTAATAAAATGAAATTCTTGTCTAAAATAGAGCCTCTAATTTATTGGACACCAGGCATAATATTTTAATTTGTTTCTTTCTTTTTTTTTTTACAAAATCCGATGGCTCTTAATTGCTTTTTTTGTTTTTTGTTTTTTGCAAAATGGTTTGTTAACCATCAACTCAAGACATGTATATGTAAAATGTTTTGACGTGTAAGTTTTGTTTCTATTTTCCGTGCTTTTGTTGTGTTCCAATTCATTGTTGGTATAGCTTTTATTTTATTTTTGCAAACGACATGTCTTCGGCAGAGGCTGCAGAGCGTTTGATAAACTATAGATTTTTATTAATTTCTTTTATATTTTTTAATATTAAAACTGCATAGCTACTTCGTTTGAAAGCGAAGTAGCTAGTACAAATCCATCAATATCAACACATAACACAACCTATGACATATCTAGCTAGATGTATGTTTCTAACCCATGCTCAAAGATGCAAACATAAGTCTCCATCTTTGTAGCCGGAAGACAAACACCTATTTCGATATCTTCGCTCGCTTCTTTGCAGGCGTTCATGGAGATCGCTTTGTTGTAGTCAATAGAAACCGTTTCGACCTTTTTAGGCTTACCCCATCCAAAATCAACCTCATAAAACTTAAGTTTTGGTGTTCCAGAAACCCATGTCATTGTTGTTGGAAGCCCATTAGGAAACATGTCCTTAAATGGCTTCATTTCTTTCACAATTCCATCTTTATCATTTAATGTCTTATGTAGACTTTCTCCAATCAATTTAGCAGCTGTCACAAAACCGTCTTTTCCCGTTAACTTTGTAGATCTTTCTGTAGTTACGCATCCCCCAATACAGTTGCCGAAATAGGCTGGTGGGATTGGGGGATGCATACGTGACCTACAATCAATAGCGAACCCAAATAGTTGTAGCTCATCGTCTAGTGTATTCGCTAGGCAACTCCACATATAAGCACATGCAACTGTAAAAGAAGATACGTAAACTAATGTTGGTACTTGTGTTGAGACCAATGTTTTAAGCCTGTTGAGTACATTTCGACGCAATATAAAAGTGGCTCGGACTTTATGTGTTGGTACACATAGCTTTGGAGGTTGATACTCGTTAAAAGTTTCAACTTTTGCCAAGTTTAGATAGCTTTCATCTAGTTTAGGGTTATTAACCACTCTATCGTACAATGGAAATGTTCCATTGGATAGAAACGACTCGTCTGTCCCAGATTGAGCGACAGATGTCCATGCTTTCAAGAAGCAAAACCTAGTGCTAGCGTCACCCAAGCAATGGTGATTTGTCATTCCGATAGAGATTCCAGAGTTAGGAAAAAATGTCACTTGAACGGAAAATAATGGAATTTTTGTGAAATCTAATGTTTTATCAGCGTCACCTAACAAAGGTATAAGATGGTAAAACATTCCACAATCTCGGGGATGGTTTCCGGTTAGTTTGTTAAAATCAAGGTTAGATTCTGCGAAAGTAATCGCGACAGAATCACCTTCAACATAACGGATTTCAGGCTTTTTGGTAGAAGTAGGATGTATGATCAAGTTACCCGAGAAAGGAATAAAATGTTGAAGAGTGAGGGATAAGGAGTGTTTGAGATTAGGAATAAGAGTTTCAACGAATTGAGTTTGTGTGATTGAAAGCTCATAGAAGAATAGGTATTGAACCGGAGGTTGCCTTAACCACAAGAAGTCGAAGAAGGTTAGCGGCAAGACCATGTCGCCTACGGTGGCGGCTGGTGGTGACACTTGAGACGATTCAAAAACTTTCAAGATGGGAGAGGAAGCCATGATACACTATTGCTATTTTGTAATATGTCCATAAACTAGTTTACTTATAAGGTTACTAGGAGAGGAACTTGGTTTTTATAACAGCTAATGAAACGCACTATGAAATTGTAAGCTTTGGCCACGACATATCCTCAGATGTCTGTCCCTCACGGTTTTAAAACGTGTCATGATAGAGAATGTTTCTATCTTCTTATAAGGTAGATTTTGCTCTCATTTCAATTCGTTATGTCAGGAGTTTCAAGTTGGCAATTATAAAAGATCGTACGTATGATTGTACGTTGGCACGTCATCTCTACAAAATAAATTTGGCTTCATATCAATATGAAGCTATGCAATAAAGTTAATACATAATATAAATTAACTAGGTGGAGATCATCATTCACGTAACACGCGAGAGGTATTTGTATGAATATTTTATTAAACATGACGATATTAGACGTCATTAAAGACAGTTCGGTAATTCGTATGGAATGGCTTGAAGGAGAATTAACCTAATAGCAATTTGGTTGTTATTAGGGATTAATCTAATAATAATTAGTATTTGAGTTTGAGTAAACTTAGTTTAAGTTTATTATTATGTTTATTGTTTCCTAGTTCAAATAGGAGTATGTTGGTAAGGTTACAAATACCTTTGGTGTTAATCAGATTATATATCCAGAGAATAGAGAGTTTGTGAGTCAAATTATTAAATTAAATCAAAGTGTGTCTTTGTTTAATAATTTTATGGTTCAACATATATGTATGATTATATGGTTGTATATACAAAATGAGCCGGTTTCTATTAGTTAGAAATGAAGAAATGCGCAATAACAAAGGAGAACATATCTTAAACAAAAACACATATACAACAAAAGACACGTGTAAACCACTAAAACAAAAATTGCGCAAAAGCGGGACTCAAACCTAGGGTACCACAATAGCAACAACAACAAGAACCAAACGAAGTACAACAACAACTCATAGACACAAAACAACTTTAATATACAAATCAACAAAACAAAAAAAATTACACCAAACAACAACAACCACATGTAAACAAAGTCAAGACTAAAAGCATGATGATAAAGTGCAAAAAAAGCCTAACATTTGTGACCAAACTTACAATCCACAAAATTGCAACAAACAACAATCATGAATGACATGAGAGGGTAAAGTGCAAAAAAAACTAACACTTGTGGCCAAACTTATAAAGCACAAACTTTCCTATTCAATACACTTCTCTATTAATCTACTATATATATATATATACTATATATATATATATATACTATATATATATATATATATCTATATAGGTATAATGTCAAATGTAAACCACTCCTTAAAATGTAAACCAATGCACCTCGACCTAGATCTTCGATTATTATTGTTTTTTTTGTTGGATCAACATCATTACAAATACACAATGCTAGATATTTCATGCATTTATGCAAATTCACATTCGTTTTTAATATGACACATGTGTTATTCGTAATTATTCGCATAAAATGCAAAATAATGACATTTTTAGTTATATATACATATATACGTAAAAATAATGTTATTTTTTTGTTGGACTAACATTATTACACAAATGCAAAGTTAAATATTTCAACCATACGTGCAAAATCGCCTCCCCTAAAAAAATAACACATGTGTACTTTGTAACTACACATGTTTAACACATATATATGTAACACATGTGTCATATTAAAAATGAATGTGAATTTGCATTAATGCGTGAAATATCTAGCATTGTATATGTGTAATGATGTTAATCCATCAATAAAAACAATAATAATCGAAGATCTAGGTCGAGGTGCATTGGTTTACATTTTAAGGAGTGGTTTACATTTTAAATATCCCCTATCTATATATATATATATATATATATATATATATATATTAAACCTCATATATTACATGTGTGGAACATATAAAACATAATTCTAAAACTTTAAGAAAAGATTAACATTTAAAAATAAACTACACATTACATGAAAAATATATGAAAATAAAAACACAAATTGCATTTAAACTCTAATTTGAGCATTGAACAAATAGATTTTAAGTACAAATACAATATTGTACCAAATTATAATGACGCTTTTAAAATGGATGCCTTATAAATCCTACCAATTAATTTAAAAAATTTTAAGAAAAACAAACAAACAAATAACCCAGATGATAGATATTCGGAAAAATTCATGATGACACTAATATGTACCGGGTTGAACGTACGAGTCGGCATGCATGGGTTTAGGGTCTTAAATTGCGATGAGTTATTTTTTAAGTTTTTTGTTCTCTGTTTTCATAGTGATTTCAGGGATGTAAATAAGGTAGATTAAAACTTTGGAAGAGAAAATTATTGACGATTTAATGTTATTGATTTATTTCCATACATAGCTTATAAGAGAATATTTTTAGTTTTAAGCAGAAAAAACACTCTAACATCCTCTCTAATAAATAAAACATATCCGTTAAAATTCTCTTTTATTAGAAAACACAAATATA